>VWZY01002610.1:360612-427369 GCA_013399075.1 Chloroceryle aenea | reverse complement strand
AAAAAAAAAGGTGGTTTATATTTGTCTCCTGTAGAAAAGGAGAAATAATATTTCATGGGAGAGGAAAAGAGGGGATTTGAGTTAAATCTATAGGTTAATCTGCAGAAGACAGAAAAAAACACCACCTAACATTCTTGTACAAAAGACCCTAAAGTGGAGTCTAGTAATCAGAGCATCCACAATCTGTCTGCTGGACACACAGAAGGAACAAGTTCAATAAGGATCATTTCATTTCTGTTACATATCAGGTCTTCTAAACCTTTGCAAGTGCTATTTCAGATTTCACAGATAAGTATTGCTTGTTCTTGCTGTAATGTGCATTCAGTGAAAGTTGATTTCAGGCTGAAGGACAATTTCAGGGTAAATGGCTAACTTTAAGGCATCATTCCTGTGCACTGTAAATTCTTATAAACACAGATCTAGATTGTTCCTGTGACACCTGTCACTTGGACTCTGAGAGAAAAGATTGACAAGAGGAGACAACTTGCAGCTTGACATATTAAAAATCCTACAAGGAGAGCAAACTTGGCTCACTTCAACCAAACACCTATATCTGGTCAGCTGAATATCTCCCCATACTTCCCTGACTAGCTCTCCATTGACTACAGTGAGAGATTAGATGCTCTGCAGACACAGAGACAAAATTGCACCCAAGCTGTGCATTGTATAGCTGCTTTGCAGTAGCTGACAGAACAACCAAGGTTTGAGAGGAAAAGTGCTCTTTCAGCAGCCAGCATTTGATAAAAACTCTTTCTGGAGTTGGCAAAGTGCCTCGTGATGAGTATCAGTAAAGTCCAAAGACCCTAAGTGATTGTAAAACTACAAATAAACACTTGCATAAATATGGCACAAAAAGCCCCAAGCTGGTAGTGACTGACTCTCAAAAGAAACTGAAGCCAATACTGGCTGGGGTATTGCTGGATCTGAGCCAATCAGCCTTTCCTCTAGAAGGGTGTACAGTGAAGATGACAGTGTCACCGTAATACTGCGCTGTTGCTCTGAACTTTGTTTACATATTTGTATCTGGCACTGCACTGCACTACACAGACATGTCAATCTGGAGACCTTTAACTCTGCTGTGATTTATAAGCACGCCCTGTGTTTCTGCCAGAAAGTGGGCACCAAAAAGTCTAAAGTCTGAAAGCTCTGAACAGTCAATTCAACCATAGCCAAGCTAGGGGATACTTTTCCTTTGTGAGGAGAAGCACATCTGATGTACTGAAGAATGCAAACCTGTCTATCTGAATAAGAAAACTGCTTCTTAAGAGTTTCAGTTTTAAAATGAAGTTTAATTAATCAATTAATTAATTTTCTGCTAGTGAAATTTTACTGCATTGTCAAAGACACCTAACTATCCATTTAAATAAAGAGGTAACATCGTCTCTCCCTCTTGAAACCATCTGACTACTGAGTAAAAGATGAACATTTTCTCCTTTTGTCCCTGAGAGTGATATCTAGGCCAAGTCTCTCTTGGCACTGTAGAGGCTCCGCAGCATGAGCATCAATTCCCTTCAATCTCCACTCTGCAACCTTTTTGACTGGATAAGTCACTGCATATCTGCTTGAATCCAGGCTGCAAACAGCGCTCTTTGCACAGTCCTGGGAGAGGGCTGCATGCAACAGCATTGCTGTTTCTGACCCTGTACAACACGTCACACAGCCTGTAGGACAGATTTACTCTTCAGGTACAGAACGATTCCTGCTGCAAGAGAATTGGGAGTTACCAGATAGACACGGGTTAGCTTTGTACATGTACAGTAGACCTGGCAGTTGCACAAAGTTCTGTATTGAAAGCATATATGTCATGAATTCTATAGCTTCCCAGAAATGGAAGCACAACAGCATAACAGCAGAATGGTTCCCTGCTCTGGAAGTGGGATTGGACTTGATGATCTCCAGAGGTCCTTTCCGACCCCTACCATTCTATGATCTACAGCACATTCCTTATCCTCTTGCGTCAGATGATGGGGTATGGATAAAGTAGAAAAAAACCCAAGGAAAATGTTTTCTGGAAACAAGCTAGTCTTGCAACTAGGACAAATTTTCTGTGTACTATTAACTAATCTTGGAACAGATAAAGACTGAACATCTTGTATTCTAGGTGGGATGTGTCTCCACACCTGTCTCCTTGTGGTCCTAGCCTGAAGTATCTGGTTTACATTTCACAGACACTACTTTGGGATACAGTGTACATATTTCCAGGTACAAGTCTTTCTAACCTAAATTCTTAGCATAAAAACAGTCACTCGATCACCACCTATGTCTCCCAACAGCCTCTGAGCATATTGACTGATTTCAGTTTAGCTTGATTTTGAAGAACAGGGGCTACAGAACTGAAGTTCTTATAAAGTTTGAGAAATGATGCAGGTGGTGAGATTTAGGAAGAGGCTTCATCATAAGCAAATTTCTAAGAGAAAAAGTGTGCTTACTCAGAGTATGCTGCCAAGCAGCAGGCAAATCCCAAGAAAATGAAACTTTGTTTGTTCTAATGGTAATGACATAACTTATTCTGTCGACAAAGCATCAGACCGACCAGTTACTACAGGGCACTGTTGAAGATGGGCATAGCAGGAGTTTAAAAATGTCATCGAGCAAGTAACAAGATCCTGCAAGGGGAGGAGTTGGTTGTTTGATATGCTTGAATGCAGCAGTTCATATCAATTCACCACAGTATGCGGCATGTTTTTTAATACAAAAAGCAGAGACAAATGCTGCATTCCAGCTCTAACCAAACTCCTATTTATTTTGACAACTGGAACAGAGAAGACTTAGTTCTTGTGTGGTCTAATGCTATTTAAGTAGGATGTTGTGCCACATTCTCATAAGCCAGGATGATATTTGAACACAAAGGTAAAAATAATGAGCAGCTTATCTACAGAGGCAAAGGAAAGATTTTTGGGGGAAAAAAAAAGAGAAAAATTGAAGAAGGGATTGCAAACACTAGTGCAGGGGAAAATATTTTGACAAATGTAATGTTAATACATTTTTATTTTAAGGACAATGCAAATGTACCTTGCCTCAACTCTATTCCTGATTGTTCTCATATTTCCTTCAATAGCTGCTGGATGAAGACACAAACACAATATATGGGAAAACCTGCAGTTATGTTGCATTTTTTTGTTTGACATGGTTCACATAAAGGTGCCAACAAGTAGTGGGTAGTTACTTTCATTGAGGTTTCAGCAACATGTTTTCTGTTTAGCTTAAGATCCCAAAGCAGCAGAGCTACTGAAGGACAGCAGATCCCAGTGCTGCCTGCTAATTAGGAGCCCTACAAATGTAGGTCACAAAAACAAAAGCAAAGCTTTTCCGGGAGAAGACAAACGTGTGATTTGTGAATGAAAAGCCAGGAAGTTTTAAAAGTGAAACAGAAGTAAATTCAATCAGGCTCTTCTTACAAATGAAAGCAGTGAAAACTCTTGGCTTTTAGCATTTGAAGGGTAGAGAAGATTTTGTTAACCCTTTGTTCTTCCAGATAAACTGAAACTCCAGCCAGTTAATATTAGAAGTATCTTTCCAAGTGCTTTTCAGAATGAAGAATGTGTTTTAGAAATATCGAATCATCACAGAGCCAACTATTACACAGAAGCAACAGGAAAGAGCAGGTAAAATAATCTGCTCTTCCACTCATTGTCAGTAAACTTGGTTAAATACAGCTGTAGTCTTTCTCCCTCATTCCGTATCAGGCACATTTCAAATATGTTGTTTCTTGGTTATTTAGGTTCTTCAAATCTTCTCTGTGGAATGTGCTTTTAGGTTAGTTGGGCATTTTCACATATGAAGACGCTTCATTAGAGGAAAAGCAAGATTTTGTTCTTAATTAAAATGTAATTTCTCCACTATGCCACTTCTGAAGATGTAATTATTCTCTCCTTTAGAGAGACTGACAAGCTGCCTGGTCATATAGCCTTACTGATAATAAAAGGTATTCTAGAAAAGAGCTTACAGTAGTATGGCATCAATCCACACATGAATAACTGCCTTGCTGAAGTTGTAAAAATCTATCTTTCCCCTTATTGAAGTCAATATAAGGGTCTCTTCTCTTATTTAAGTGTAGACTAATTTACCAAGAGAAGTGAATCTGAGCTTAAAATCAAAATAAAGGCAGTCACTGAAGCCCTTCAGATGTGCATTTACATATATTTTTAATCCATGTCTTCCTTCTCAAAAAATATTAAAAGTGATGTTTGATATATACATTTTTAACCCTGATGAATGTCATGGCTAAATGGCAAGGAATAGTAGGATTTGTGTTTGTTTTGCAATAACAGTGCATTTGAATTAGGACAGGGGATGTAAGTCAGAGAGACCTCCTGCTCTAGCTTTTCTTTTTCAATGAGCAGATTTTTTGGTAAATATCTATTCAGTATAATTTTTTCCACCTTCTCAAAGTTAATAAATTCTTGCTTTTTGTCATCTTAGGAAAGTGGCAGAGAATAGATTTCTAAAAACGTAATTACTCTTGTCAGTCTTTACCACAAATCAGGCTTTATGAAATTGTTCATCTGAATTATTTTCCCTCATCTGTTTAGTTGCAAAATGTAATTTTAAATTATAACCATGAAAGGACATTGATAGGCCTGTCACAGAGACTGTTGTAACCCTCCTCCTAACAATAGTTCCCTCAATAGCTTAAACTATTTACAGTCAGAATATTGTCAGTATTATCAGTATAGAAAAAGAAAAACTTGGTGACTAGATCCTTAAATACCTAAAAAAACCCTCAGCCTCTTTTTCCATTAAGGCAGTGGCTTAACATGCATATTATTTCATAGTCTTTTCTAGAGCCCAGTGTTTATGGGTTGCAACACAAGGCAACTGGATTTCATTCTCTGGTACACCACAGCTACTGATCTTGGGAAAGCTTCCAAATCCCACAAATTACTACTTAAATTCTGCCTAAATCCAAAACTGTGACCTTCAAAACCCACTGCTCAACTGCTACCAACCCTAGAGGCATATGCTCAAACTGAGGAATTATCTCCCAAAACCTAAGTCATAACCATGAAATCAGTACAAAACACAATAGAAGATATGTGGGGTTTTTTAAAGCTGGTCCAAAGGAGTTTTATTCTATTCAGAGACACCAGAGCTCTCCTCCTATTAAAAAATACCCCCTAAAAATGCCCAGGTAAGATATTCCAGAAAAAAGGTGAGCATCTTAGTCATTACCCCTATAAGATGACTGGAGAAATTCCTGTGGACCATAAGGTTAGGAGGGATGTGGTTACTTCTCATTAATTATGCATCTATAATGTATTCCCTCTTCCACTCACAGACTTTGCCTTTATAAAGAGCCTGTATCCTGTTGACAGCTTACACACAATACTTTCCTTCACATTTTGGGCGTCACACACGTAATACTGCGTTTAAGTCAGATTCTGATCTGAAATACACAGGAAAAGAATTTGAGACACTGACTATTTTCCACCTGTGAAATCACAAACATTCTACTGGCAGACCAAGCAGAGGTGACAAATTTCTTCCAAAGAAAGTTGTGTGTGATTTTCATGGGCAGATCAGCAGCATCATCAACAGAAGGACATGGGGATGTAAATAAAATGTCAGTAGATAAAACAGAAGGATGGAATTAAGCTAAGACTAATCTTTCAGAGGTGTTTGCTGTAGTACAATATATATATATTTTCTGTAAAAGATGGTTTGGAAAGACTTGGAGTACATATAGCAATTGGTAGCTCATTGAAATGAAACATCACTATATTAATAAATTTACTTTGCACAAATTGATTAATAGTGAATAATGCTACATGACTGTAGGTTTGTTTATATGGTAAATGACAAAGAATATTTTGCCTTCTGTCTTAAGATTGTTGAAAATGGGAACAAAAATATTTTCAGCTGTTAACCAAGGAGGAAAATATACACCCATAGTCATCGGAATGCTATGTAAATAAGAAACTAATGTCATAAGGCTAATGCAGAATAAGCTTTCTTTTCCAGAGGAAAAATCTCAGGGGAAATAAATAAAAGGGAAAAAAAAAAATCACTTTCTAATACAGTGCAACACAGCAGAGCACTAAGGAGAATAAAGATGGCTTGGAGTTTTGGATATTTTAATGGTGTAATATACTTTGAAACAAAGTAACAGGTTTCAGATGAATTAGTTACAAAAAGCACTTTGAAGGATTGAAATACAGCAGTAGCATCTTTCAAGTTTTTGTCTGGAAGTTTTCACCATTCATTCTGAGCAAAAGTATTTCTCCTGAGAAGTCTGATCTTATTTTTCCTCCCCCTTCTCTCCCCCACATTCTCATTTTTTCTCTGACCAGACCAAGGAAAATGTTATCCATTTTCCCTCACAGATGCTCACCCATCTCTCTCCTGTCCTTTACTTTGATCTACTACTAACCTCTTCAATCATTGCTTAACCACAGAGCTGCTATTTCTTTTGAACTTTAAGTTGAAAATAAACTGATGTACAGATTGGACTTTGGTGAACCACTAGCTTTGTTAGAGATTAATTTTGGATCTTCTGGTAGGCTAACTGGGCTTTTTCTTGCCCTTCTTAAATTTCAATCAGGATGTGATCTTTTATGAAAGAACCCCTTAAAAATACCAGCTTGTAACCTAAACCTAAGTAAATGATGAAAAGATATTTTTACTTTATTACTGTATTTCATTATGCTTATAATGTACATTTCTACATGAAGAATATATTTTAACTTCTGTAATAATGAATCCACAAGTTAGCATCCTCTGCATGAAGTAAAAGATACATATGAACATCTCATATCCTCACAGCGCTTAAACCTTGAGCAACCTTTCCAAAGCCTTTCTCACTCCCCTTTTTCATAATCCCTCCAGAGGCTCTGAGAAGAGTATAGGTTTTAGAAGTGAGGCATTTGAGTCTTTTCACCCATAACATGAGACAAATTAGAATTGCATCTGTTATTGGCATTGAATTGTCATCAGACAAGAGAATCAGAGGAGAAAAAAAAAAACCTGCCACAAAAAGAGAACATATTTTCCATATTGCTTTATCCTTCTTCTTCCCTGACTAATGCAGTATTTTGGCAGTTTGTTTCTGTCATAGACAAATAAAAGTTGGTTTCTTAATATCTGTCTCATTCAGTTGTCCCTTGGTTCCCAGTTCAGGAAGTATCTCTTTCAAGGAAGTTATGTAGGCACATAAATTACACATGAACTAATTAAAGTCCATTAGAACCACGTGCTAGATAATCTCTCAGCTTATCTGGTATTCAGACATGGAATGGCATGCTAATCTTCAACATTTCTTCCTACCTCACAGGGATATACTATTAAATTTCAAAAAAAACCAGAAAATTAAACCAGATGAAAGCTTAGTTAAACAAGAATTAAAAGTTTACTTAAACAGGACTAAAAACGCAAGACAAATAAAAAAAAATCAAACCCTAAAGTAAACCAGAATTTTTAAAATATCAAATTTAGTATAGTCATTTGTGATTTCAGTGTTAAAACATACATAGAAAATAATTGTCTCATCTAGATATGCAAAACATCTGCAACCTTACCTGGCAATCTTAACAGATATTTTGTAAAAATGCTATTCGAGTAACTCAAATTTTTCATCGCTTCTTAAACTTGTAAAGAGAAGATCCCATTCAAGTTGATAAGGTTATCTTTCCCACTGTTAGCTGAAGATTATATTGCCAAAATTTCTTTACTTTGATACTCATATTGACAACTTTTCAAGAAGAAGAGATTAGGAAGCTTAACAGATCATTTTTTAGGAGTTCTTACCATTGACCTAACCTTGTTCACACTATTGATTAAAAAAACCTTTTTATTTTCACCTGATTAAATATATTTCACTTAAAGGTGCTATTCAAATAGAAGTGATTATTTTGAGGGAGCAACTTGACACAAGCTCTTTAAAACCATCCTTTTTAGCTCTACTAAGAAGACCAAAGGAAAGCTCTTTGATGTATCTATTTTATTCGGTTTATCCCTTTGTTTATCAAAGATTAGGGGAGCACTTTATTTAAAGGTTTTCCACACTCTAGCAACATGTAGAATGCTTTTTCTATCTGTTAACATTACAGATACCTCCTTACAGAAATGTGGAGTCCCTTCTTCATGGCACTGTTGTTGCAAAATAAAAATAAATAAATTTGCACACAACCCACTCTAACTGGGGCATCTCATCAAATGTTGGTCAGTGGTTTATCCAGTTATGAGCATACCTGGTATGGTTTTTGTCCCCATTGTTTTTTCATGTATGTATTATCATGGTCTTAAATCTAGCAGAGTACCTAATGGGACATCTTCACATGCTAATCAGATTGAGTTGTCCTTTCTACTCTTTTACATTTAAGTTAGAATAATTTAAGGTAATTTTCTCACATTTGCATATTTGGGTTGTTGAATCTGCCGGGAAGGAGACTGCAATTCCTGTCCCCTTTGTTGATAAGTCCTAAATGAAACAGCTACGGTTTATCTGGTACCTCAGGGCTTTCCACTTCTATGTTACTGTGAGGCCTTCCCAAGCACAGTGCAAAGGTCTCCTTCTGAACCTGTTTCCCCCAAGAATTTCCTGCAAAGTCGGAGTACCTTTCTGGTTTTACACTCTGAAATGTTTGTACTGAATGTCCATCAATAGGTTAGCCTCACAGGAAAATGAGCTGTTATGCCAGATGTTTAGTTAATCCTACTCTTAGTAAATAAATACCCCTGAATTCACATGAACTCTTAACCATAACTAGATGTCTATATGTGTAAGCAATGGCAGCACTTTCTCCACATAAAAATTTCTTACCAGCAGCAAGAGTTTTCCTCTCCAAAGGGTCCCTCATTATCATTAATAAATTATCATTAGTAAATAAGTTCTGTGATAATTCAGTTTTGTTTGCTGGATATGTACCTTTGCTACCACAGCAGAATTAGATTGTCATTTCATAGCCTGTGCATATATTAGTCGGTTACCTTTAGGAAAAAAAAAAGAAAACAAACAAACAAAACTAAAAGAAACAAAAAATGGTATACATCAATTGCTCTATCTGTCAAAGTCTGAAAAATTGCTAGATCCTTCCAGGAAAAGTGTGTCAGTACCTACACCTTCGTAAGTCATCATATTTATGGTATACTTTTAGGTGAGAAAAGAAAGGAGGATTGCTCTGCTGACAGGTAGTAGCCATTAAATCTCCAACCAGGGAAGAGCTTAGGTGCTAAAATGTCTTATGAAAAGGCAGTCAAGGATCTCAGCTGAGAAAATGAGTCAAACTCAAGTCCAGCTAGCAAGGCAGTTTAAAAATTGTGTCTGTCACCTCATGTCCATTCTCTACAGCCCATTTAGCTGTTTCCTCTCATAGAGATTTCAAACAAAATGAAAGTATTGGGGGAATTTACATCCAGCCATTCTGGCCCCAAATTTCCTCTTCTTAAACCCCAGAGATCCTGAATTAAGCAGCTGCAGAAATCCTACATGCATCTTTGGGCTGCTCTCTACTTTAAATCCCTTTTTTAGCAATAAAGTTTCCATCTCCCTATGAAGCTTTCTCTGCACAACTGCTAAGTCTGCTTTCCCAGAAGTGTTCTGTCTTGGCTTCAAGTCTTTTACACCAGCATTTGGTAATTGACCCCTTAATTACATCTGTTAGAGCAGCTTGTGCTTTTCTTAACCACTTCTGAGCTGTTTGGAGTATTGGAGCTCATCACTTCAAGTTTCAAGGTCAGTAAAGGCTCTCCTTGAATTGATATCAAGCAGGAATTGAGTATATAAATTTACAATAAAATACAAGCAGCTTGTTATACATACACATAACTCTGTGATCTTGGTGTATGAGACCTGTGTTACTAAATCCTTCCAAAGGGGATGGGAACTGCCTGTGCATGAGTTACTGTTCTCAGAATCATCTCTGTAGAATCAAGGCGCCTCACTTAAGATGAGAGTGTTACTATCCTGATTCAAGAATGAGTCAAATACTGAAAACCAATTTATTCTTAGAATATGTGTGCTTTTGGCCAGACTTTCCACCACAATGGGCTGGTGTTATGCAGATATGAGGACAGAGGAGTCTTTACTAACATGGCACTAATATAAGACAGTAAAAACAAGACTAAAAGAAAGGGGTATACAAATCTTAACACTCTCATAGACATAGGAAAAGTGAGAGTGTATTGCAAGCCAGATTCCTTGCAAGCAGATGTAGGAAAAAAACAAACGAGTACTGAAACCAACCAACTTGAGTAGCGAAATTGTACCTTATTATTAGCAAAAAATATAGACAATTAGCTGTTCAAAATAAGTCATGCAGTAAATTTGTCTAGACTGTATCACTGTTTGGACCCCACGTCATTTTTCCTACACAGGAAGAAAGGTGCAGCACTACAATGTGGGGTGATGAGACAACTGTCACAAGAATGGCTCAGAAGATGCTCCTCCTAATTTCCCTGCAGTCCTCAGGGCTGTAGGCAGATCAACTCCCCTTCATCAGTTCGGAGGTGATCACAGTGTGCTGACATAATCCTAAAGCAATAAAAATCAAATCCATTTCTGCTAAACTTCCTGACCATATTTTACTAGGTCAGCTAACCAGTAAACATCTTAGAATTTGTGGTTATTTATAACTAACAAAGGTCCAAACTGAAATGAAGAAATGCAGAAAAGAACAGAAGTGTTGTCAAGCATCTCAGGAGTGGAAACAACTATTACTGATTTTTTTATCAAAATAATTCCCATTTTTTCAGGAGTTTAATGAAAAAAAGAAGCACTGATGACAAAAATTAACACTACAACCAGCTGAAGTAAGCAGAAAATTAGGATTCAGACTGCATACTTAAGAGCCAAATGTAAATCTGAGAAATTAAATAGCCACTTCCAAACACCTTGATCCATCTCATGATGGATAGGGATTAGGGAACTTAAGTAGCCTGAATATGTGGTAAGATTCAATGGAAAAACTATGATGCCATCATTAACATGACAGCTTTTCTCAGAATCTGCCACACTGGAAATTTCCATCCTGTAAATTGATTGCTATCTCTGGCTATTCCAAATGCTTTAAACTGCCACTGAGGTTGGTGAACTAAAGGCAGTAGATCATGGGATGTCCAGCACATTAAGGATGTAAAAGCTTGTAATACATATTTGTTACTATCAGCCTTTCTGTTTTGAGTCCACATGGTTTTTCAGAGCAGTATCAGTTCCCTCCTGTCTCTTTAGCCAGATTTGTTTTTAGAGGATAAAAATATATCTTCAAGATAATTGCAGACCTATCACATTCACTTGTAAAGAAATAGCTTAGATGAGGCCATATTTTAAATCTGGCATTAGTTCTAGACCTGACTCAGAGTTACTGCAAGAACCTTGCTTACAGGAATGACAGCAAATGATTCACTCAGTGCTGTTTTGTTGATCCAGCTGTAGGGCTGAATTAGACAAGAGACTTCTAGAAAGACAGAAAAATATAATTTTACAGCAGATAGAGAGTGACATGCCTTGGATCCACCAAGATGACTCACATTCTTGCAGTGAGAAGTAACCCTTGTTTTAGCCAGTTCACAAATTAACAATGATTAATCAAGCATGAAAAAGGCTGGAATGACTGTAGCAAAATACATCCCAAACAAAACCTAAATCCTTCCCAAAATGTTTGTGAGGTTTTTAATATATTCATATCTGTTATGGTTCCTTCAACCTACACCCTGCCACTGCTATATTTGTTTGTCACAGCATGTTACAACAATAAAGGATATCAGAAATTTAATTTCAAAGTAATATTTACAAGGTCTTGAACATATTTGACTTCAAATTTCCATGTCAGATTTAGGTCTAGAAATGACTCAGAAAACTGCTTATTTTATTAACCATCTTTTTTTTTTTCAGTTTTATTCTACGCTGCACCTGTTCCTGTATCTTTCCCTAGCTCTTATTATATTGAATAGATTAGAACTGTGTAACCTTGTTCATATCAAATCTTGAAAGCATCCATCAAAACAAAAAATAATGGTTAAAATAACAACACATATGAGGTCTCTATACCTGTGGCTGAAATATACCACTACCCTGGTGATTTCTGAGACCAGAACACACAGTTCACAGATCAGGTCATAATCATTCCATAGGGATAATAAGATTAAAGAAAAAATAAATAAAAAAATCATTGCATTTTTGCAGACAGATAAACATGAGGAAACTGCAATCTATTCATAGCTACAGGCAGATGGTTTCATAGATTCATGTCCAAGAGAAGAAAAAGCAGCTCTGTTTGTCAGGGAAGATATATACTGTGAATTATTCAGTCTGCTCAAGTAATAACTGAGGTCAGGGTAGAACAAAATAATACATTGATTTTTCTTTACAAAAAAGGAAGAATGTGGACAGTTAGTGCAGGTATTCATCTGAACTGTTACACCAAGCTCAGGGACCATCTGCCTGCTCCTTGGATTAGGTTTCATTCTCACTCCTCAAGTCCCCGATACCAGGTTCACAGTTCTCAGACTGCTGACACTCCAGTCCTGTCTAAGCCTTGGAGGTGTTTAAAATCAATTTGTTCCTCCGTTTCAGTGCACAAAGTTCCTCAGGACTGGCATATCACTTACTCAGAGATGTGTTGGCTGAGGGAATAAAGCGTCTACAATCCAATGCAAGCTGATAAAAGGCACGAGGCAGCTAAATCTACCCTAACTCCTTAGACAAGGCTGATCCATTAGACATGCTCAGGTCATGCACTGACTTCCACACAATAGCCTAACAGAATACACTAACATTTACAATATGGGAAACCTATACTTCTGACTCTTTTTGGCCTATGGTAGTTTTGAAGGTGCAGATCCTATTTTTAAGGAGGTGTTCTTAACTGTAAGGCTGTGGAACAGCCTAAGATGAAGGCGAGCCCCTACCCCTGGAGATACTGAAGGTGTGGAACTGAGGGAAAGGGAAACTGAGACTAATGTCATGGGAGCAAGACTGAGCCTGATGGGTATATAGTCCAGGAAAATGAAAATGTCTTCATTTTAAGTAGTGTAGATTTAGGTTCATGGTGTAGGTTATAAAAGGACCTAGGTCCCTGAGATGGGAAATTGTCACTTTCTGAAAATTTTACTCATTCAAATTCCCTGTGATCTTGTAAATATCCTGGTCTTTCTTGCTGCTACTATTCCAGGATTGGATTCTGTGAAGCCTTACATGGTTTTGACACTTTGTCTACTGACTGAGTAAGCTGTTATCTGTTGTAGCCAGGTGCCATTATCATAATTCATAATCTAGTTCCTGACTGAAGCATCTACCCTTACAAGTAAGGAGTAAAAGGCAGTTTTACCCCAGGGAAGCACAGAAGGAACAAAAGGCATGAAGAGAAATGGTAAAGCCTGGCTCAGTGGCTTGCTAAAGGCTCAGCAGGAATGAGCCCATGAGAAGGCCCAAGATTGTGCCCTGCCTCTGTTATGAAGCTTGTACAAGGATGTGTGTTTGCAAACTTTACAAATCATAAATTCTGACTTTATCTTCATCTGTGGTCATGGCAGACCTGTTTAAAACTTGAAAAATGGGAATTGTGAAGTGTTTTGGTTTTGGTTGATTGGTTTTTTGTTGCTGTTGTTTTGTTTTTCCTCAGTTTTGCTAAAGAGAGTTGCTTGGTGTATTATCTATTGTGTCACAAGCTGGACAAAGTACTTACAACACTGAAGGAGTGAGGAGCAGGGCTACATAAAGATTTTGTGCTACTTTGCATTATATTCCCATAGACTTAAATTCTGGACTTCAAAGTATCTTTTCTGAGATGGTGATTAGAGTTAGTGCAGTGACAGCTGCCAGGATTTAAACTACATAAATTGAATTTTGGACATTGAAATTGCATTTATGACCATATCCCAAAGGTCTGAAGAGTGAAATGCTGGACTTGGGACATAATAAATTTCCAGTATATTTTAGAAGAAAAAAATCTATTCATGGCTAATATGTGTCTATCTTTCTCTGCTCTGTAAGGTACATCAAAATACCATCTCCTGTCATTTAAGATATACCAAACGCTAGTGAACCAGACATTTGGAGCTCATACAAGCAGGCTACTGTTTGACCTAGTTTCATTAGAAGCCTGAAACTGCCCATTACCCACTTAATGATGAGTAAGATGAAAAATTGAATCCAATATACCTTGCAGGACTCGAAAAACCATCCAGACAACTCTCAGCCAAGGAAAGCAGCTCAAATTAACATGCCAGACTGTGAACTCCAGTGGTTGAGGGAGGAGCTGGCACACTCATTTCTTCTGCCCTTTCCACAGGTGCCAGGTTTCAGTAAGTTCCAGCTGTGGGACAGGTATCTGGGTGAGGTTGCACCTGAGCTCACCACTGCTAAATTCACCAAAACCTTCCTGCCAGGGTACACAGCTTTTCAGTTACCTTTCAAACAGCAGCAGCAGGGCTGTCATGCCGAGGTTAACAAGCACTGCTTTCTCAGCAATGCCTATTGACGTGGGCTTAATATTTCACTCACCATTATTGCTGGTTTTGAGGATGGTTCAGTCTCTGTTAGTTAGTACAGCCTGTGCTATACATAGCTATATTCTTAGCTATGAAATAGTAGAATTAACTAGACAAGCTCAAATTCTCTTCCTTTTACCAACATAGGAAAGAAAAAACCTCAACACTTCACAGTCTCTTTAACTAGCAACATGTGATGGAAATGTGCTTAAGGTTAAAGGCTTTTTTAAATCACTGGGCAAATCAAGGTCTAACACTGATGAGAACAGATGGCTTATCCTAGATTTACACTAGTATAATTGAGAGCAGAATTTGTTCTGGGATGTCAAATAAGTATAACAATGAATTAAACAGTGCAACCAATTTAAAAGAAAAATGCTCATTAGTGTGAATAGAAAACTATCACAGCAGAAAAATGCCAGCAGTTACTGCAATACATCAGCTACTCCCATTAACATAGTAACTAACCATTTCTTAATAGTATGGATACTGCAAAATGATAGCTCCCATCCACATAACTAAATTACAGTTCTTCCCTGTCTTTATCACCCTATCTCTGCTGAAGTTTTATTGCATAATTATAACATAGACAGTGAAAAAAAGAGGAAGAAAGGAAAAGGTTTTAATCTAATAATGCATGAGTTATAAAAATAAATATATAAATGAACAAACCCAAATCTTTGGTTTAAGAGATATTCTCCAAAAGAAGTAATCCCTAACGCTGCCCATTTTTGAGTGGAGCAAATCCAGACCGACTTTGAAAATCCCAGTCAAAGCACATAGTTTTGCAGTAGACTCATCTGGATAGTTTCTTAGCCAAAACAATTTCAACAAAAACGCTGGTTCCAGACATAGCGTATTAAATAACCTCTGAATTGGCAAAGATTGATGCATACATTCCATCTGAGAGTCTGCTACGGGTCCGGTCAGTTGAGGTAATGTAAGTTCAGTTTCACAGCTAGAAACTGTAGCAGCATTTTCAGCAAATAATTGTCAAAACAGTCCTTTTGTACATTCAGTGTTGAAGAAGATATTAAAATCTGGATAGATAAGGAAAAAGATGAGTAATGTACTGTTTCAGACTCTTAAAACATTTGGAAAAAAACCAAAACAACCCAAACAGCAGAAAAGAGGGATAAGTAGTTACGGTAAAGCAGGAATAAATGTAACTGCATTATTTTATTGGCAGACAGGAGTATATGGTCATCATCATAAAAGATAGTGTTTTTCTTCTCAATTATGTCATAGTTCACTGTAATTTCAGTTGCTCTATGGGGGTTACAGTCAAGAATTAAAGCAGTCTGCAAACTATAAAGATGGGATATCTTCTCAGCCTATTTTTACCTTCTCCTGGTCTTTCCCCGCCTGACTGTGGCACATTTCTGCTTACTTCTAGTTTGAGAGCCATTTCTGTAGGCAAGGAGAAAGCTGATGGAGCAGTACAAAAAGGGCTTCTTCCCTGCAGCAGGGTCCAGAGGTGGGGGTAAAGCAGGAACAGAGTAGTGGCCATGTCTCCCTGCAGCCCCTTGCACAGGCAGCAAGTGTGAGGCAAATACTCCACAACACTCTGTTTCTCACCTTCACATTTTTAGTTTTTAAATCTTAGTCCATCCTGTGCTCTGCTACATTGAGTGTAGCCACAAAACTGGGCTTGATGGTAGTGATATATAAAACTTCTGAAACAAAGCAGGACACTTCCAGTGGTTATAGTGACTTCCTGGCAATATCTTCAAAACTTAAATTAATATCTCCTACCACATTTTCTTTTTCTCAGCATGATCCAGGATCAGTCTAGTTTTGACTCAACACTCCACTGTATAGGAGCTTTATTGGAAAGCTGAAGAGCTAGAAGGATTGAGTGCAAATACAGTGCAAAATTCAATATGCAAATATGCAATATTTGCCCTGGCAGCCAAAAGGGCAAACAGCATCCTCGGGTACACTAAACACAGTATAACCAGCTGGTCAAAAGGGGTGATTATCCCACTGTATTCATTGTTGATGCATCCCCACCTTGAGTCCTGTGTGCAGTTCTGGGCCCACAATTAAAGAAGAATGTGAAGGTCCTTGAATGCATCCAGAGAAGGGCAACAAAGCTCGTGACAGGGTTGGAAGGCATGTGGCTATGGACCTTGAGGTTGTCTAGTCAGGAGAACAGGAAGCTGAGGGCAACCTTATTGCTCACTAGAGCTTCCTAAGAGGAAGTGGAGAAGGAGGTGCTGAGACCTCACTCAGAGGGTTGTGATCAGTGGTGTGGAGTCCAGTTGGTGACCTGTAAGTTGTGGTGTTCAGCAGGGGTTAATTCCGAGTCCAGTCTTATTCAACGTCTTCATAAGTTACCTGGATGAAGGGATGAAGTGTTCCCTCAGCAAGTTTGCTGATGATACTAAACTGGGAGGAGTGCCTGATACACCAGAAGGTTGTGCTGCCACCCAGTGAGATCTGGACAGACTGGAGAGCTGGGCAAAGGCAAACCTAATGAAGTTCAGTGACGATAAGTGTAGAGTCCTACAGCTGGGGAGGAACAACACCATGCACCAGTACAGGTTAGGGGGTGGACTCACTGGAAAGCAGCCCTAAGGAGAGGAACCTTGGTGTCCTGGTGGACAATAAGTTATTCATGGGACAACAATGTGCCCTTGTGGCCAGGAAGCCCAATGGTATCCTGGTGTGCATAAAGAAGAGTGTGTCCAGCAGGTCGAGGGAGGTTCTCCTCACCCTCTACTCTGCACTAGTGAGACCACAGCTGGAGTATTGTGTCCAGTTCTGGTCTCCCGAGTTCAAAAGGGACAGGGAAATACTAGAGAGAGACCAAGGGAGAGCGACAAAGTTGATAAAGGGACTGGAACATCTCTCTTAGGAGGAAAGGCTGAGAGCCCTGGGGTTGTTTAGCCCAGAAAAGAGAAGACTGAGAGGGGATCTTATGAATGTTTACAAATATCTGAAGGGTGGGTGCCCGTCTTGTTTCAGTAGTGCCCTGTGATAGGACGAGAGGTGATGGTCACAAGTGGAAACACAGGAAGTTCCATCTTAACATGAGGAAAAACTTCTTCCCTGTGAGAGTGACAGAGCCTGGAACAGGCTGCCCAGAGAGGCTGTGGAGTCTCTTTCTCTAGAGACTTTCAAGGCCCGCCTGGATCTGTTCCCCAGTGGCCTGCTCTAGGTGTTCCTGCATTGGCAGGGGGGTTGGACTCGATCCCCTTCCAACACCTACCATTCTATGATTCTATGATTTCTTTTTGACAAACTATCAAAATCAACTCTTCTTGTTACAAAGACTCATACAAAAAAGGAGTGGGCCTAATCCTGACAAAGCTTGGAGGACTATTAAAAAGACAGAGCAGAAAAAGACATAGCTGTAAATTGTACCTGATGACTGATGATTCTTCAATGCCTCATGCTTTGTTTAAGGTAAAAATCTGAGTATCTAATATCTACAGAGACTGGTATCATTAATCAAATTCAAGCTTCCATAACTGTTAGTGCTTTCAGTATGGGGGCAGATAATTTACTGCTCTTTGTAGATTTAGGACAGTTGAGGTGTTTAGTAGCCTGTAAATCTTTCAAGCACAAAATGTAATGTGTCTTGGTTTATGTACCTCATTTTGAGTCTGATTTTACTTGTATAAAGAATATTTTCATTATACTGTAAGTGTCATTCTAATGCCTTTCAGAAATAATACCTGCATGATGGCAGATATGAGAAACATTTTGGATGCTTCAGTGTGTACAGAGCCCTTCATTTCCCAATAAAAATGAGATAGACAGAAACAGAAATTTAAGTGAAATACATACAAGGATAGAAGGACCCACAATGACCTAAACTCATATAAATCATAAAACCTCTGTCCTTTCCTGACTCTGCCGTGTTTCCTTTGTTAGATTGTAAGCTGTTAGGGAATGTCCCTCAACAAATGAATGTCCTGGATAGAACATTAGAGATCAATCTTGTCAGAGACTGTAGATGTTAATGTAATACAGAATCACAGAATTGCCTGGATTGGAAAAGACCTTTAAAATCACCTAATCCAATCATTAACCTAACAGTGACAAGTCCTTGACTAAGCCATATCCCTGAGTACTGCATCTACACTGACTCTTAAATACCTCCAGGGATGGGGACTCAACCATTCCCTTGAGCAAGATGTTCCAGTGCCTGAGAACCATTTCTGTAAAGAAATTCTTCCTTATATCTAATCTAAACTTCCCTTGGTGCAATATAAGGCCATTTCTCCTTGTCTTGTAACTTCTTACTTGGGAGAACAGACCAACCCCCATTTCTCTACAACCTCCTTTCAGGTAGTTGTAGAGAGCAAGAATGTCTCCCCTGAGCCTCCTTCTCTCCAGGCTAAACAACCCCAGTTCTTTCAGCTGCTCCTCATCAGACACGTGCTCCAGGCCCTTCACCAGCTTTGTGGCCCTTCTTTGGACATGCTGTAGCACCTCAGTGTTCTTCCTGTTGTGAGGGGCCCAAAACTAAATGCAGTACTTGAGATGCAGCCTCACCAGTGCTGAGTACAAGGATAAAATCCCTTCCCTGAGCAACACCACTTGTGACTGGCCACTGACTGGATTTAACTCCATTTACTGTTTGGGCCCAGCTGTCCAGCCAGTTTTTTACCCATCAAAATGTCTGTGCACCCAGGCCATGAGCAGCCAGTTTCTCCAGGAGAATCTGTGGGACACAGTGTAAAAGGCTTTACTAAAGTCCAGATGGACAACATGCACAGCCTTTCCCTCATCCACTAAGTGGGTGACCATGTTGTAGAAGGAGATCAAATTATGTAAATAAATATGGTTTTATTTTCAGCCCTTAGTCACTGAATAAATCTACAGGAATTGTGGAAGCAAAGTAGAATCTAAGACTTCATTTATGGGTAATGACCCTTTTGCTGGCGGATGCACATACATCTTTCTCATTTGTTTTCCCTGTGGCAATATGAATTCTTCACTCTTCTTTGTGAAGCAGTCCAGCCATTGTGGAAAGCAGCCCCATGGCTGAAGTCCATCACAGTAGTTACACCAGTTTCCTTGGCAGTAGGAGGTGTAGACTCGCACTCCTCAAGACAGTTTCTAGGATGGTGATCAACTTGATTGGTTCCCACAAGAATGATGAATGATTATTCTTGAATGAAAATAATAATAACCTTTAGATTTTGGTAGTCCAGTATATCAGGTACACTCTGAATGTGCCTGATGGATCACTAAGGTAACTTAGGGGACGCTTAGATACTTCCCTAGACACCTCTGAACTGCTTAACCAGAAGGTAGGTGTCCAGATGTACAAACCAGGATGTGTCCAAGCAGTCAGAGGGAGGATGTGGAGCTCCACTGTGGACTGATTTCAGATGATTCTGGAGAAGCGACCCAGTCTGCCCTCCATGAATTCAACTCCAGAATGCTGTCCGGTTTCCAGCCTTGATACAATGCCGACAACCTGAACCTCAAAGTGGACCCTCTGTTCCTTTGTTTTTCTTGCTGTCCGTATATTGTAGTAACCCTGAATCTCAAAGTCAGTTGATCTGGAATAATTTAAAAGATCCACGTGGTAGGGCAAGTTGATGATGAGAGATGTCTGAGTAACGGAGATGTTGGATAAATGTTGATGGAGTGCTTTACCACTTCTCAGTCCATATAAGCCATAAGCAGCATGTGTCTAGTATACAGAGCTTTCTGGACAGAGCTTTATATTCCCATTGTCTTTGAAAATTGTTGCATTTAAGATGACTTTCTTCAGCTATCCTTGTGCTAAGCTAGATGTCAAAGCCTCTGCCACTCCAAATCAGATAATCTATTTCCAAAGTAACAGTTCATTTAGCATTAAAATTGGCACTTAAGGATTGATATAAAATGTAAATTAAATGTAGGATATGAGTAAATGATGCTACTTTTATAATTCAATTATTGTATTGGTCCCAAGGTTGATATTTTTATCCAAATCATAAATACACTTTCTCATTTTAAAAGTATGGTTTTCAATTTCATTTGTGGCATTGCTTTCAAAGGAGGGAAACATCACCTTCACTACAAATTCACATGAGAGTAATATGACTATCAATCACAATGTCTTGGAAAGAGCTTGTAAGATTTCAAAGCTAGGGATAAAAGATAAAAGAAATTAAATTAAGTAATGCTAGAATGAAGCAATCAAGATTAAATGTGTTCTCAGTTGCTGAGTTAACCAGTTCTGCAGTTTTATTGAACAAAAGGTTAAAGAAACGAACTCTTAACAGCAATTTATTTCAGTTTATTTTTTTTTAAGCTGGGGCTCAGAGCAGCTGAATTTCTTCTGTCACTTGAGAAAAAAAAAAAAAAGAAAAACCCCTGACTTTATAATTTCTAGTTAATGGCTCTCAAGAAGTTAATTTAACACTCATGATGATTGTGTCCAAATAGGCTGTGTGATTTAATTAGAATTCTAAGAGTTTTTAAAATCCCATATAGTAAGCAAATTCAAAACTGCTCAAAATTCTTGAGCCTGAATTTAATACATTAATTCACAGAATTAAATTAGTTTTAACTGAATTAAACTGAAAATAATTAAAATAATTCCTAGAATGCCCAAGAAAACTTATCTGCTAAATGCTACCCTGAGAAAAAAATAAATAAACTTAAGCCCATGATGAGTGAATATCCTAAATGAAACTATTGTAAATTCAAAACATGGTTGTCCTATCTAATAAGAGTTTCCAATAGAAATTTGAGAGCTAATGACTCAATTCTCTTGAAATATGAGCAACGTATATTTTCTGGGAAATTGGATTCCTTCACCCACCTACACCCTCCACAGCACTGAAGTTCTTGCCTAGTGTGTTTTTGTCTTGCACTGTGAAACCTGAGATGGAGGGTCAGAGAGGGATACACTTGAGTGATGTGTCTTATGATGAAGAGTACCTTGGTCACATCATGAAGAACAGTCTGTCAGCTTGCCGTCTTAGAGCCACAGCAGAGCATCATGCCTCCTAGTGACTCTGCTCTGGATAACCCCCAGCAGAAGGCAACTTATAGCCCAGGGCAGCTTGGAGACCATTGTCACTACTGCTCCCCAACCCAATTGTGTGGGCAGCTAGTTCACAGGCTACAGAGCAAGGCCACCAGTGGCCTGGCAAAAGGGAGAACAGCAATGCATAAAGGCTGCTAACACACACCTGGTGTTGGAGTTTCATGGGATGCACAGGACTCATGCACAGAGTTTCTCCTGGGGTTTTCTTGGATGCTCTGTCTCAAGAAAAGTAGACTAAATTAGTTAAAACCCATGAAATTCAAGTAGGGGAGCTAAACTGCAGTAAAATGCAGTGTGGACATTCCACCCATAATTATGTGCCTTAACCTGATTTCAGGCTTTTATATAAAGAGTGGTCAGCTCAAAAGTTGAGAGGGGTTAGACAAAATGGGTTGATGTGTATTATTTTAGCAAGCTGTGCCAGGCTGGGGTATCCCCATCCATCACTCCTCCTTTCCATTCTCACTGCCAGTTCCCACACCGTCCCAGAGGTGGAAGAACTCTAGGTGTTTTTTCACCTGTAGCAGCACTGTTCATGCTGCTCATCCACTCTGCTCACACTGAGCCCCATCATATGTCCCCCAACACAGGTCTATACACTGTCCCATTTCAGTCTCTCCAGCTGCAACATCATGTGACAGAGTGAAGAACTGATGACATTACAGAAATATCTCTTTCAGAAGGTAGAAAGGAAATGGTCCATGTTTGAAAATCATTGGGAGAGGGGAGGGAGAACAGATGGATTGGTGCAATTTAACAGTTTGTTTAAAGGAGTCACAGTGCCAACTGCACTGACAGGTACCTAAAGTGTTTTCCCTGCTATGTTCCATGCACATCAGACTGGGGCCTGTGTGGTCATCTAGATCAGGAGTTGATCTGGCTAAAAACTAACTCTGTAAATGAATAAATGAGAAAGATTTACGTTTAACCCAGGTCACTTATTTAATTAAGTTCTTTGCAAAGCCCTGCAAATGGTTACACTGACAAAATGAGATGGAAGAGTGAGCATGAGTAACCTGAGGTATGAAGTAGTAGGGGTTACTTGTGCTGTATTATAGCTGAAATAAATATGGGTCAACTGACAGAAGCTTTTTCTTTTATACTTTCACAAAGGAACATCTCACATTGTGGAAAATTATTAGGGAATTCAAAGACATTAGAAGGTTTGTCTCGTTCACAAGAATTCACAGTTTATTTCAAAGAGAATTTGGGATTTTGTATCCTCAGTTTCCCTGTTTTACTTCTAAACTTGTCAGCACCACTTTCTCAAATGCCTAAATCACAGAATTCTCCTCTCAACACCAAAAAAAGTCTCGATTTGGTGCCTAAGTGTTCTCAGAATGCTTAAGGAACAAGACTCCTGATGATAGTGAATGCCTGGCTGTTAACGTGCTTCTTCAGTTTTCAGCATATGCCAAGTCAAGAAGGGAAGGAATGAGCCAAGAATTCCAAACACTATTTCCCCATCCAAAAGATTCCTCTGTGAGGATGATGCTGAGCTTCCTCTCAAATTTCAAACATCTTGCAATTTTCTTTCTACAACTGACTTTATTGCTTTCTGGGCTTATTTTCAATACAAATCAGTGACAGAGCCAATTTGCTTAGTAGCTGCAAAAATGGGCTTCAGAGTCAACCATTGTAATAAATAGCTCTCACAGATACTGTCTTGTCTTCATGAGAAGAAAAAGGGGAAGGCAAGGTGAATCCATAAAAGTGTTATTGCATTAAAAAGAAATGTTAATTTCAAGCAAACCTTTTTATGATTGATTAGCAATAATTTTAATTTAGAGTTATCATACATTTGTCTAATACAGGCAAGATTTGGTGCTTCTAAATGTAGCAGTAGCATGAGTGTGTAAAATACTTTAAATCAACAAAAAATTAAGATTGTAAGTGTAGAAGTGTAAATCACCCCTAATAATCCAATATTATATCCCAGTAAACTGAAGAATGATAGTGAACATGGAAAATGTTACCCAACAAGTCAAGGCAAACCATGCCTGGATCTAGAGCTTCTGGATAGCAGTTTACTATATCTACATGTTGGAAGCATTGTGTAGGGCTCCAACCAAGTTGTGGCAGTGGTGGTTGTGGTTGTCTCTTCATCCTTTTGCCCCATCTCAGAGCTCCCAGCCTTTCCCCACAGCATATCAACAACTCAGACATGGCTCCCTGGGGCCTGTGCTGTAAATGAGACTGTTGAAATGTGCCCTTTACAAAATAGTGTATATCTGGATTACCTCAGTACATTTACTGGTCATCTTGACTCTTCAGGATAAGTTAGTTAAGATTACTTTTTGTGCTAATATTCTTCTTCAATACCTGAGCTAGGTCTCACACTGCCTGAGGCCTAGTTTGGGAAAGGAACCCATTCGATATGTTCAGGTCCTACTAAAGCTGAACATAAGGTTAAGAACTTTCCAGATCAGGCTTGTGCATACATGCTTTCTCAGACTGGTGTCTTAAACCATATCTTATTTGTGAAATATATTATTAATTCTCTGGCATGTTTTACAGGTGAGACTTTGCATAAGCAGATAAATAAACTAATTGTTATTTTGAGGGTTAAAAACCAAACAAGGTAGAAGGAAGTTAAAATGATCTTAAAGATTTTTCAAGTTCTTAAGCTAAGTAATGGTAAAATATTGTTTCTGGCAAAGTGTTTGTAGGAATCACTTGGCTGTTGTAGTGAAGGCCCCAGAGTGATAAAGTCTGAATAAATTCAACAGATTTGACATATTCCTCTTTCTTACGTTATTCAGATATTACTGTTCCCATTTCCATTCTGTCAGAGATCTTAACAGAAGGCTGTCAATTGTGACAATTTTCTGAAAGCAATTCTTGTGTGTTTATGTCTTTTGGTGTTTGTAACTGTCATGGAGTTACTAACTCACAACAAAAGCTTTATTTGATAAATTTATCATCATTATTGTTTATAGAATATCCAGGTAGAGACTCCAGTTAAAAAAAAGTTCAACTTTTTTGGTAACAGGTTTTTGAATCATTTAACTCCCTGATCATTCATGGACACTTGAAAATCAAGCTGTGTTCTGTAGTTATGGTTACTCAGATCACTCAAGTCGGATCATTTCTCCCTAGTGTTTGGCTGGGCATGGGAATATGTCTGGCAAGGACTCTTCCACGTGCACATATGAAATATGTTCCAGTGATTAGTGAGCATGAAATTTTGAAATTTCTTTTTCATAAACACCTATTTCAACAACTAAAGTCTATTGAAACTTCTGTAGGAAATTAATTTGAGAAAAAAGTAAATATCATCCACCAAAAATGCTGGATAAAATTAATGAGCAAATATTTGTTGAAGTGTTTAACATTACTTGTTTTTCCACTGTATAGCCTATATTTATATCACCCATGTTCAGACACCTGAACACGATGTGTCTGTAATTGGAACAGCTGATCTGACCACTCAATACAGGCAGCTTTGCCCCTTGGAAGCAATTCGGGTCACCTAAGGTCTGAGCTGCTGTCCTGTGATGCCTCTGCCCACAAACTGAATGTATTGAGAGGCTAGGGCAATTAGGCCTCAAGATGAAATAGTTGAGACAAATGCATGAATTGCAGTGTCCTGAATCAA
The DNA here is from genome assembly GCA_013399075.1 of Chloroceryle aenea. Taxonomy (NCBI): domain Eukaryota; kingdom Metazoa; phylum Chordata; class Aves; order Coraciiformes; family Cerylidae; genus Chloroceryle; species Chloroceryle aenea. The sequence goes on along the minus strand of VWZY01002610.1, from coordinate 402,344 downwards.
TGCCTAAACAGCTCTGAAGACTTAATTTTCTTCTGCTCTATTCCTTGGCTAATTAGTACATTTTTTTTAAATACCTAGCAAAAATAAGGCAACAGAAAATATTAGCCTGTGGTGATTTTATAAGGAGGAACTAGGCTCTGAGCTGATCTGATACTCTGAAAGAAATACTCTTGGAGAAGAAACTAGAGCCAAAATATTTTAGAAAGGTTACCAGGACAAAGGTGACTTTAGCTTAAGCTTTTTTTTCTTGTGATTGGGTGATACTGCCATGTATTCATAATACTACAAAAATGTGTACACTAGTTCCAAAGATCACAAAGAGGGAATAGGTAAAAACTACTGGTTGGTTGGTTTGTTTGTTTGTTTGGAAAAAAAAAAAGGAAAATAGAAGCCAACAGACCAATGTTTAAATAAGAAATATAAGAGGAAGCAAATTTTTGAGCAGCTAAAAGAAGCATGGTGTCTCAAGATCCTCATGTGCCTTCAGTATTCATCAGAAAAGACAAATCACAGAACATAAGAAATATAGGAATTTCCTAGAATACACAGGTTGAGTGAATATTCTACATGTCTGCCCTCTCTTATCTAGGTATCCTCTCTCTGCCATGGTCAGGACATTTGGTTAGACTGCCCTTTCATCTGACCTGATGATTTTCTTTGAAAAAAATTCTTTAAAAACAATATGATCAAGTTTAAGTTGAAAGAAATATTAAAAGATTGCACCAGTGTCAAACCCTTTCTCACCAGAAGGATCTTCTTCATTTATTTAATGCAACCTTAGATTATTATGCTGATTAATGTAGTTGTTCTGCATTAGCTAAATGATTTTTATTGAACTGTAAAGTACTTAAAAGCAGATGATTAATTCATATCTGTGGGTTTTATGCTGCCTTTTCTAAAGAAAGTATTCCAAATATCATTTAAATAATGGCATTTGATTCTAAAATGAACCAAATATACAACTATTGTTCTACTACTGTTCTGAGCTGAGCCATTAGACTCCAAAGATCAAAAAGAGGGTGGACCAATTGTGCTCCAATTTATAGCTGTGTGATGATAGAGTGGACTTCCTTGTATAAGGAAAATGATTTAATGTTTACCCCGGTGCAACAGATAATCATATATGACCCATTGTAACTAATATCTCTGGGAAACTTTTACATGTTATCATTGAAAATATTATATTTCTTACTGCTAGGAACAAATGATTCAAATCACAAACTTGGGGCATTAGTTTCCTCAGGCTGTTGCACTTTGAGGACATAAACCGAGCTTTGAAAGCATTACCAGCGACTTCAGTTTCCATCACTGAAGTTCCACACAGGAACTTCAATCTAGAAATCCATTCAAAGCACTCCAGATAAACCAGTAAGTATAGAAAATGTGCATTCATGAAACCCCCCTAAAAAGAAAACTCATGAGAAAAGGCAAAACACCCCAAATGAAAACAGCCCCCACCTCACAGGAAAAGTTGTGAGGTCAGCAATTCAATACTTTGTTTTCCTTGAGCTGTATGGCCACATATTAATAATGGCTGGGGGTGGGGGCATGTTAACTATGAAGGAATTTGGGATGTTTTCATTATTGCTGGGCAAATAACTCTTGAAAAGTAAGCATCTCTTTTATGCATAGATCAAGTGAACTTGGCAGCAGCAATGTCATTGATGCTAACAGTGTGTGACAGGAAACAAACCCATGTGACTGCTGTGTTTTGTAAGTTGAGCTCTTGTGTAAGATTCCGGTACATTCTTTTCCAGCTATTCTTTCAGAAATTTGAACTTTTAATTAAAAGGCAACATTGAAGCATGTCCAGCACTGACAGTCTTAATGCTGTTCCTTCTCCACATTAACATGCAAACCAGCTTCAGTCAGCATGCAAGGAGATACTGTATAATTAGCCTCTTTGTCCATTATGAACAAATATGTGTTTTGGTGAGGGAGAGAATGTACTAGTGTTTTCTAATCAAACGATCAGGAGTTAGAATTTTCAGCTTTTAGTAGTCATGTCATTATCTCATTGACATCCTAATGACCATTTTATTTTATCAGCTGGAGTGAAATAGATATATCAAATTCAGGTTGCTTCTGAGTATACATAGGCTATTAAAAAAAAAAAATTCAGTTAAAAAAAAGTCAAAAAGAAACTTTTATTAAATCAAATATTTAATAAAATTACAGCAAATATAAAAATGCAAAAAAATGGCAGATGCTGGTCTCTAGAAAGATGAGCTATAAAATGCATGTTATAATTTAACACTGGAGAATCCATTTCACTAATGAGCACAGAGTTTGGTAATGCATGTGTATCATAGATCTTTAATAATATATTTTACTGAGTTTTGGTAGGACAAACATAGGGACAGACTTAAAATTACATGATATGCTTAATACACCAGCTGGTGATTTCAGTGTTGGGTTTGAAATCTGAAGTGAATTTTGGATGATGAATTAAAACCACATTAGGTGTTATGAAACAGTAAATAGAAAATGAAAATCTGTGTGTTTTCTAGGAAGCTTGATTTTTCTTTTCCATGAGTTTTGGAATTTTATTATATATGTTATGTAACTAACAAAACTGTTACTTGACCAAAAAAAACCCCAAACCCCCTATAATTTCTGAATTAAACACCCCATAATAGCAACATAAGACTATAGGATTTCCAGGTTCACAATATCCACATTCTTCATTTTCATGGAACTACTAGTGAAAGTAATGTGGAAATAGACTCTGTTCCTACTCAGAAAAATAACATTACAGAATTACATTTTATGGCATTCAAAGCTATCACCATAACCACTGGAGGTTTCTTGATTATCCAAAGCTCCTTCAGAAGATAATTTTCCTTCTGACAGCTTTGCAGGCAGCTTAACAAAAGGAGCAGAAACAATATAAAAGAGAATATTTGACAGGGAGACCATGGGCAGGTGCATAATGATCTATGTGTTTTATATATCTTCATTACTAAATCATCAGCCAAACACATTTTGTTAGATGTTCCTTCATGGACACAAAATTCATACTCATTAGATACTTCACCATCCAAAGTTGCCCAAATGGCTGTGTTTCCTGTGGAAAGGAAACCTGTTACCTGGTTTGGTTCAAACTCTTCTCATGCGAGGTGATGAATCCACTCCCTATTTCTCTTTCTGGGTTTCATCATTTAACATTAATTCTTCTTCCAGCTGTCTCAAGGCTTTATGATAATTCAGCCCTAGGCGCTGCAGACGAGGTCAAAGACTTCATCAGGAATGAAATTCTACTACACAAATGGCTTATCCAGAGCTTTTTCAGATAAGTGGCAGTTGTTCCAATGATTTCAGCTGGCATGTAATCAAACCTTACTGACTAACAACATAAAATGGAAGATTGTTCAGTTGTACCTGCAACTGCATTTATTATTTTAATGAAGATGTGGAAAAGGCACCTGTGAACTTCCTTTCTGTTACTTTGCCAGTGCTTTAGTAAATTCTGAGATTATTAATAAAATATGCAGCCTGCATTATCATGCAATTAATTCATCAACATACAGATGTCTGACAGTATTTTTAATAGGAAGACTTTTTTATAATTACTATTGACACAGCTTCATTTGGCTTTCATTTACAAAAAATGAGAGCCTGATACTTCTATGAATCTGACTCACCATCGACTGAAATCAGGAAGGAAACAAGATCATCACAGATCATGAATTTAGACCTACATAGAAAGTAGCTCTGATTCCATTCCTTTCACAAAATTTATCAGTCCTTTTCTTAGTGCTGAGAAACAGAGATTTTACCCAGCCCATCTAGTCATTTGTTCAAAACATGATGTATGCTTAGAAAAAAACATGCCATTTTTCCCCCAAAACAAGGGAGGCACAATTATGATGCAGTGCTGAACTTCAAGTTTTCAGCAGGTACTGAAATATCCCAAATTTCTTCCTAATTTTCCCATCAGAACTGATGTCATGGGTACTGTTTTCTCTGAATCTGCAAGCAACCTTCAGTGCTTCACAAGAACAAAACCAGTCTTACATACTTGACCTTCAGGTAAAATAAACCACTACAGTTTGCATTATATGACTATATGCATTTAAAAAAGCTTTGACTCTCTATTGACTGACTCTGATTGTGAAAGACTGCCATAAAACAGTTTTTAAGAATAATTCTGTTATCTCTGAAAGGCTGATCAGCTAGGTAACTGCTGTTAAATGTTCTTTCAAATGCCTAATGCATGAAGCAAACCATATCCTACCCTCTGGGATCAAGACTGGCAAAATGTAACAGCTGGTGTTTCTTATTGATAGGATAGCCCCAGAGAATTTAGGGATCCACTGAGTACTTTGGTTTTAAGTCTGTGCTCTCTCTGAGCCTAATAAAAATAGTATATTTTTTGATATGCACAGATTTAAGTTACTAGTAACTCAGTATTAGCTTGATTAATGTTTAACTGAAATGCATATTTACAACATCTCTTCAGAACCATTCCAAAATCAATTAAAATTTTTAAAAGGCAGCATTTTTTATCACACCAGTTTTAGAGGACCTACTTTACAGAATGTAGCTAGAGAAGCTTCTTATTGATATATATATAAAAAGTGACCATCCAGTTGCCCAAAGGCTATTTCACATTAGGCTTTGCAAAGATTCAGGTGTCTCCGAAGAGAGAATGTTCTAAAAGGGACATTTTTCTTCTCATCAAATCAATATTAATATGTTTCAGCATAACTGTGAATTATTCTCAGAAGTAACAGCCACAATCAGTATTTTTGCCAGTGGAGTTATACAAATGGATTTGATGGATGCATAAAAACATGTTCTCTTCTTTAGGTACAAAGACTTTGCACTCACTGAGGATCCCAAGATATTTATGCACAGCACAGCATCAGGCACACAGCGCCAGGGTGACTTTTCAATCCTAAAGTGAGTGAAAGGATGGAAATATGATAGTACTATCCCTGTTGTATTTCTGAAGATTTCTTTTTGGTTTACTGCTGGAATTAGTTTAATTTACCTATGGAACTTGTAAGTCTTAATAGCTTTTAAAAGTGAAGATTACCTAGTCTGAAAAATTTTATTTTCACAGCATCAAAGTGAGGTGAGAATGACCTGTTTTCCCCATACTGTGGTGGAGAAATTGAGGAACTGCAGTTCCTGGACCACCAGGTAGGCACAAGTGAGGAGCTCTGCCAGAAGAAGCCATTTCACATTGGCCTTATTCCCTGCCTGTCATGCGCACACTTGTGCTGTGTAGCCACACGGTCAGCTCTGTCAAGGAGTTAATTCAGACTGAAATTAACCACTTTTCCAGCAGGTTAGTTTTACCCCGGTGACTTTCCTGCTCCAGTTCACTCTACAGCTGAAAAAACTCTTACATAACCAGAAGGGAAGAGAAGGCTCATGGGTAGGAGGGGCAAGGAGCAGATCACTGAGTTGGAGGAGTTCAGGATGCACTAGAGGACCTTTATGTCAGCTCATGGTGTTTGTGGAACTACAGGAGAGGTTTATCCTTAAAAGCAATTCTGCATCTGCCTTTCCCTGAAATCAATTCTCTGAACCTATCTGACTTTTCAGAGGTCATGTAAAACCTTTCTAATAGTGCACATAATTAATGTGATTGTGTTGTCTGGAATAGGTAAAAGAAGCCATCTCAAGCCTGAGGGCTGAGGAAGGCTTTCATATACCTTTAGTGATGCACAGCATTATTCAATAATAACATAAAAAAAAAGAGAGTTATGGCTGCAGGCTGCATGAAACTAAGAAATAATACAATATGGGGGTTTTTTTCATTGAAAAAAGTTAGGAGCTACACAGGCATAACTAAATCTATTTGGAATAGAGAAATCTCAGGGCTTTAACTAACATAAATATGCTAAAAAAATCCCACTCTAACAGATTCCATTAAACAAATAAACAGTTCCTTTGTCTGTGAAGCTTATCCTGAGAATGGTACTGGCAAAGGATCTCCTGCTCTTGTATAAGCTGTTTCTGCACCCGAGGGAGGAGGGATTGCATAGCTCTGGCAGTGGCTATCCCTTTTAAGCACAGACAAGCCTTAAGGATACAAGATACCAGCAGGAAGGCCAGTGCAAAAGATACTGTTGGGCTAGTGTCTGTGAAAAGAAGTCCCAGCTGCTCCCTGGCACACTTTGTAACCAGCAAAAACTAAAAGTGCCCCAAGCTGCCCGATGTTATACCTTCCTAATGCCTATTCACAGCGTGATTCTCTTGAAGAAGCGTGCAGAAGTCAGTTCAGCTTTTTCAGATGAATCCTTTCTTCTGGGTAACTTCATCTGTTCTGCTTTCTCTGTAGTACAACACACACTGCTGATGCTGAGGGTCCTGTATGGCAGAAGCAGGATGGCAGAGCATTTTACTGAGAAATGCAGAAAAGCTATTTTCTTTAAGTGCTGCACGTCAAGCCAGTGATGAGACATGCCCTTTAAATGCATTTATTCCTGATTCATTGCCATTAGGTCCTTCAGTTCACTATCTTCATAGTAACATTTTCCATTTTTCTAAGAAAAGAAAGAGAAGGAAAATTAACATCTTGAATTAAGGACTTATGTGTCACATGCAAATGAGATACCAGTTTCATCCACTAAGACACAACGTGTCTATCTTGTGCCTGAAGAAGTGAGTCTATTATGACTGAAACAGATCTGAGATAGTTCTCAAAATATTAATAGAAACTACCCTGATCCTTACCAGCTCATCACATCAGGTCCAGACAAGTTAATTAGCAACCAATGTTCTTGTTCTGTGATCATTTATGTTTTATATCATTTCTTATTTTCCCTTGCTGTTGGGAAAATATTAGCAGCCTTAAAAATGAGGATGAATTTCTGAATAGATTTTTTTAAGCTTAAAATACAATGTCATAAATCTTCTTTTTTAAGGACTTGTCAGTCACATTCCTTATCCTTCCAGCATCCCCAACATCAAATGCATCACATGCACTCAGCCAGGACTGTGTTTAGCTTGGTATGCAGACAAAGATGAAGAGTAAGTAGGGCATTTTTTTTCCTATCATGTGTTACTTTACATAGAAAACACTCATGACAGAAGGTCTGCTTCGAGTTTTAACAAATAAAGAGCCACATCTCTCTCAGCTGAAGTCAACAGTGGTTTCAGAAGGGACAAGGTTGCTCTTGATGACTCTGATAAGAATTGATGTTTCTAGATGGGGATATTGTTTGTGTGAATGACACTATTGCCTGTAACAAAAGCTTCCCTGGAAGTATATGCCTACCTATATGGACAAAATCCCTCATCTGTACTGATTTTGCATCACTTAAAAGACATGAACACTGTTCTTATTGCTACTGTTTCTGGACAAAATTACTGGATCATGAGGAATAAATTTATGCTTTCTGTTACTCAAAAGGATGCAAAGATATTGTATATTGCTCTGTAGGCAATAATGTTTGTCAGATCATTTATTTTATTGGGTAAAGCTACATTTTCCCAGATTTCCCTTGGTTTATTATGTCTCATTTGAAGGAGCTGGGAATCTGCCTACATGTGAAAAATAAATTTAAAACAGCTTAAATGCTGTTGCTTTGTTCATACATCTGGAATGATTAAACGGGGCACAAACATCCACAAGAGAAAAAATTAAGATCCAGAAGAGCAGGTCTTTTCATATATGCCACATCGTCAGTTGTAGTCTTTAAAATATAAAGTATACATTAAGGCCAGATACAGAGTTTGTTGGGGTCTTTTAGGTGTAACTACAAAAATGGCAAGTGTATCTTACCTTGTATAATAATAATTCCCTAAAGCACACGGTATTCTTCATTACCAGCAAATGCCAGTCCCTTTATTATGTATCCCCTGCCATTGCTGGTACTGCTGCCTGCATGTAGAGCAAGGCAGTCTGCTCCATACTGAAACAAAAAGGGATTTAGGTAGAAGTGGGGTACACCTTCAACACATACTTGTAGAAAAACCTGTGGAGGGAGCTGACTAGGCCACATGGGTTAGTCCTCAACCCAGTCTGGAGCAGCTGAACTGTGGTGTTCATAAAAGACATCTTCTGAACCTCTTTAAGACCTTTGAACCTTTAAAAGATGTCCCAGTCTTGAACTTCTTGCCCAGAAATCTATTCCTGTACCTCATGATGCTTTCCATTAAAGCTCTTTCTCTGGGAATTCTATACTTCAGAATCAAAGCCACTGTTTCTTGTCCTGTAATGGGCACCACATGGAGCACACAGGTCCCATTTGAACTGGAAAACTATTTTCACATCCCACATTCTGTGCTCTGCACAATAAATAGTGCTAACTCTTCAAGCTATTAGTGTAGATTTCAGACCTTTGGAAAATTTTTCTCAGTGAGATTCCATTGTTTCAGTGCTGTTGCACCCAAACCCACACACTATAATCCAGCTGAGACCTTACAGATGTTCAGTGGAGTAGAAGGATTAGTTTATATGACTATCTGATTACCTAACCTAGAATAAGGTTCACCTTTTTTGCAAAAGGCAATACTGACCTAAGATCACATCTGGTCACCTGTATCTCCAAAATCTTTCTCTATGAACTGACGTCCATTCCTTATTCATTCATTCAGATATTTCTTTTTCATTCCACTGACTCTTTCTATAGTAAGTAATCTTACAGTTTTGGCAAGGCACTCCCTAGAATTGTGGCTATCTATAAGCTCAGGTTTCTAAACATTCAAAAACAGGGAAAAATATACTTTGTATTGTAAGGTGAAATGATTTGTACATGAGTCTGCTGCTCCTACATTATGTTATTCTTCTTGTGCTTGCCCAGCTCCATTTGCCATACTTAACACTCCCAACAGATGGGATACAGCAGGTCTGTCACTGCTGGGACTGCCAGTGTTGCACCTGCCTGGCTGGATCTCCTGGAATAAGGATTGTGTGGTTTTTTGTAGCTGAGAGTTGGAAAGCAGCTTCAGACTATAATGGAAATAAATCCTATGTACATATAAGCCATTGAGTTTTTAAACCTGAATTAACGTGTTTTCTTTGCAAGTATCCAAGTCCTTTGCAAGTATGGAAGTCCATCATTATGATTATTTATAAAGTACTGAAAATACTGTGTGAAATCAAACAAATTAACAAATAACATCTAGTTCATTACATTAAAAACTAGAAATGTAAAAGTTTGGATTCAGGAAAAGAATAAAAAGTCATCCAATATCAATCAGTTTCAACTCACTGATATCAGATTATATTTTCCACCTCTCATGAAACTACAAAAAAAATAGATTTTTAGATGAGATAAGAGTGGAGTCAGGAAGTGCCTGGGATAAGGCTGTTCTCCATTCCCTAGGTAAGTGGAAGAATTAAACTGAAGTCATGTTCTTTCAATGAAACATTTACTAGATGGATTGTAACAATTCCTGTGACTTTTAGGTGTGTATGTAATAACACGTCTGTATCCACAAAAGTAACTCGTTACACATCGTACACATCGTGGAGAGCATAAACATCCTAACTCTGCTTTCTGATGTTTCCTTTTAATGTTTCCTTTTAAAATAACTGTACTACAACTACAGCAAGGCTGTAATCACAAATGATAAGATTGTTCTCTCACAGTTTCAGGCATCTATGATTTCAGTATGTAAGCCTATCTAGCTTCTGTATGTAAACTGTAGAAATATATCTGGGGAGCTAGGTACCTTTGGGTGGAATGAAGCTCTTCCCAACAGCTTTGGAGAAGATGTGATCAGCTAGCCTAGAAGAGATGACTGACTTTCAGAAAGCTAAAGCCAAGTGAGGTAAAACCCTCATGTATCTGCTTATAAGAAACAGGGAAACAGAGGTGAGAAGGTGGGGAAAATTAAAAGTACAACATTGAATTTCTGCGTAAGAATTAAAACACATTCAATATACATTTCCAGAAAGTAAAAGAGATGATGATCCAGAAGCACAAATACATATGTATTTACATACACTGCTGCCAAGCAGAACTCAGTGCATCTTGATATATTTCTCAGCCTGAATTCCTCTTGTATAACTAGTCTGCCAGCACAAGAGCTTTTCTTTCTGTGTCAGTGACAAACATGTTGGCCCCATCTACACTGCAGAAGAACCAGACTTCAGTGCAGAGATGTGAAATAGATCTATTGTCGTGCTGCTTTACCATGTGGCAATTCATATTGTGAATTGGTTGATGCAATATGTTGGTTAGAGAATGCAAGGAACACAGTCAAAAAAGGTAATATTATCCAGCAATATTTCAGCTCTGGTAAATCCATGTATTACCTTTGAGTCAATGAAACTGTACTTGTTAATGTAAACTGAGGGTGTGATTAATGGCACTCCTAGGAAGGAAGGAAGGAAAGCACATGGTGACTATGTGGTTACTATCTGTGGTTCAATTGCAGCTAAATATCTGCATGAGTAGAAATATTTTCAGAAAAAAGGACTCCCTCATTTTTAAAAACTGTGTGTGTATGGATTATATCTACATGCTTTTTTATATCTGTTTTGGAGCTGAAGGGAGAATGAAGAGAAAGAAAGAAACACAAAGAAAAAAGGGAACAAATTAAAAACAAAAAGTAACAAGCCTCAGTTGGCCCTGCTGTAGACCATTCAAACAGCTCTCATGACAATCTCAAATGAGAGATATAATCTTTAACAGCTGATTTTATTTATTTTTTTAATATTGTTACTATTTGGAACTATTCGGTGTATGTATATTAAAACAAAACAAAACAGTAGGAATGATTAAGAAGAGTATTTCAGATAAAACATAAAACCAGTGTAAGAGAGGGGGAAATATGTTTGATTAAAGCAAATATTCCTTTGATGTTAACCATTTCAGACTCTACTTTCCATGTAAGATGCTTTTGACCTAAAAATAGCTTGGTTTTGAAATCAACCCTCAAAATTCATGTGTCCAAACGTAAGAAACAGTTGTCTTGCAGAGAAGAGGGAAAGCTGGGTGAGGAACAACACACCTCCCTCTGCCTAGGGTATTCTTGCCTCATTCACTTCCCTGAGCACTGGATTCATTCAGAAATTGGGAACAACTCCTGCTATTTTCTAGCACATTTGGTGAAGTGCTGAATCCCAAATTAGCGCTGTGGTGTTGCTAGGTTATGAAAAATGTGACTATAAATTCATTGCAGAAGCCCCTGTTTTATTCAGAAAGGCTGCTTCTGTCAAAGAATAAGAGCCTGAAAAGAAATATTTTTAAGAAAGTACTTTGTTAAGTTATAGTTGTCTTCATACACAGCTACAACAATGACCCAGCTCTATTTACTATGGCATTAGCCCTTACATACCAATAATACTTAGGCTTTTAGTTAACCTAACAAATATTTTGCTGTGTGGCTGATGCATTAACATGTGTATTAGTGAGCACTTGTCCATAAGGAATTTGTCAGACTGTCATCAAAGACTGAGATAGGCAGTCCCTGCTCAGGGCAAAAACACCTGGGGATCACAGCAATCAGTCTGAAGGGAATTAAAGTAATAGATTAATCGACCGTAAGAATCATTTTCCTTGTTCGTGAATCTGGATTTTCCTCAGCTGCCAGAATTGTAGATGAAAGCAAAAAACATCCTTGACCTTCCCTGTCAAAGAAAATGCTTCTCCCTTTCTCTTTGTCTGATGTGCAGAAATTGGGACTTTTTTTTGAGTGATTTACAAGGTCAGAGAATTGCAGAGAAAAAGTGTCAATAAAATAGTATCCAGGTTCTCATTTATTTTTCTGTGTCATGACCCATAAAGAGACATTAGAGAATGTTTCAGAAGTTGTCAGTTTGTATCCTTGTAGTCTACCACACTTCCTGACTTCAAAGTCTGTGATGCAGCTCTACCAGTTAGCCTGTGAATGCAGCATAAATACTTGAAAGACTGCATGGATGTTAGGAAAACAGTGCTGTCTGAAGATAGGTGCTCAAATCTTTGTGCTGTCCAGAACTCTGTGCAGTCTTTAGCAAGGCAACTCATCTGGCTTCCATTTTCCCATCTGAAAAATATATCCTTTCACAGGGAAGTCAGGAGGTTTCATCAATTAACCTCTAATTAGGAAAACATTTAAACAAGTGTTTCAGCTAAACCCTTTCCAGGAGACCAGTGTAGGCATGTGCTTAAATGGCAGCCTGAATTAAAGCTTACTGCTTACAAAATGCTTTGTATCTAAAGATGTTATATAAGCATTATATAGATAAATTAGGGTTTATTTGTATACTGTTCAATACAAGAATAAGCTGATTACTTGACAGGGGAGTTAACTTATTTACTTTTTTACTGATAGTGCTTGCTGGCTCTTTCTATGTGCATTATTTCTGGAAGAATTCTATTAATGAACAGAGCTTGATTAAGACAGAGGCATAAAAGGTCTAAGATAGGAATGATCTGTCTGACCTGTGAAATATCTTGAGATTACAAAACTGTTCCATTTCTACCTCATTATGAAATGAAAGAATTTCAAAGCATTTTTGAAGGTGGGGTATGTATGTCTATGGCAAGGGCATTTATCTGGGATGGAAGAGAAAACATTCAAGCCTGTGTTTTCTCACTCTCTTGCTAACCAGACAGTTATCAAGAAGCACAATTCTGGAGTGGGTCTTCCCAGTCTGACCAGGAACTCTGCCCCCAGGTTCCCCTTCTCTGCTTTTTATCCCAAACTGTATTTTCATGTGATGTGATTAGATCTGGGGAGAGACAGGTGTACTCTTTGCCGAGTTAAAAACTGTCTGGCCAGCTGGGCCCGCAGANCAGAAACAGTGTGGCCAGCAGGAGAAGTATATCTCTGGAGGTATTAAAAAAAAATGTAGATGATGCACTTCAGAACATGCTCTAGTGGGATAGGATGGTGAGTGTTTTTTTGTATTGTTTGGTTTTGGTTTGTTTTGGTTAGGTTGGTTGGTTGGTTTTCCTGTTTATTTGTTTTATTGGGGGTGTGTGTTTAGGGTTTTTTTGTTGGGTTTATGGTGGGTTTTTTGGGGGGGTTGGTGGTTGGGCACGGTGATCTTAGAGGACTTTTCCAAACATGACAATTCTGTGATTCTGTGCATATGCTGCATATTCTGACCAATTCCCATTTCTCTGACAGGTCTGTTCTCTCAGATAATCAGGTATCCACACCACTTTCAAACATGGTTAAGTTCAGAGCAGGGTTCAGTCACCGAAGGAGAATTTATGTCAACCACAGGATCAGAATAGTTCAGGGGTATTTTCCCTCTCAAAGGCCTTTAGTTCTATGTCTTCATCTGATGGAATATTGCGTTCTTGATAAAGCCTAACCTGGAAGCAACAACCATTCCATAATAAATGTCTCTGAAAACAGATAACATTTGCTACTTCGGTTACAGATCTTTACCTTATGAAGCAGTGGACCACCTCAGTTCCAGGGACTTTATTCTTTTTATGCCTAAGCTTAAATAGCATTTATTTCCCATTACTTTCCATTACTCCTTAGAAAATAAATATTGAAATATGTATCACTTCTTTTGAAGTGATGATTTATAGGCAAGGTATAGCTTTATGAGTTTTGAGTCAGGGTTAGTCTCAGTGAATGTCGAGTTCTGCCACATCATAAGGAAAATACACTTGTCTCTGATGAGATGGATGAATATGAAACTACACAGCTTAAGTAACAATACACATTTGGTTCTTTGGTATTTCCCTAAGAATTCTGTCGCTTTCTTTCATTTTGTTCCTCCTTGCTTTTCACAAACACAGAAGAATACTTCCTAATCTGTGGGAGAATTGTAAGCATAAATTTGTTAATGGGCATGAAATGATAATAAATGCCACAGAAGTGACTCTGAACAGCTCTTCTCTGCACATATCCCCACACCCTCCTACTCAGTTTTCTCTGTTTCTGGTTACCACTCCCACTTTAACCTATCTTATGTTTGAAGCTGCCTCTGTGACTATGAGATCAAACATTTCTGTCAGAAGGAGAGATAATCAGGAATCCGAAAGATAATGTCTTTTGCTATATATCTGTGGCTCCATTTCTGCCTCACTGTGGAACGCAGAAGGAGGAGGAATAAAAAGATAATGCTGGTGTTTATGGTGTCAGGTACTCCATTTAAGAGGAATCAGTATCATAAACAAAGCCAGGTGAGATCTGCCACTGTCAGAGTATAAAACATTGGTGGACAGGTATTCCACCAGAATGGATTGGTCTGGCACAGAGAGACTTCACAGTGCTTGCTGAACATTTACATGTAATTTCTTTTCTGCCAGTTTCATTAATGCTCAAATAAAACAATGGAAGTGTTTTGAAGCACAGAAATGAAGCCTACACACCCAGAAACAGCTCCAACTAGTGAAGAATGCAACAGCCCATCTGTTCAGCAGCAGATGTCATTGTGAAAGCACCACCCTTTATCTCTGCCCTCCACACCGAAACCTAATGAATAAAGAATCATTTGAGAGTCTTCTCACCCATGAATGAGATCCAAGTTTACTACATGGTCAAGCTTGCAAGGAACTCCCGAGTTCCAGGGAATATGAGATGTCCCCACTGTGTAGGCAGTGAGATTTTGAGGAGGTCTTTCCTACTAGTACCCCAGATGTACATGTGTGGATGGGGGAAAGCAGCAGTGTTGCAGTACAGACAAAACCATGTCTTGAAATATCAGTTTTGGCAAGCACTAGAAAACCATCCAAAGTCCTGATGGTTGCTCCCTCTGGCCTCAACAGTGAAGTGGACCAATGGGCAATCATTGATATCTGCTGCCTCATCAGAAGTATGTGTGTATATAGATCTGTGTGTATTTGTGTCTGTGTGCCTATTTGAGACAAAAACAATCTGGGAGACCATTGTTGTGACTTTTTAGTTGCCAAAACCCCTTTTTGTATTAGATACTGCAACACAAGCCATTTTACTGAAGAGATTGCTTTGATGCATTTTTCCTTTTTGAGTTATTATTAAGTGCATGACATTTTTTCAGGGAAATAAATTATTCATTTCTACCAGGAAAAGTGAAAACTCAAAGACTAAGGAAGGAAAATACTAAACAAAAGCCATATAATGTTTGCTCCTAGTACATCCAAGTGCTAAAGAGATTTTTTTCCTCTACTGAATTCTTTGTAGGAGCATAAAGGCAAAAATATAACTCCACAAAAGATTTGAAAAGATCTTATGGTGAAATAATCAAAATGCTTTCTGTTTCTTCTAGAAACACTCAAGAATATATTTAGTTGTAACATTATTGAGTAAATTACAGTAACAATAAATATTCCTGGTCAATTCAATAAGAAATAAGACAACCTATAGGTTTTTCATCTTTTTCTTTAGGAATTTCTGGGGCTTGTTTTGACTTCCACAGCAGCTGTTCCCAAGCATACTAAAATTAGCGCAACTCTCTTCCATGATTTCATGTCATCCCAGTGCTTCTGGGATTAGGCCCAGAAAGAGTAAGGAATGGGTCTCTTGAGAAAAGATAGAGCATATGGAATTGGGGCAGAGGAGAAGTCTCAGGATAAATGCAGGGAAAAGCCATTCACGCAACTTGGGCTTAACCTTCTCTGGAGCATCTGGGTCAGCAGGGCCTGGGGAAGCCATTCTCCACCACTTACAGTCTCCCACTTCCCATCAGTGAGAGACCACATGAGAAACTGGAGAGAACCTAAATCCCCAGGCTCCCTGACCCTTCCTCGGAGAGCTTCTCAGGAAAAGGCATTAGATGCCTGTAGGATTTCACATCATCAGTTGCTCACTTTCATGCACCGTCGAAGTACACTTATTCTTGTAGATCAGCAGAGGCAGCTCCCACAGTTTTCTGGAATATTACAGTTCCCCAGTCAGATATTTTGAGTAACAAGATAATTTCCTTTACCTTATCACCTATATTTTATTTAATTACTCTATTTAATTTGCTTTTAACACAGTCCAAATAATTTAGTGGAGAAAAGCTAATATACATTTGGGTATTCAGAGATTTATGGGAACCTGTTAAAACATAAATGTCAGATTTATCTCAGTAAAAGTTGGGGGTGAATGTCCCTATATAAGACACTAAAATAGGATATAAAGGACACTTCCAGTCAGAAATTCCAGTAAATATTTTAGTGATGGCATTGTTTTTCCTTTAAGGAAAAGAAACTCACTATGCCTCAGCTGTCTATAATACTAGAAAGTTATTTCTGCTTGTTTAGGTGAAACAGTTTAAAAGAGCTCAGAATAACACCAGTTTGAACTGTGTTAATGTCCATCTAAATAAACAGTATGACTGTCTTCAATTTAAATGGGTATCTTTATACTTGAACAGACAGTTCACTGGCTGTTAGTTGATGATGGAAATGTTAATCACCAATATTTAATTATAGCTCTGTAAAGGCTATTTCACAAATCACAAATACTTTAGCATAGTGTTTTCCCCCAGGTGTTGTTAGTTTGTAATATAGCTAAGGCTTTCATCTAACTGGTCATAATTAGAAGACATGTGAGTACATGATTCACATGCTGCTAATTAAAGTTGTTAATAACACTCAAAGCTTTTACATATAACTGGCAGCTACCTGGATACTTGGAGCACATATAGCCTGCACCTGCAAATGTGATGAGGATGTCACATGATGCAGAAGACCATCTGGTGAGGGTAAAAACTGACCTTCATGAGTGCAAACAGAATAGAGCACTGAGGGGAAAGCACTGCCCAGGCCTGGAGATGATACTCTCCATCCCTTTTTCCTTTTCTTTTTATGAACAGTAAGACTTTCCCTGAAAGTAAGAACTAAGGAAGGTTTATTAGCATACAAAACAACAAATAAAAATACAGATTACTAAGAAATGAAAGATCTGTGAAATGAAGCAACATCATAGAACTATCTATAGAAGTGTAAATTAGAGAAACAGGCAAACTTGAGAAGACTGGTAAGTATTAATTATCTGGTAAATTTTAATTCTGAATAGAACTGTTAATTTCAATAATATTCAATCAAGAGCCAATTTGAGAGATAATTAGTAAGGGCCAATCTTTCATTCATTATATCCCAGATTTGATTGTAGCAGGAATTCAGGGTGTGAGAGACAAACAAAACAAAAAACCCCATGAGATTATTAGCAACCAGACAGATTAAATCCTTCTTTTGTTTAAGGTGGATATCATTGTATATGTTCCTACATAACAAAGCAGCTCATGGAGGTTTATGACCAGCTGAATACTGAAAAAAACAGCAAGTGGGAAATAAAAAAAAAAAATAAAATCAATGCCAGTTCCTATAAATTATGTGGTTGACTATGTGTTCAAACTTAAGCAGTAAGTAGCAATGAGTAGAAGACAGTCCAGCATCTAATCCAGTATGCTAAAGGTGGAACAAAAAAAATCTGTCTGCTAAATTTATATGGTCTTCTTCCTTTATCTTTTCCCATATTTGTACTCTGGCCTTTTTTTCTCAGAATTCCTGACCTAATCACAACTCTTAACTGATCTACTCCAAATCTCAACTTCATTTCTTTATGGGAGATACTGGATATTTATTCAGAAAATTCTGAACTTTTGCCCCGTACCTGAATTTGCTGTTAATGCCTTTGGTGGACATTAATGTTGCACTGCTTTTGTCTAGAAAAATGGCTGAGGCAGAGAAATGCTTCTCTTTGTGAATGTTTTAGAATTTACATCTAGGAAAGCAGACAGTTATTAGCATGTTTAGCTCCATAAATACAGAGCCTGCATTTTATTACCTTCTGAGGATGCCTACTCAACGTATATGTTATAACATTTCAGGAAACAATAAAAAGTTCATTTGCCCATTGAATTCTCATTTAATCGAATGATTAAGTGGTTGTTTTTTTTCTTATTGCCTAGATTTCAATTTACCTTCTCTTTCTGTAGATTTATACATTGCTTATACCTTTTATTGTTTCTCCTAATGGCTTATTTCCTTCTGGTAGCTATGTCATCATCCCTTCAGTACAGCTGTGTTAGCAGATATAGTATGGAGATCCTCAAAACATTCCCTTTGGATTCTTTGGAGATGGTGCTCATTCCACAGTGAGCTATCTACTGACATGGATGAATGAAATGTTATAAAAAGCACTAAATGCAACATGTTTTCAGTAGGAATTAGGTGCATAACGACTCTTAACTCATCTCAGAAAGCTTGTATTAAAGAGCTGGAAGATAGCTGGTGCTAATGGTCTTGAGTGGCCCAAGACAATATCTCACTAGGAAAGCATTTCATTTGTGTGAGGGCAGAAGAGATTATCCACCATGGCTCCCTTTCAAGTCCTTTGAAGGGGGGATGCAACCACAGCCATGGTTCTTTCTGGAAAACATTGGTATTTGGAGGAAAGAGGAGGTTTCACCCTGTTGCACTGCTGCTGTCTTTCTCCCCTCTGCCATCTGTGGACCTCCAGACCACCTCAGCCCTGTGGTTCCAATTAGCTGAATCTTGTTTGGCAAATGGGTAGCAATGAGCAAATAGTGGTACTGTCTAGCAGTGAGGAATTCAATAGAAACTGTAAATCCCTCAAAAAAATCCAAAGCTAATACAAAATACAATGTTTTTCTACAACATGAGCAAGGAGACGGCAAACTCAGCTACCTCTGTATAGTCACCTGAGGTCAATCCACACTGGTTTCTTGAAGCAAATAGAGTTATTTATAATTTATAATAGGAATTTAACCACAATGTTGAATAAGCTGACTGAGACATCCTGATTTTCTGTTCCTTCCTGGTTACAGAAAATTATGCCAAAGTAATTGTGCAAAAGATCTGAGAACTCTATCCACCCGTAAGTAATTGACCTTGTGATAAAATCCCCCATGGCCCTTTGCTGCAGAGCAGGAAAGTGTTCAGCATCTTCAGGCAGCCTCCTAGCTGTACATGCTTGAGGAAATCCTTTTTGACCAGCAAACTATTGATTCTGAAAAATGCTATATTTGATCATAAATCTTGAGCAAGCTCAACACAGGTCAGTGGAGACAAAATATTAACCACTCTAAAGTGCTTTTAAAGATTCTCAGAGTGGAATAAAGAAAGAGATGACATGTACACTTAGCTGTAATATAGATTTTTCTTTCTTACATTTACATACCTCTCTCACTCTTTCTTCTAGAGAATTACATCTTATGACAGTACACAAAATCTTCCTTTTGCAATCATATGTGTAGGCTGAACAGAAAATTGACTGGAGGGTAGGAACCTGTCTGTCAGAAAAAGTAGATTTATTATTTTTTTAAAGTACTTCTACATTGTCAATTGAATTAATCAATCCAGTTCAAACACCGTGTTCCTTTCCTGAATATTTCTTGAGTAGTCATACATAACAATGTATCTTCTCTAATTTGAATATATTGACAACCAGAAAACAAAGTTTTCTGACTTTGTCAGGTCAAAACCATTCAAAATACCTTAAATTTGAGACTTTTCAACAATGCCAAATTGGCACTGCCTCAATTATTGATCACTCTTTCCTGTGCTCAGGTGCTGTGGGTCTGAAGTGCCAGCAATCCCATGGCAGTCTGATGGCTGGTATGTTGTGTATCTGGAAGATGTTGTCCGTTGGGATTTGCTTGTGCAGGCAGACCTAAAGTGAATTTCGAATATCTGTCAGCCATGCTTTCCTCATGACCTGTGTTTATTCTAGGGAGACTGTAACACATAAAACACCACTCCAGCTTGATTTTCACAGAGGGCTAAACAAATAATGAGCTGAAAACCAGACCTGTTTCCAGGTACCTCAGAAGAAGCCATTTAGCAGAGAAAAGTCATCTGAAAGATTTTTGTACTTGTAATACCTTTAAGGTGTGATAATAGCATGGCAAAAAGTGCTTTAGGCTTTCTAATTCAAACATGCTTTGGCTAAGAAGATAGTTTCCTCAACTCCTAGTCTGAATCTGTAATTCTTTTCAGATGGAGCTATTTAATCCACAAAAATGGATTTTTTTGTAAAACCAGCCTTTTTCACAATCTCTCACATGCACTTACTGTGCTTATTTACTCTCTTAAAGAAGATTGCAATCTTATTTAATTGTGGCTAAGAAACGCAGACTGAAACTCTGATGGAAGTTTCACAGAGTGGACACTTTAGCTTCAGCCACATCAGTCTTGCACAATCTTTTCATTATTGTCCCAAACACATCTGTGAGAATTCTTTAGCACTGTGGCTTCATATCCTGAGTACTTATATTTAGAAAAGGCATCTATAATTTGGGTGGTCTGAGCTAACATAAACTGTGAGGGAATGGCTTAGTATGAAAAATTTACAATGCGAGTAGATGTTTTGTGGTCATGTCTTTTTCAAGTGACCTGGTGAACACTGTATAAACTAGAGCTGTCTATTTAGTACTGTCAGAGGCAGAAATATCTACCTCTCTCAATTCACTTTGCAATCCATTTTTTGAGAACAGGAGTCTCTCAGAAGAATTTAAATAAACTCAGAAATTGTTACATTTTTTACGCCTGGTAAATTTGTGCCAGAGACACGACCCATTTCCCTGCAAGGACAGTTTGAAATCCTAGTCAGTATGTCCAACTGTCTCTGTTATAAATGTTCCAGCTGTGGGCAAGATGATCTTTAGATATGTAAAAATACAAAGATATTGTCCAGAGGAGAATTTTTCTGGAAACACAACAAAACAATATGTAATTAGCATAGATGATAGTAGGCAGAAGAGAGCAGGAAGACTACAAGTAAACAGCAGAGACACAAACTGATAGCAGAGAGCTGCTTTATGGGCAAATCTATAAGCTGTTCTGTTTGTAGCACAGTTCTTGTTTGTTAGGCTTATTATTTTTTTTCTGCAAAAGGTCAGGTAGCTAAAAAAAAAAAAAAAGAGGGGAAAAAAAAAGGCAGATAGCTCTGTAGCAGAGGTCAGTAACAGAAAGGTTGCTGAGTTCTGAGCAGGAACTGAAGGGTTTGTCCTGAAAGTCACATGCAGCTTTTGTCCTTGAAAATTAATTGCTACTTGTCAGAAATACCAGTTGTTGCTAGATGAAGATAGGAGTTCAACATTATTTATGGATCTACACTTCACAAGTAAATAGATTTCCTCTAATTTGCAATTCTAAAAATGCATTTAAACCTATTTTTAAATGGCCTCTCTAAAAACAGGGCAGAATTGGTCAGGGAGTTTTTGACAAAATGTATTTTTCTTGAAAGGTGTTCCTTTATTTAAGCTGAATAATTAATGGAGCTGAACAGATTTTAAAGATGCTTTCCATGAGACTTCTGAAAAAGCCTTTGACCTATCTTTTGGTATGACAACATTTTGATAATATGTTCCAAATATTTTGTTTCAACCCTGTAAATTCCAAACTATAAAACAGAACCATCATCTCTCCAGTGCAGAAGATGGGAATATACCACAGAGCTCTGCACTCCATGTCAGATTCTTCAGCTACCTGCAGTTTTCCCAGCAGTTTTTCTATAGGCTACAAATAAGCCTACAGTTTAGTTACTTTCTAGGTTAACACATCCAAGAAAAAACTCTTGTGGGATTTGTTTAAAGTTTGCAGTAGGTCTTGTTGAGAAATGGGCTAAGCACAGTAGAAACTGAGTAAAAAATCCAGAACATTTTCCCTGAAGATAATGTAATATATTCACACAGATTTCTATAATTTTCTGATGTTTTATAAGTAATTTTGGAACTGCAGTAATAATTTTCTATTGCTGCAGTTTGGTTTTCTGTTTTTTGCCTTCCGTTCTGTTTCTTTTCCCAAAGGGAGTTCATATTAGCCAGTATTTCTGTTGAGCTCAGACAGGTTATGACAATCCAGCTCAGAAAACCCCTGTAATTACTGTGTCATTAACAAAACTTACAGTAACACATGTTGTACAGAAGTGTGGCAAGTTATACAGTGTACACATATAATAAATACAATATGTTTCACATATAATAAATTAACATCAATGGCAAAAAGCAAATGTGGTAAAGCTGGAAAATGCTATTTACATTTCTGACTGTAGCTTGAGCTTTTGTATTAAGGTAGCAGTACCAACAGCAAGGAAAATATGCTTGATGAAGTTGCTTGTTCTGTACTGTTCTGTGTTATGTTGATTTGTAAAATAATGCCAGAAGTCAAACAGCCTGGTAAGTGTTGTTAGTCAGAATTTTTCAACAAATGTCAGTAATAATGATTTGCTAGATCATCATGGATTGTGTGAAAATAAATCATTTTATTTGTTATGCATATTTTCTAGCTCATGTTTTCTGCTATTTGAATGCTTCCAAAGTAGCTACTGCCTTGACTTTTTGTTCAAACAAAATATGAATCTCAAAGATTCAACAAGCAAGAGAACTGAGCTCCCCTTTCAACCCTAGAATAAGTTCCCAAATACTAAAGTCAAGGCTCAGGGAGTAACAGTTTGCTGCATTTATTGCACTACTGAAATCTTTGTTACTATTATATATTTCTCCAATCATTGCATGTATCGCTTGATAATTTAAACTTTTAGAGGTCCTATTACACAATAATTATATAGAAAGGAAACTAACAAAGAAAAGGAGAGAACCAGGGAGAATTGGTGACAGCTGAATGTTTCAAGACATTTGCTTCTGAGATAATCTGTGGAAGCAATTTGATACTACTGAGTATCAGAGTAAACTACATAACTTCTAATCTGCCATGCTGTGAAATCAATTCCCAAGATAGGTTGAGGAAGTTTCACTGCTGAGACAGAAGCAATACAGAAGAAAATGTATTGAAAATATATAATATTGGAAGGAAGATAGAGGAAGGAAAGGGTTTAGTCTATGCTCACACATAATTTACACATCTAAAATTTAAATGTCTAAGTTTAAATGGCTGAATTATTCACCCTAAACTCTCTTATAGTCAGTGAGGAGAAATAAGCAGACAGATTTGTCTCATGTTCAGATAGCAACTGAAATACAGGTCACATGAATCACCTTGTTGCTAGCTTCTGATGATAAGGAAAAACTAAAAATACTAGTTCATCTTTTGTTCATCTACTGTTCATCTTTCAGACATTTAGGTTAAAATGCTGTTTGCATAGTTAACCATCAGTTCTTTTTTTTTAATGGAACAGACCTTACTTTAATGGAACAGCTTGGAGTTAAAAAGGGAATGGCACAGTCCCTTTGGCTGAGATTTTTTCCTTTGAGACTTTTCTCTAGTTACTTTAATTTTAGATAGTGTTTTGAGATGAATTTTTTTTGCCTGACTCTACTACTTTGAGATTGCTCAGTATCGTGATATGATATCCACTCAGAGATGAAGCTTAAGTCAGAGCTTGCCTTAGCACACTTGCATTACATCATTTGGGGCAACTTAAGTTTGTGTAAGTATACAGTACAGTGAAACTTCCACACTATCCAGAGTTGTTTGGTTACCAAAGAGGTCAGAGTAGCAGAGTGACTCCAGCTAGTTAATGAACTGTTATTGCTTAAGTTGCTGTACCACCCTTGCATTACTATTTGACTAAAGCCCTTCTGTAGCCTCTCCTGAAGCCCCAAAGCTATAGACCATCAAGCACTGGGGCAAAGCTAATATTTAAAGCTCAAAAATGCTGTTGGACATGCATTGCCCCTTCTCTGCCACAGTCAAACTTCCATTGGATAGTCCACTGAGACAATGACATCTCCTGTGTGATTCTTGTCAGTCCACAACAGTTTTCACAGAAATTTCTCTTTATTATACCTCCTGTGTCAGAGTTCAGCAACTATATCTCAGTATAAAAAAAACTTCTGAAAGTTCTTCTGATTTAAAAGGTGCTTTAATATCTAAAAGCTTGTCCAGATTTTCTAAACATAACAGCCTTCTGTACACCTGGTCCTTATGTCTTCACAGGTGCTACTTCACAAGGACTATTGCAACTCCTATTCTAAATCTCATGATTCATCTTTGTTCGAGGCATGGGAAAGTTAAAGCCTTCTGTTGCCTTTAAGAAGATTTCACAAGGTAAAATTCACCTCACCCTAGGAAACCTGAATTTGTTTCCTAACTGAAACTTTCATTCTTGCTTACTGAAAACAAAATTGCTCTGTAAAGGCAATCCCATCTGTGCTGATTTGAGTGAGAGTGAACAAATCCCCAACACCGCACAGCAAATGTGTCTCCGGGCAAAGAAAAATCTTATGACAGATCTAGAAGTTCAGTACATAGTTCAAAACATGACTGTTAAGTATAGTAAATAAGCCATTAAAGGAAATTCCAAACTTATCGTTTACTTAAACTCTTAATACAGCTTAGCAATTAATACTTTCATTCTTTTCTGTTGCTTAGTGGTTAGAGCTACAGCACATTTCATTGAAACCAGAATGAGCAGAGATAGCAATCAAGCTGCACCAGTCAGTAAAAGCAACTTGGTTTTGGCCTTTTCTTCCCCAGCAGATGACAGCTACTTAAGCAAAGAGGCTCATTGTATCTTTTAGGATGGATCCCAAAAGATTTGATCGTTCACTTGGTCAGTGGGTGACAGATTAGTACAGTAAGCATTTTCCCAGTTTGCTAGGATGTTTTTACTGATGGCTGAGGATATCACCTCAGGATTGCTTCACGTATATGGATCTGGTTGTTCTGAGAAACCATGCTGGATACACAGTTTTTTCTGAGCTCAGTTGGTTGCTGCTGAGCTCTGGGTGAGGCTGGAGAGATGCCAGCACACAGCTCTCTGTTCATCATACACCTGTCAGTACTGCATGAGGTCTTGAATCACAATGCAAACCTGAACATGTACCCTTTGAAGCTTGGAAGGCCTACATTTCCTAAGCCTGTGGCTATTTGCTTAATGGTATATTTGTTTTATCTCTGTTTTTGCACATCTCCTGATAGCTGCCTGCTGAGTTGCTTAGGGAAATGAAGCTTGGGCTGGTTACAAAGGTTGTGAACTACAAGGAATTATTAACAACAGTCAACTGAGTCTGGAGCCTGTGATTGCCTGACTTTCGGCCTGCGGCATGTTCCTGTGAGACAAATAGCGCTCCCCAGGAGTACAGCAAGTGACCTTCTACCTGGGATGTGAGGAAGCATGACAGATGCTCAGGTGCCATGTGCTATTTGTGACACGTGGCAGCTCTGACTGCCCTTCACCTGCCAGTAAGATGATGGGACCTAGAAAAACAAAGACTCTCACAGGCTTTGGGCCTGGTGCCACTTGTAGGGCTCAGTTTGGGAATAGCTTTTCCTCTTTCACCTTACTCCTGTCTCACCCTCTACTGATGGAGAAAGATGAAAAACAGCAGGCATTTCTCCTCTTGTCTTCACATTGCCAAAACTTTCTAAAGTTAATTTATCTTGAAAATGAATGAAAATGTTTTAATGCTTGCCCTAATAGCTCACCTCACACCTACTTTTCACTTCTTCACTCTGGCAGCTCAGCTTAGCTGTGCAATACTTCCCTGCACTAAGATGAATTCTGCCCTGTTCAACATAACCCAGATAACAACCTGCAGCTGCAGGGACAATCATCTCATGACCCTGCTTTTCTTGAATGATAAAAGGAAGAGTTAATGAAGAACCAAGCACAACCCAAGTAACCTGCACAGGCAGATCAGCTGGACCAGAGTGACAAGTGGGTACATTTCTTTCTCATGCACAATCCTTAGAAGCCAAGAATAACTTTGCTTGCATGAGGAAGAGCAGAAAACAGAAGCAGCCTGGTAAAGCTCTTAATTGCTGCTGCCACTGTTGCAGTGGAGAAAAAAGGGAGCCCTTTAACCTGGGCTCTAGTGCTGCCAAAGTCGCACCTCCTTGGTTCACTCCACAGGACTGCAAAAAGTTGTGATAAATGTCTCTTTTTTTTTTTTCATAGATGTTTAGGAAGAAATTTAACTGAGTTAAATCCAACCCGTATTTTTTATTCTATTATTATTGCATACATTCACATCCATCCACCAGATTCCACTGTCCTTTTCCACTTTATTGCCAATAATTTTTTATAGCTGCCTTTGGACCTGATGAAATGTTTGATTTTCGAAAACATGCTCTTACAAAAGTACATGTTGTGGAGTGTCACTAAAGCAGGCACCAGCAGTACAGACTTTTACAGATGATGCCCTAGTGGCCTAAAATGCCCTGGTCATAGGCAACCCTCTGAGAAACCTCTCATGTTTTCATAGAAGAAATATTTTTTTTCTTATATACATAAAACAAATTCAAATATAAATAACTGAGAGATGTGTGGCCTTCAACTAATGCATTCAAGGTTCATAAACTCCAGTACTATATCAATAAGAACAAGATTTGAATGTCCTGTTTTGACTGTAATGGGTTTCAAACATGCAAGCAATATTTGTGAAGAATGTGCCTGTCTTATTTAAATGTATTGAGATTCCTGGATGAAGTTTTCCTTTATTTTCTTTTCCCAAATTCTGTTCCTCAACAGCTTCTACATGCAGTTTTCTCTTTTGTTTCCCATTCTCTTCTGAAGTTGCAGAATAGTGTTTGTGATGTGCTTTGGAGGTTTGAAGTCTGGTGTATCATTGTTCATGTCTATAGGGCAACATTAACTAATAAGCAACATTAAACAAATGTTCACACTGGAAGGTAATATACTTAAAAATCAGAAAATGGTAAATATAATACAAATATAATTTTGCTTCATATAAGTAAGCATTAAAACACTCTCTAATAACACATTCACTCCCTCTTTCCCCTTCTGCATTCCTGCTTCCTTCTTTTAGTGTTAGTTCTGGCTGGTGCAAAATCAAGATGGAAGCAGATCAGGAGCTATTTTATCCTAATTATTCCTTATTCATTGTGTCCAGATCAGCCTCCAGATCTGCTTCATTCAATGGCCAGCATGTACTCTCTGTTTCATAAAAACTGAGGTAACATGGGAAGATTAAACAGGAACAAAATAGTTAAGGAGAAAATGATCTAAAAATGTATTTTACCTGTGAAGAGACATTAATATAATTTACTGTCCAGGAAGGAGGGAGTTTCTAGCTAAAAGAAAAAGGATAGCAACTGCTGGTTGATGGGCAATCTTTACTGAGATAAATCTGTTTTATATATCTAGTTCATTGATGGGATGCAGTATGCAAAAGCAGTAAGTTCATAGTTGCTCATGCTTGATTTACAACAGGTCACAGATCATACTATGTGAAGGAACATGTCCTTGAAAGGGCAAATAAATTCAGTCCTCTGATTTCATTCTGGCATAACAAACTATTAGCTGGAATGAGAGATTTTGAATGCATCTGTACTTCTATAGGGAGAGTCAGAATTCCATTTCATCTGCTTCTGGGTGATCAATAGAGGAGTGGGAAAAGAAGGCTTTCAATATCTCTCTGGTTTTGATATATTGGCATGTTTAAGGAAAAAAAAATCTAAACCATCGTTTTTTTTTTCTTTCACATAAGATATGAATCGCTTGAGGATGATACTTAGAATTTAAAATTCACAAGCATTCAGAGATACATCTTCACTTACAGTACAGAAAATAATATTTTCTACTGATTTACTGATTACTTATACAATTTAAAATTGTAACCAAACAAAAGTAGACATCAGTGCAGAATTCCAGGCATACAATGTAACTTTTGCCACTGCATATACTTTTGCATTTCTTATACATCTACATATGGAAGAGTTACTGAAAAGTTGTGATGAGTCATTTCCCCCACTGTGAGAATGAGGCAAGCACAGTATTCAAATAAAGGTTGAAACCAAAACCCTTTCCAGACCACTAACTTTTCAGCTGTTGAATGTTCTTCACTCACCTGGGAACCTAAAACTAGATTGGAAATTCCACTAGGTAGCAAGCAAGAGTGCTTGACCCTGAAATATCAAATATAAGTGACCTTTCAGAAAATATAGCCCATTCTTAAGCCTCAAGAAATTACAGTGATGAAATAATTATGTTTATTGACTTTCATCTGAATTTTGTTCATCCTGGGCTTCAGGCCAGCGTAGTTCTGGGGGAATTCCATATTTAGACCCAGAAGAGGAAACATTTGTCTTTATTGCACATTAAATAAAATCAATACAGGAGAGCTGTTATTCTGCTGCATGTCTGGAATACTCTCTCTCTCTGAGAGATTAATTGGTGTGCAGAAAGTAAACACACTGGAAAAGGTACAGTGGGCTATATCTTGTACATCTTCTACCTGACACATCCTTCAGTTTCTACAGAGGAAGTCCCTATTGCCATCATTAGGGAAAAAAAAGCAACAAGTTCACGTATTTATCTTCAAAGGAGATACCAGCTCATGATTAATATCATTACGCGAGAAGTGTTCTGTGGCAGCACACTGATTTTTTTCTAGTTGGAAGATGAGTGTTGTTGAGATCTTTTGCCTCCTATTTGGACTGTGGTCTGGGTTTAATGGCTGCTTCAGGGAAGTTTCTTCAGCAAATGTTTTTTTCCTCTCTGCAAAACAGAGGTTTCTGACTTCAGTTAGCCTGAACTATTGAGAATGGAAACCAAGCCTTTTTCCACAGGTGTACATACAATCCCTACAACAGGATTGAACTGGACTCTATGTCAGCACTTAAGTAACAATAATGGGTTTGTTTTCTATTTGCTGGTTCCTCTCATTAAATTTCCCCAAAGACACAGAGTAATACACCCTAATATTTACTTAGTGTTTCAAATGATCAACACATCCTTCTGGCAACTTTTTCAGTTATTCTTTTCGTTGGCATTGTCAGATGTTTGCAAGATGTCTGTGAAGTTAGGAAACTCTCTAGGTGTGGTGGCCATCCTTACCTAAGCCACTGGATCATCAGCTGTGGAAGAAACAAAAGTGGAATATAAAAGCTGTTTGAAGGTTTTCAAATAGAATGGTACATAATATACTTAAACATATCATTTTGATAGTTTACAAGATTAGAGACAGGCTGTAGTTGTGTATATTTAAATTTGAAGTGATAAAAGACAATGGATATCTTTCTTGATACCAGTTTCCTCATTAATGATAAGTAAAGGACAGTTAACAAACAGAGGAAGAAGTAAAACTGGGAGGAAACTACCTTGGATTTTCTGTAAAAATCTTATTGCTCCTTCTATTGTTTGTAGCCTGAATCAAAGACACCATCTGCTTTAGTGTTCAACAGAAAAGAATAAAAGCCTCATTTTAATCTTGCATTTTGTTTTCACTGTCAAGAGTCATTCTACAGAAGAGAACATAGAGAAATGAAAGGAAAGATGTTCTCTAAAAAATTATCCCTTTCTTTTCCTTTATTTTTTTCTTTTCTTCCTAGGGCTTTGGGAAGGGGAGATTGCTTCTCCTTTTCTGTAAAGAGAAAGTGACTTTCTGAAAAATAAGAGCACAAAACACTATCATAGCTATTGTAGTTTTCTGATTCAGGAGATGGGAAGCTCTTTCTCTGACTGTCTCTTAGCAGTCTTTGTTTCTCCTGATCACTTGATTTATGCAGAAGAATGAGGAAAGACTTTTGCTAGATATCACCAGTGATTCAGAGGATTAGATTTTTTTTTCACTTCCACAACACAAAATATAATCCTTCAACTAATTAATCTTATTTACCTACTTGGCAAATGCATATGGATTAAGGTGCAAATTTGGGATAGCTCTTTAACACTTAAAATGTAATGCTTATTTTGGATCACCAATGTGCTTCTTATGAAAGAAACAGATAAGTATATGCTTGTTTCAAGTATTGTCCCAAAGTTTTCACTCGCTATAACTCTGTTTTCAACACAATAGTTGGCCACTTCTATATAAATTTGATGGTTTGATAACTAAGCCATAATATAACATGAGAACTGCTGGAAGAATATGACCCTGAGATAGGATTTAGACCTCAGATCAGGAGTTCAAAATCTAATGGTGCAGACATTACATATGTGTGTAAACTATCTTTGTAAAGAATTGAGAATTGATCACTGTTGTCAATGGAAATTTAAGAGTTATTAAACAAGCTTAGGTGTCCAGGTGATGTTTTGCATTTCTAGACACCTAAATGCAGGTGTTTTCCTTTGTGATTTGAATTCTGTGGGTGGGATTCAGCTACCAGAGCACAAGCTTACAGTATTTTTCTTCTTGCATCAAACTATCTTTTTTGGAAAAAGATTGTCTGCCATAGGTCCTGTGTCACATCTATCTCTCATTCTTTGTGCAAAAGCTGAAGTGTCAAGTGGTATATGATGATATTTTGAGGCAACTTAATGAAGCCTTTCACAGACTGTAGTTAGTGAGATGCATGCAAAATTTGGAAATTATCAAGATAAAAATTAGTGGATGTATCCTAGTTTAAAAAGATCCCTATTTTGAAAGCAATTTTCATGGGGTTTGCTCCATAGTGTGGCAATGTCTCACATAGCTGAAGTTTGGGACTAGCTCCAGACTATGGAGTTAGACAGAACTGCTTAATGTGATAGTTCTGCCAGTCTTATGTAACCAACTCATCCATGGACTGAATTTTTCACTGAGGTTTAGGATTTGTTCAGCCCCTGCCTGCCTTCTTCACGCAGATATGTTGTTGCCAGTTTAGGACAGCTGAAACTGCCACAATGTTCACAGCAATGTATTTTGAAGAATATTTATTTTTTTCATAGCTCTAATTATCATTTATCACTGGTTTTCAGACATATGATATGTTACTATGCAAAATCCCTTGTTTGTTTTGCTTTGCTTTGTTGTGGTCTTTTTGTTTGTTAGGTTTTTTCCCCCAGACATTTATCTGCTGTTTCCTTAGGATACAATGCTTAGTTTTGCACTGGCATTTAGACTTTAATGACACTATGAGCAAAACATAACAGTACGAGATCCAGTATACAATAATTCATCTGAAAATAACTACCATGCACTGCAGATATGTCTAGCTACTGCAGTGTCCATCTCCTGGCCCTCGTTTGTTTACCAATGGTCACCAGAGGTCAGTTTAACAATGTCCCCATTGATCCCTTTCTGTCCGTTTGACTTTCACTACTACAAGAACAAAACTCCAAACACACATACAAAAGAGAAGGAAGAATGTACTCATTGTGGTTCAACCGGAATTCACAAACATAGAAAAGATGCTCGCTATTGGCTGTTTCCTCCTGCAACTTGACTTCCGAAATAGGGCTACCCTTTTGTACAAGATACAAAAACAGAAATGCAAAAAAAAATCCCACCAGAAAGCATGTGACTTCCAAAATTGCCTGTAGCTTTCCTGGCACTGAGTTGAGAAATATTTCTTCATCTCATGTTACATAATCATACTTGACGCATTGTTTGTTCCAGCTCAGTGCTGTTTTCATCAGATATGAACCACAAATCTAATGGAATATGAGGAGTGTCCCCCAATGGTGTATGGGGAATTTTTTTGGCATTTTTTTTTAAGTTTCATAATTATGAAAGGTATTTTAAAGCATGTGCTGGAGAAATACTTTTTGAAATTTCTTGTTAGTTTACGTTTCACAGTGCACGTTTCCTGTCATTTTCCAGTAAGCACACTGTTCACAGCACACTGAGATCCCTTTCAAATGAATGAAAGGAAGAACAAGTAATTGAAAGGATGAATGTATATTTGACATAACAGACCCTTAGGATAAATTAAATTCGCTTTAATAAAATTACTCCAGGGTTTCATTTATCCTGTAATGTTTCAATGGTACACACTAAGGGTTTTAGTCCAAAGCACATGTAGCTTTTCTATTTATTTCAGTGAGTCTGGATCAAGTTTCAGAAGGATTAAACAACTGCTTATTACTTCCTCTTTTCTTTTATATTCACAAAGTAAATAATTTTATGCAAGTAAACCACATCGCTGGATAATAATTCCCTGAACCATGGTATCTGTCATTCTTATCATTTCTAACTTCTGTAAGGCATATCTCCAATCTTATCAAACTATGACTTTTTTCTGCCCAGTTTTCTGTAAAGTATCATTACTGGGACATATCCTCATTCTTAAACCTTTTCTTGTTTAGGCTAAAATGAAATTAATCTTTCTTTGCTTTGACCCTGTGGAAGAGAGCACCACAGTCCCTTCACAGCTCACTTTCTGGTCCTTCTGATTTCCCTGATGTCTCTCACATCTGTCCAACATTTGGGGCTGGACCTCTGTCAAATGCTCAGTATATATTCTTATTTTAACCCCAGTCTGCAGCCAGGATTGCTCCAGATTTCATTTAGAAAACTTCCCCTGACACATGCACAAGAAGCCTCGCAACATCCTTTATGTTCCTTCATTTAATTTTCTAATGTTGATTTCTTCATCTTCCTTGTCATCATTTCACAAGATTC
This sequence comes from Chloroceryle aenea, assembly GCA_013399075.1. Lineage (NCBI taxonomy): Eukaryota > Metazoa > Chordata > Aves > Coraciiformes > Cerylidae > Chloroceryle > Chloroceryle aenea. The sequence continues at coordinate 370,306 of VWZY01002610.1, read as the reverse complement.
CAATATATACAATATCCCAATATATATAATTTCCTTCTTCCATGAGAAGTCTTACACTGGACTCCATTACATATCTATCATAGCTGCTGATCACATTGTCTCAGAAGAAACTGAAAAGCCAACTTGCACCTGAATCATTGGTTGCCTTCTTGTCTCAGGGTGGAGAAAAGTTAATTGACTGAATTTATAAATTATCACAGATTGTTGCCTCACCTTCATGTTTACCTTTAGATGTAATAATGTATTTAGTGAAGCTCATAGGATGTGTGTGTTGTGCCTGATACTTGGTATTTTCAGTTTAAAATCCTGAATGATAGAAGAAAGAGTATATTTGTTAGATCTTCAGATAAAATCAGATTGGAAAGGCTTGAAAGCACTTTTGAAGACAAGACAAGAATTCAAAATAAGTTCAATTATTTGAAATGACCTGGAGGAAGAGATGTCATCTCTGTAAGAACAAGACCAAAGTCATAGTGTTGGAATGAATAATCTACAAAAGAGAGGAAGGGTAAATAAATTGTTCATTATGAGAGGTAGCAGAAATTGCATTGAGTTACCATCTAAACTTCATAAGCAGTCACGTTGTAGGAAAACAAAATCAGACAAACAGGAATGTGATCTTTAAGACAAGGGAAGGTTACCATTATCAAGATCAAAGTAGTGCTGTTTAGCCTATATAAGGGAAGAGGGAGGAAAATCTTCCTAGTAGTCCTTAAGTGCTTTAAAGCCTGCCTGCTCAGACAACATGTTCCATGTACATGCTGTTATGACCAAACACAGTGATTTTAAATTTCAAAAGGGAATCTCACTTAAGATGGCAAGAAGAGCTTCCTAACAACAAAAGTGGTGAAACATGGAAATGGATTGTGTAGGACGATCATGAAATCTCCAGTTTTGAATATCTTTCATATTAAATTAGATAAACTGTCAGGAGTACCATAGGTAGAGCTGATCCTCTCTTGGGGAGGGAAAATGAGTGATCTTTTGAGGCATTTTGTAGCTCAGTTATGTCAGTTATGTTTAGGACTATTCTGGTCTGGTTATATAGGTTTTTGTGCTGCTGGTTATATAGGTTTTGTGCTGCTGGCTTCAGGTACATCTTGTACATCTTACTGCTGTCCAGTCATGTTCCATGTAGCAGTGTGAGGCTGGCAGAAGATCTATACAAACCAGGATGTGCAGACCTCCAATTTGGGAAGGAGGGAATCTTAATCTGCAAATAAATTCAAATAGCACTCTTAAAATTATTTATCAATATTTTACATAAATATTTAACAACAGAACACATAAAGGCAGAATGCTTGCCTGATGCGAACCCACTGGAGTAAGGAAAATAATATGATTACCAATCTGTTTAAATGTTAAATCTGTGAAGTACTCCATCACAAATTATCTATGATTACTATTTTGCCTACAGTAAACCCTTTGTGCTTACATTGCTAAAAAAACCAAAAAAGCCAACTGAAATAGCTGAGCTCTGACACAAAGGACATATATGAGCACAAGATCACATATGAGGACCCTTCATTTGCCTTCATGCTGACAAGTCTGAAGTCCCACAGGGACTGGAACTTACCTTAGCAAGAAAATGTATCACATTTATTATCTCTGAGAAAGAGAGTTATGATTTTTTCCCTGTCTCCAGGGAAATAATAGTGAAGGAATTCTGTCCTTTTATGAAAAATAAAAAGCCATGTCAAAAAAAAAGATGCATATTAGGGTTCAAATTTGTACTGGCTTACAGGATTAAAAGAATTGTATTTTAAACAAGCTAAACTCTCTGACCAGAAGCATGGAGAGTGTTTAATCCACAGGACAGGCCAGTCATGGACATGCACAAGCCTCTGAGTACACAGAATACCATTTGAAGATCTGAGGTCATATCTGTGTACTGTGGTTTTTTGTGACACCTAATGGCATATCAGTAGGAGAACTAATGTATCTAGAGAAAGTCAAGTCCTCTTCTTAGAAAAAAAATATGTTGAATATTATGTCAGCAGATAGATAAGCAAGAATTTTCATCTACATCTCAGATGCCAAAAAATGGGATTTGAAGACCAAGCACTATTTAAAAAATACCATGAAGGTATTAAGGTGTTTTTCCATGTAGAGGAATCATGAAGATACAAAACCCCCTGTCTGCTGCCCAGCAATGACTGAAGTCCCTGGGCTTCAAAGTTTGTCTAAGTGGTGCAATGCAGTGTCATATGGAGATGCTGATGATGGCTCTAAATGAATTAATTCAGGTGCCAGCACTTTTATGAGCCATAATTTTAACCCAGTCAGAATTCTATACTAAGTTGGATTGCTCCCAGTATCCAAGATGGATTATTTAGAGTTGGCTCAGGTAATTGTGAACAATTTTTCCTACCACTTTCAAGGAGTCACACCTACTGTCCTTTTCTAAGAGGGGGAAAGCACAGCGTGTATTCTCTGAACTGGGTATAATCTAGAACAATGCACGGAAAAAGAAAACAATAATAAAATTTGCTGTCAACACTGTCATTTTCCAAGCAGGCCTACAAGATTCTGTTAACAATAGACTGATTCTGGTTTGCACACATTGAACACCTGAGAAATATGTCCTTAGGCAGGGCAAAAATTAATTTCTGAAAGCCATTATAATCACATAGCAATGTCATTTCCACATAAAATAATGAATTAAAGAAATGTAAGCAAATAAATATAACAGTACACTAGGACAAGAGATATACAAGTGCTGATAGCCTGGGCTGGACTTTAAGCCAGGCTTCATCTGTTACATGATGTTAGGTACATCTGTACTTAGGTTTACTCCTTTTACTGAACTAGTGCAGAACTGCACAGCACAAAGAAATTCAGAGGAGAGGTTACAAAGATAAATGAAAAGCAATGGTTAATAGTCCTTATATTTAAACTTTGTCCACAGTGACCAGCAAGGAGCAGGATGCGTGCACTGCAAGCAGGTGTCCTGTGTGCCATGTCCTGTCCTTCAGCTGAGATGGAGGTCCCTATGCTGTCTGTGGTGCAACACTTCTCCTGAACAACAGGTCCCCTTTTCTGCTGGGGATAATCACGTGCAGACTTCATGTAAATCTAGTCAGCTCTCTGATATCAGAACACACTGGAGTGGAAGGCCTGAGAAGTGGGCCAGTTTTATTTGCTCTGTATGGTAGGAGTTGCTGTTAAAAGGAGCCATTGGATGATAAAAAAAGGTCCTCCACTTTCCCTGCCAAATTCTCCTATCTGGCTTCTGTGAGTTCATATCAGGTCACCATGGGATTCCTTTCATCTCATAACACTGACTTCATTAGTTTCCATGATCTATCTGAAACAGTAGTATATATGGAAAAACCCCTAAATTTAGATGTATGACTAATCTGCTTTTGTTTTCCCCTTTTGGATCCTCTTTCACATACAAAGTGGAAGTTCAGCTTTGCTGCAAAGCATCATTTTGCTTGTTATATTTCCAGAACATTGGCCTTATATCTGGTGTTCTTTGTGCATATTGACACTAATTGATAGTAGCAGGGCTGTGACACTGCAGTAAGTTTTCCCACAGTACAGGCAAAGCCACTGCAGGTTAGGCTGCCAGCCAAGCCCGTTAATGCTTCCCTTTGCATTCCTTTCAGCTCCCCAGAGAAGAGCTATTTTACAGACACCTGGCAGTTAAAGGTCCAGGACATCATTTCCTCTGTTGTTGCTGTTAAAAAACTTACCCAGAAATGGTATCCCTGCACAATCCTATTTCAGAAGCTGTAATTTATAAAGGAAAAAAGGATTTGAATAGCTTCAGCTATACAATTTGTCATTAAAGCTTTAAGTTAATTTAATTAAAACTATAATTGGTCATTTAAAAAAATGATAGCAGTTATACTGCTTGACCTGGGACTGCTAAAATGCAGTAATGAGATGAATAGAGTACATTCTTCTGTGTGCAGGTAGCAGCTCCACACAGTATCATCAGCTGAATATATGACTGCCATATTCTTCTGCCTTTTACTGTTCCCTCCTGTATTGCAGTTCTAAGGCAAACAAAGGGAAGTGAGAATAAATGAGTACCTGGATTGTACAGCTGTTAATGAACTTGTGCCCCTTTCACATAACTGAGCTTGTTTATTAGTCACTGCCCTGGTATCTGCATATACAGATTTGTGTGAATGTCCTCAGAATAAGTCTAGTAGAAAAAGAGTCTCAAAGCATAAGCACTAAGTCATGTGATGTCTTTTTGGTTTCTGTTTTCCCATGTCTCAGATCATAATTTGAGGATATAAAATTTGACCTACTTCTTTTCTGCCTGACTTGAAAAAGCATTTACATACAGAAAACAGAGTATTTTATCCCAGACAATCAAACTCTGGATAAGTTCCCAAACACAAATACAGAGATTCCCAAGTTTATAACATAAATATTGACACAACAGAATTAATCCACAGAGGAAAGGAGTCAGAGGGTCCATATTCAAAGGTCAGTCTTCTAATAATCCCAAACCACACAACTCCCAGAAAGGATGCAGTAAGTATTAATTAGAGCAGAGAACTGAAAAATCAGTTCCAGGTTCTCTACCTTCTATATTCAGTAGGAAAAGTAATTTTCTTCTTTCATGGCTTTTAGACCCAAGGCTACCCTGTTTCAGCACCAACATTGCACAAATCAGGGCAAGTCAGAAATATGTCTAATAAGAGACATGGAACAGATCAAAGATAAAACTGAGAGCAAAAATAATAATAATAGTAAGATAAGTCACCTTTTCACCCTAGATGACTTTTGTTCTTTGCAAGCCTGCATTTGACTTTTAAAGTTTTTGGGTGCCAAGGGCTCTTCACTGTGCACATACAGCTGGCTGCACCAGCCAGAGCAGCTCAATCACTAATGCTTCCTGAAGCATTGCTCAGATATAACTACTAGTCATTATTTTGCCTAAATTTTCAGGGGGAGTGGGGAGGTGTCAACCCAGTAAATGGGCTTCAAATAGATCCCTACTGACAGAATTAAGCTCCTTGGAAAATGCATCCATAAGCAGCATCTCTTTGAAAGAGTGAGTATTGGGACAGCCCCCCCAACACATCACACATGCTCATAGATGTGCACACATGGACAAGCTCCCTATTTCTCTTTTCTAAATGTGTGCCAAATGATTGGAGATTTGTCAGCAGGTGTAAGCCTAATTCTTTCCTCAGGCAGGGAGCTAGTCGTGCAGTTCTGCATTTTACCCAGAGCAGTTCAGTGTAAGACATGTGAGCCTGCAGGGAGGGGCAGGGACCCCAGGCACCCTTTCTCCAGGGTGGATGCTTAGGTCCAGACAGCCTTGCACTCTTAACTCTCACTAAGTCCTGCACTTCCACCTGAGAGGTGGTGACTACTCTCCCTCAGCTTTTGTTCATGGTTGAGATTCGCCTGGGAGAGGAAATGTACAAAAACCTATAATACCAGGCTGGGCTCATACTTGTCACACAAAACAAACTCAAGCGTGGCACTGCTTGTCATCCTCATCACTTCCCTGGTAGCATAGTCTAGCTCACCTTCTGTGCAGTTTAGATAAGACCCCGTTTGCCCAGATTCTCATGCTATGAAGACACTTTTTTTGATGGGTTGCATTAGTACTCCCCCATTTAAAGAGGCACTTCTAGTGGGAAGAAATAAATTGCAAAACAAAGGGTTCCATGTGGGGCTTTAGGAATGCCACTGCTGGAAAAAGAGAGATGTAGAGCTATGTGATATATTATGTGGCCATGATCAGCCTCTGCAAGTTGGTCTTGGAGAGAGGTAACAGTCTCATGTCCTGCTTTGCTCTGCAGTCTAGACCTGGTTGATGTCTCCCAATCCTGAATGAGGGCTCTCACCCTGAAACTTACCACTTGAAAAAAAGCACTGTGTCCATCAGCTATTTCTCTTCATAAGAGCAAATACTACATGGTTCTTTGAAACCAGCTGTCCTCGTGCCTAGTGTCTAGAAAGAATGAGATAGGAAGAGACAGTCATGACTTTCTGCATCTTCAAATGAGGAGCTCAGTTTCTAAGGAGGGATCAACTTTCTCTGTTTGCTAGCTGTAAGCAAATTCCACCTTGGAGTGAACTTTATTCTGATTGATTTCTGCTTTCAATCCAGAGCTGTGGTGCCCTTAACCAGGTCTGGTTCATCTTCTCAGACTGATTACTAAAATACTAGTTTGCCTTAGTGTCCAAGGTCAATACAGTTAGGTCTTTCATTGAGTTTAGCCTTGCGGAGAACACTGGGAAATGGTCACTGTGAGCAGTAGGAAGAACCACTAGGACAGTAATGCAGCTCTATACTGGATTTGGTTGCACTAGCCTGCAGGCTGATCATTTCTGACATATAACAGCCACTTAGAGGTGAGTAAGCAAGTGGCATCCCAGCAGAACTTAACAGGTGGATTCCCCCTTACCTGCAAGCCAAAACCCCCAGGGGTAGGAGAAGAAACACGTGGATTAATAAACTGTATCTTTTATACCTGGAGTTTCCCCTTCAGTAGGGAAATCCACAGCTTCCCAATGAATGCGTATTTTCAGCTCTTGTGAGCAGTCAGAGTGATTTTTTTGGTCTCTTATCGTGAAGGTTATTTGATTTTCTCCTCTACAAATATCCCTTTCATTTCACTTAGGACTTTTGTCGGGTTCTTTTTTCATCTCTTTTTCCCTTATCTCCTTTACTTTTGTCATTTTGTAATAAATATTTTTTCTCCTGCTGGTTTCTTACTAATGCATTTAGACCCTCTCTGTGTTTGGGTAGTGTTTAGGGTGTTTAGGTAAATATATTTTTCAGAACTCCCATGAGGCATGTGTCTGTTATGTGTGTATCATCCCACCTTCTCTTGGTATCTTAGTACTGGACTACAGCAGTGTAGTACAGGGCAGTTGTGCCTCCATCATGTTGCCAGGACTGCTCAGCCATAAAGCACATATGATGGAGATACAGGAGTGAGGAGGAGGTTCTACATGCTGCTTAGTTAAGGGCAGAGTTGAGGCTACAAACTAGTGTATTAATCCTGAGTACTCAGAGTCATCACCTACCTGATCCATTTGAAAGCTTGAAGGAGATTCTCTTTTTTTTTGAGGAAAAGGAGGAATACATTGAAATACAAATTCAGAATCTGGCTTTTTTTACCAGGTATGTGTTGATCAGCAGGTGTAAATAGAAGGTCTTCTGTCTTCATGGTCATCTACAACTTCTGGTAAACATCCATGATTCTGTACTATAATGTCCTGCTAAGTTTGTAGTCTTCAGCAAAGGACTTTAAGAGGAAAAGCTAAATTCCTGAACACCTTGTTGTTATTTGAAGTACAATAGTGTTTCCTGGTCCTAGTGGGTTTTGGTCTTCATCACTTCCCATGAAAGAAGAGCATAGTCTGTTATTATGGACAATACAACCTTGACACTGGGTGGAAAGGTAAAAGCAACAGGAAATGTTGTGAGATGCCCTTGGTACACATACTGTAATTCACTAAAAATGTCCCAGTGGGATCCATCATGGAAGATTTACCAGCTTCCAAATGTTGTGGTCATACTGGGGGGTTTTGTTATGTTTAATGTTTTTTGAGACAGCTTTCTTCCAATCTATCTGCCAAGGGCAGAGTTTGAGGAGGTCGTATTTTGCTGAGCTACTGTAAAAAAAGCATGATCACAAGAAGAAAAATGAGCATGACAAGATACTTGCTACTGCATGATTACTATTTTTTTTTTTTTCAATTTGACAGAAAATAGTGTCACAGCAAAAAGAAACTGGAGAGTGTGGCAAGACAGGATAAACCGAGGAAATTAAGGAATACAATGAGCTGTTATATATTTGTATTTGCCTTTGAGGCTTTTTAATTTGCAGGGAGATTACTCCCTTCTCAATCCAATGCAGAAAAGCAGTTATTAGTGGCTAATAGCCAGAGGCCAGAAGAGTCTAAAGAATTTTAAGTACTTGTCATAATGTTTTTCAGACTTTTAATTTTATATCTAAGTAATATATTCTCAGGTAAATCAACATTTTTAAAAGTATATGTTAAAATCTGTTAAATAGTCTGGGCCTAAAAAAATTGTTCCTTTTCTTCTAAATATAGAATGCTTTATTTCAACATTTTTGAAAGATATTTTTCTGGTTTTGTTTAGAAGTGGTTTATTTAGATACTGAAGCACTGAGCAAGAAGTGTAAAAAAAAAGAAACTATAAAAAAGTTTTAATTGACCTGAAACCATGCTCACATTGCTATTATCAATTATACATTAAGGAGGGGTTCTGTGGGGTAAGCTTCAATCAGGATTCCCTTTCCCAGTCAATCTTGTTGCCAGCAGGATGCAGCAGAGAAAGGCAAGAAATGGGGAGTTTGTAGCCATGATTATTTTGATTTAGGAATAAGTTTTTTCCTGTTTGTGAAAACAAGATTAAATAAATGGTGTATGTAATAATTTATTCTTGTTTGCTACAAAGAATGGCAAGTTAACCAACAGTTTCTCCCACTGATACTCAGATTCAAATCATCAGAAAAGAAAAAAATGATGCATTATGAATCAGAAGAATAAGCTTTGTTTACACCAACAGATTCACAAAATAAGTTTCCTCTTCCCAATTGTAAACTTCAAGAAAATGATAAATAAATACATCAATGTATCATTTATCTTATGCCTGAAATGAAGATTAGGTTTAATAGGAAAAACAAACCTAGCGTCTTCTGTTTAGGAAGTAAAAAACAATCCATTATCACATAATGTTATTTGTTTGAGGATTAAGAGGGAGTATAATTCTTTAACAAGATCATGCTGTGCGCTGTTGATGTGGAGAACATTGCTAATTCCATTTTGTCTAGTCTCCAGCACAACATTTCTTGTGACAAAGTATTGTGTTGGGGTTTTTTTTCTGAAGAAGTCACTTGTTGGTATAAGTGACTTTAACCCTTCAAGCATTAAAAGACAAAAAACCCTGATAAAACTGTGCTCCCTTCTTATGAATAAAGGAAACAGCAGTGTCAAAAATGCCATATCATCGGCCATGGGAAATTTATGTGATCTCATGAACTGTGTTTACATTCCATCAGCATTTGTGGTGAAAACTGGCATGAAACATATCTTTTCTATCAAAATGCAACAGGAAAAAGGAACCTGCCTACCCAGGTATACTAATTTTATATCCCATAATGGAAAATGCTTGTAGCAGCTTCTAGCACGAGCATCTTTTCCCTCCCATAGTGTCAACATGAATAATTATCTGTGGGCTTTTTCCTGAATACATTTCATGATAATGCTAGAAAGGAATTCATATAAGCTGAGCTGGTGGGAGGGCACTAAAATATGTGCAGAAGTTCTAATGAGATGCAGAATTGAAGCAGTTGTACGTACGCATGCTGCTTCATAACACTTCTTTAGGTCTGACAGTGCTCCTGTCAGGTTTTTGTGCACTACAGGCTTTTCAGTCAGATTTGAATATTTATACGTGTTTTTTATATATAATAATAAATATATACACTATATATTTATTTCCTTGATGCCTGTAGAAGATTTAGGTCTAAATCTCAAACCTGAAGATAAATATGATATACACATTACATATCTGATGTAGAAAACTGATAACAACATTGCACATCAGTCCTAAAATGGCATGCAGACAGGTAAGAAGTTCAGTCAGAACTCCCAGGAAAAATAGTTTAAAGTGTAGGAGTTTCCTCCAGCCTTGGAAAAGTTAAGTAAATAACACAGAAATTTCATCTATGTACGT
>VWZY01002610.1:276911-360587 GCA_013399075.1 Chloroceryle aenea | reverse complement strand
CTGTCCATTCCAGAGTCAGGTGGCAAATACCCTCCTGTGGTTTTTTTGACATCAAATTACACATTCTGTAAGTCTTAAAGATAGGTCCTGCTCCAGTACAGCTGCTGACTCAGACTGCAGGGAGATAGAGTTTCTGTTTACAGAGACAACGTAGAGCTGATGGGACAACCCAGTGACATATTGAAGTTCATCTGGGGGAGGAGGGCTTGAAGTGACATTGCATGTGTTAAACTGCCATACTGCAGATCTTAAAAATAGAAGTACTGTGAAGCAGATGGTTCACTTCCACCACAGACACCATTTTGATAGGCACAACTGACAGTAGCTTCTGATGATATGCACATATATGCATATATAGACACTGTGTGTATGCTAGCAAGTATACCTTGAATCTAAGCTATGATACAGCATTTATGCCTACTCCTGTATTCTTTCCTGGTATGAATTTTTGTAGACAGAACACATCTTTATGAAAAGTAGTTTTGAATTTCAGCAATACACATCTGACAAAATTTCCTTTCTCCCACCACTCGCTCACCTGCATGTTAACCACTTTTGAAAATCCCTTTTCTCTGCTCAGGGCAGCAGTCTATGACCTTTGGAACGAGCCTCAAAGAAAATCCAGGGGGTTTTGAGTGGAAGTACATGGCCACAAAACTCTTCGGAGTGGACGTGGGGATACGGCTGTCAGGGGGTGGCTGTGAGGCCCTTGGAGACACAGGTTTCCTCTGCCCACCAGCATACATTCAAGCTGGGGAATGTGTTACACCTTTTTCTTGAGGTGCTATCCTCCTCCCCACAGCTCCTGGTTCACTCTTGTCAGTCCCTTGTCATAACAACTTATGGAACTTATGGAACAACTTATGGCCAGGAGTTTTCTGACAAGGCAGTATGGGGAAGGAGCACAAGGGAAAAAGATTAAAAGTTGTTGGCTTGGGACAGATCATGAACAAAAGAAGTGATAGACTGGGTCTCCCCGGTTCCCTGCTTGCTTTGCCCCACTAAAGCAACAACAAATGTCACAGAGCATTAACATAAGGTATGTAGATGAAAATGTGAAGCACAAGAACTTGATGACTTTGTTTGGCTGGTTTTACTTTGCTTGCAGTGAAAGAGGAGCAGAAAAATCACTTAATTCTCAAAATGCAGGTAAAGAAGCAAATTCTGTAGGTGTTTCCTCAGTCACATATGTCTACTCCTTGGACTCAAAATGAAGAATACAACATTAACTAACAGTAAAGTTCATCACAGAAATGTACTTCCCTAAAAAGGAATATTGGTAGCTAAAAAAAAAAAGAAAATGGGAACTGGAAAACCATAATTTAGAACTATTTCATAAAATTAAATTTTGAAAATGCTTCATTACATGTCATGTGTCCTAAGTAAAATCAAAATCATTTTGTTTAACCCTTCTTTGGGTAAAATTTTATACCTTTTAAGTTTAGATTAGCAATCAATCTATAAATGATAAATCTAAACTTAGAAAGTAAAAGCTATGCCTACACTGAAGATTATAAATTACAAGAAGATGCTCAGAATCCTGACTGGAAGCTGTATGCTGGTGTCGAGTGTTAGGGCTGGGTTGGACAACAGCCAAAGATGGATGCTCTCTATTAACCTGTCTCCCTTCCCCAAGAGGAAAAGAAAGGGAATAAGCAAGAGAGACATGCAGATAGGAAAAGAAAACTAAAATATCTCTAATTAAAATAATAATAATAAAATGAAATCCATACAAGACTAATATTGATCCCAATCCCCCTGATGGCAATTACATCACTTTCACCACTGATGCTGTGGAGCAGACACTAGGGAAGTCTCAGAGTGGACTCAGCAGCAGACAGAAACTGGATTCTAGGGCTGGATTTTGGAACTGGATACAGGAATGCACGGATTTGGATCATAAGCAGAATGGACAGAATCTTGCTTGGACACTGGCCATTGAAGAAAAGAGTTTGACCCTTGTGATCACTGAGTGTTACGCTGAATAGGACACACATGGATGGAATATCCCATTAGTCCATTTAGGGTGTCCTGTCCTGTCTGCTGCTCTCCACAGGTGTGACCTCTTAGTGCACTCCCAGGGTGGCACACAAGATTTAGCAGTGACCTTATTCTGCATAGGAGCAAGTATACACAAGATCCTTTCTGTACACCAGTCCTTGGTAATAACATCGAGCATTAGCACTGGTAGAAGCAGAAACTGTCTGCAGTAATCTGCCATTAACTTCACAATGTGCAGTTAGTTAGAAGACACTTAGCTGAAAAGTGAACTTGCTGAACAGAATTAATTCTGTTCTAACTTAAACCAGGACAGTTGTTTCTTGGATGTTGTTAGACCACTTTGCCAGGAGCTGGTCAATATGTCAAGTCAGTTCATCTGATCAGCTTTCTCCCATATCATATCATGTGATCCTAACAGTGTGTATTTTAATCTCCTTGTGGCTCTCTCTCTACTAGTACATTTACTTGTTCTCCCTCTTTGGAAGTACCAGGCTACTGTGAAGCAAGGAGCATCCCAGGATTTGTGCTGCATAGGTTGCACGTGCTTATCCTAAATACCTCCTATTTGCAAGAACCAAGCTGAAATACACAGGAAAGTAGGTTCCCTATGAAAGAAGTGAGCAAAAAAGAGAGAAGACAATATCACAAAGCCTGCTAATAGGAGTGATGAGTTATCATGAGAGTCCAGCTTTTTATTAGGGTGAAAACCACCCCTATGTGGCAGTGCCAATGTCTCTGCAAGGACACACTCTGCCTTGCACCTCAGGCTCATCTGGCCATGTGCAAAGCAGCAGCCAGTAGCCCTCTGGCACTCACTGGAAGCTGCACGAGGACACAGGCTGCACAGAAGACAGGCGGTCATTTACAAAGCACAAGATCCTTTGAAGAAGTGATGGGAATGAACAGGGATGAGAAACAGGTGCGGATATACATCTGATCTGGGAAAGTATGTGGAGCCTGCCAGGATAACAGCCACATTCCACAGACACCATGATGCATTTCCAAAATGCCCTACGTGCATGGTCACGCACAGTCGTGCATCTCTACCACCAGAGTCACACAACTGCAGCTTGTCAAGACAACCCAACAAAACTTTAGGAGGTTGAGATACAACTTTGGCTTCTGATCTTTAATTACAATTATTCTCCTGTATCTGTTCAGTGGCTGAATAACTTGTATTTCTTTTCAGTGCACAAGAACTGAAGTTATACCTTGGGTTCTTATCTCAAATTCTATTCATAAAACATTCTTAAGAGATCAGTCCTGGGCGTCATTAAACTCCTCCCTTCCTGCAGGTGTAAGATCCAGAATACTTGGATTTAGTGCTTGACTGTGTTAATGAGTTGAAATCAGTGATATTGTATATATCACTTCTCTGTGGGTTTTTCCTTCTAACCTTTATCTTTTGAAGAGCTGTTGATAATGGTCTGTAGCATTTATATCAGCAAGAAGGGATTTTTTAAGCAGGAATTTTCCAAGCTGCAAGGGACTTTCAGGGTGGGAACTGAATAAAGCCTGTAACTTCATATCATATAATCTGCAGCCTCATGATTTTAAGATAATATGCTATTTTATGGTGCATAAAAGTTGTTTGGAAAGCAAATTCTGTCTTCTGTAGGATAATTTCTTTACCTCTGCATTACACTATACAGATCAGATGCTGACAGCAGCTTCCCAAGAGCAATTCAGAACAGAGGATTAAACCTTGCCATTTATCCACATCATTTATGCTACTCTCTCAGATTGACCTAGACCATTTAAAATTGACTTAAGTATGGCTACATGAACTGAGGACATCCCTTTGCACTCCATTGCAGACATACCCTGAGGAATACAAAGCTATACAGAGCTTCTCAGGCTCTGGTTATATCCTGTGGCAGGTAACAACACTCCTGTAATATACTGTAATCAATGGCAAAAATTGGTGTGGGGAAATAGCTGAGTTTGGCACTTGGAATTGTATCAGGCCTGGGACTGCAGTTTCCTTTTTATAGTAAGCCTTTCTCTGATCTTCAGTATTTAAATAAAGAATTGTTGCATATTTCACTTTGAACTGTCATATAACTATTTTCCTCACGATTTCACATGAAACACTCATGAAAAAACATCAGGTAGTACAACATAAAGGTTAACAACCATGCGTGAATTTTGCCCTCTTTTCTGTCTGTCTTACTTCTAACCAACCTGGAAAATCCTCTATATTTTCATAAACTGGACTCTAACGCTGAAGGAAATAAAGCACTATTAGAAGAAATAGTGAAAATGGAAATTGCAATGACACAGGCTTGACCCGGGTCTCGGAAAAGGAATTAAATTGCTCCAAATATTTAAGAGCATATGTCATACCTTTCTGTAAAGCCATATAAGGAACAGTTTCTAGATTAGGTTTCTTACAACCACAAAAAAAAAAAAAAAGGAATAAAATTCTTATCCCATAAAGGTTAACATCTTGATTTGCAATCAGATGAGCCAGGCATGTGGAAGGACGAACAATACAAGATAACAATGGAATAAAACCTCTCTGTTTTATGGGCAAGTATCTCAGTCCCACATATGTTTAAATCAGTGTATACAAGAGAAATTAGGCCAGAGCTTAGAACCATAGAAACATAGAAATGTCTGGTTTGGAAGGGACCTCCAGAGGCCATGTGGTCCAACCCCCTGCTGAAAGCAGGGGCATCCTCAACTAGAGCAGGGTGCTCAGAGCTCTGTCAGCCCCACCTTGAATGTCTCCAGGGATGGGGCCTCAACCACCTCCCTGGGCAACCTGTTCCAGTGCTCCACCACTCTCCTGGAAAAGAACTTCCTCCTTATTTCCAATCTAAATCCACTCCTTTCTAATTTAAAACCATTGCCCCTCATTCTTTCACTCCAGGCCTTTGTAACCAGGCCCTCTCCAGTCTGTTTGTCAGCTCCCTTTGTAAGCTCCCTCCTCCACTTCACAGTCCAAAGGCGACTGCAATTAACCTGTGCATAACTGCACCCATATTAGGGCTCCTATGGAGTCAAACAAGTGCTCAGGAGCAGTTTCAAGTGACTTTGATGCTCCTATGGCACATTCACCTTGGCCTCCACTTCAAGTCCTCCAGGACAAACCAAAGTGGAACCATGCTGTGCTGCCTAGAGAGTGGAGCTGAGAGCAGCATGAGCAGTGGAGAATGACAAAGGACCTTTAAAAACCCTTTGGAAGCAAGGTCTTGATCAATATTTAGCAGAGTACTTGGATCCAGAATCTGGACTTCATGTCCATGGAAAAAGAATCTTTATTAATTTAACAGAATAAAATCTATTCCATAAATTTGATTCTCGGCATAATTATGGAATTTATTGTTCTTCTCAGAGATGCTCTTCTTTTTATTGCTAAGAATTTGTTTTCTCTGAAAGTGTCAGATGAAAGCACAGTTCCTACAAAGGGATTTGAAAATATGGCTCACTGTTCCCATCCTAACTGTTTACCCAGCCATCTGCATACAAGGATTGCCTATTCCAGCTATCTCTTCCTCAAAAGATCTCACTGTTCCTACCACAAGTACATGGCAATAATATAGATCAGCTGACTGTGCTTGTATGAGCCCTGGCTCAGGCTAGAAGCTGTCTCACTGGATAACATTAACATTAACATTTACTGGTATCTCATAACTCTTGCTCCCCCATTCCAGCTTTCTCCAAGCTAGGAAAAACTGTAGAAAATAGAAGCTGGTGTGTGGAAGTCCCATGGTTTAGCACTGTGGTAGAGAGGTTTTGCAAGATCTGGCAAAGACTTCATAAACACCTTTCACTGTTTTTACTAGGGGTAGAGTATAGATGAACAGTTCACTTACAAGTTTCTGACTTAAATTTCTTCTTGGCCATACACACATGCATTCAAAATATTTTCAGTCAGAAGAAGGAAAAGTGATCTAGATTTAAGGAGATAAAAGGGAGGATGGAGATAAAAGGGAGGATAGAGATTATTGATGCTGTTTAATTATATGCATGCTACTCTCAATATGACTTCTTCACATGTCATATGCATGACTGCTTTCCTACCACAGATCCAGAAAATTTAACTATTTTAGGCACAAGGTACTAGAAAATCTTGTCTCTTTCACTCTTGAAGTAGGCCTAAAATTACCTGTAATGAATCAGTACACAAGAAATAATAGATATTTTGACTCTGAACAATGTGTTTTCTTCCTAGAGACAATCTCATGCTGTAAATACAAACCCAGGTTTTCTAGCTTAGCAGAGGAAGAAGATCTTCCATTTCTACTGAACTCACTGGAAACTGTGTAGACTTTGTTCTATGAATTATGACTAAATAGGCTTTTTGATCAAAATTCACTGCAGTGACCTTTTTTCTCCATAGAAATTATTCATCTCCTCAATGTGATTCCTATCACAGGGACTGACGTATTTTGCTGTTATAATCTCTATAAGCATATCTCCTCAAATGTATGGGATTGATGCTGTTTCATCAGTAGATATCTCCTGTAGTCAGTGGAACCAGAGCCCAAATAAGAACCCTAGATATTTAGCTCAGCTACCAACTTTTACCATATTTTTTTCACCTCTTCCATCCAGTTTAGACAAGACCACCATTTAAAAACCCGTTAATAATGTTGTCCTTTATCAAAAGCTGTAATTATTGAACTGAAAATCCTGGAAAAACATTAGGACATGACAATGACAAAACCTGGCTGGAGCAGAGTAAAAACCTTGTTCATACAAAAATTGCTTTGGCTTCTTTAATTTCAGTTACTTAAAATAGTTGGGACTGCATCTTGGCCTTTTACCACACAGATCAGCAGCCTTGCCATCTGCCCATCACTGGGCTAATGATGACTTCAGGGGACAAATCCTGACTGAGTCACCACTGATGAATCATTGTTTCATTTGGGGATTTCCTCTGAACTGTCCCACTCTAAGTCATCATGAAAAGGACATTATACTCTTTCAATATTGTAAATAAGAACTGAGCAAAAAGAGAAGAATTAAACAACACGTAGTCCCTACAGTGGCAGCATAGGAAATCTGCATGGATCTTGAGTTTCAATATCAGTTTTGCTAAGTACAGTACTTTCTTCTGTGGCTTTGGTTGTTGGTTTTTTTTTTTTGGAAAGGAACAAAAGCATTTTAGAACATTCACTTAGTGTTGCAGTTTTACAGATCACTTTAATCACTTCAGAAGTTGTCCATTTATATAAGCTACTAATTGTTCTTCCCCTTAAGCAGTAACACTGCTCTCTGAGGTGTGCTGTTAATCGATTCTGCTAAAGACATGAATATTTCCACTAAATGCCAATCTAGAAGAAGTAATTAGATCAACAGCGCTGAAGGTGGGGGCCTGTTGCCAGGCAGAAGCAAGGCAAGAAATGAGGAAGCTGGTATTTAGAACAATTAGGAGTAAGCAATGTAGGCATCAGGAACTGTGGCAGAGAGAAGCAAGATGAATGCTGTGGCCAATGTATGGTATGAGGAATGATGAGGACAGTGATTTACAGATAAAAGGAAAGAGACAAAAGTAAAAGGCAATTTGGATGGAACAGATATTCTAGAGTCCAAAAATCTCTCAAATAATGTATTACTAAGACAGGAGAATGAAGCATTTTCCATTGCATTTGTCATTATGGGCTGCAAATTATCTAGGGAATGTGTGTAGTTTATGGTGTTTATATAAAATTTAATATAAAAGTTGCTGATGCTCTGCAATGCAATATGGTATAGCTTGGCAACATGAAGTGTGTATTGATAAAAGAGCATAAATTTGCTAAAGACCCTTCTGCAAGGGCAATTTTCTAGTTCTGACTCAGTAAAGAGCTGAGACAACCCTAGCAGGGATCCTTTTTAGGCATGTCTCTGTCAGCCCAAGTTTCTCTGCATTTTGTTCTATTGCTGAATAACAACATACTCACTGGAAATGTGAATTGCTTTTCCTAGGTGTGTGAGTATTAAACAATAAGGCAAGTAGAATGGTAGATTCTTAAAGTTTTTGGAAAAAAAGAAATAATAAAGCCCCAAAACCTGTTTCTGTAACTTTTGACAGCTAGCAATATGACTGAGCTTTTTACACGACTGATTATGCTGAACAACCTGTGCCCCAGCATGGTCCTAAGGTGCTAAATGGGACTACATGAACTACAACGTAATATCTAATAGAGATACTGAATTTTGACATTCATAAATATACAGTTGCTACATATTACATAACAATATAGTAGTTGGCTGTTGGTTTTGCTGTTAGGTTTTTTTTTTCTTAAGGGAAGTGTCAAATTTGTTCCTGTTTGCTGAGCTGATTTAGAATAGGAGGTCAGTTCATGCTGAATTTCCAAACAATACAAAGCTAAAGGGTTTGTAAACAATCAAAAGCAGAGGGTTAGCAAACACAACTAGTTCCAGGGAAGACAGTGGGCTGGCAGGAATCCATGAGTTACCTAATGGATGAATAATCCCAAGCAGGGATGCCTGGTGGAGTAGAGCTGCTTGGAAAAATGTTTCATTAGGAAAGCAAATTGGAAAATGGTTAGTAAACTGCAATTTACTGTCCTATGCTAAACGCAGTGCTGTTCCAAAAAAACCCAATAATATTAGGGATTTAGTGCAACCTGGGCTTTCAGAGATGTTTATTTTCTTGTAATTTTAGCATTAAAAAATGTAATTTCAGTCTCTTACTTTTTTCTGTGCCAAATACAGAGAAGCCCTTAATCTGATCTAACATAAACAATCTTTAAAACTGCAATGTTTTACCTCTTCTTTACAACCTTAACTTCTTGCCAGCTCTTCTGCTGCTGAAAATTGTTTTAAACCAGTGAGAACTTACATTCAAAGTGGTTCATAACATGGCAGATACTAATTATATATGTGGCAAGACTTTTATTTCTTGATTGTCCAGAAGGGATTGTAGGCTGATTGTCTAAATGTAATAATAAACAATTAAAATTATTCAGACCTACTCTAGCCCTTGTGGTGTGGGCACACATTGCAAGTTTTCTTATGGAGTCTAGAGCCTAATGAGAACCTCTGGCTGCTCTCTATGTAAATAGGAGAATCCCCCCTTAACCATGATGTCCACTTTCCTCTACCTTGCTCACCACCCAGGTGCTCCAACAAAAGAAAGATTCACTTTGGAAGAATTCTGCATCCAGCCAGAAAGGGCAATGACATCTGGTTGTAAAGCAGCAGAAAAACTTTCCGCATGTAACTCTGTTCTGTCTGGATGTAAGAAAATTATGATTTTGAGGGAAAATGATGATTCCAGTCACCAGTCACACAGGCTTAACAACACCAGTAACTAGGATTGGAGGTTAATGCCACAGGGCATATTCAGGAACTTCTCTGGTTACTACTGCGTTCAAGTTGTCTTCCAGATCTGTTACCATTGGTATGTGTAACTTACAGCAATTACATTAACCCTTAGTCAAGGGTTTAAAACCTCTTTCAGACTAATTCTCTCCTTTACCTTTTATTTCCATATGAAACTCTCTACTACTGCAATTTTTAGGAAGTTTTTCCATTTTTCCATATTCAGATCCTCTGACTAGGGAAGGCAGTCTTCAAATCAGGCAAGGTTTGGTCTTCTTCTTAATTACACTACAGAAACTGGCTTTCAGTTTACGTAGTTTTGAACTTAGTAGCAGAATAATCAAATGAAAAAGTTACACCAGGCTTGTCCAGTTTACTTGCAAAGAACACAAACAGAGCTTCCCAAATTGTACTGCAATCATTCCAAGGTTTAGACCAGTTGCTAATACAGCCATGAGCAAGTTGCAGCCATGCCACAGGACCCCCAGGTGTGAACTGGGACCTCTGGCAGACAAGTTGCCTCATACTCTATTTAGACAAAGCCTTCTGTAGCTGAAAGCAACACTTTCAGCTGTTCAGGTCAGAATAGATGCAATCATTTTAACCACACTTAGCCTGGATGAGACATTTGAGCTAGCTTCCAGTCAACAAGCACACAACTACATTCTCAGCTGGTGTAAAACCAATTCAATGGAGCTACATCAGTTTATAGCCTGTGCTTTTGTTTTCTCTTAAATCAAAGTTTGACCAGAGACAAACCCAAAACCTGATCACATGAACTTGGAGCTTGTTGACATTCTGTGTAGGTATTGTCTCTTGTGACTGCTGTATTGTCTAAATACGAGAGAGAACAAAACGCCTCTGTGTTTATTGACTGTACCTGTCAGCAGTGTGGCTGCACATATACAAGGATGGTCAGGCTGTTTGTCTATAGACAAAACAATGTGTATATTGCAATAAAGCTCACACAGGGAAATAAAAGGGAAGCGAACGTGACGTGATCCTCTAATGCAATAGATGAGCTTTCAAAGACTAAGGATAAAGAAATCAAACTCATTTTCATTAGAGATCAAAAGATTATCTGTTTTGTAAATGGTATTAAATAGAACTTATTCTGTGAAGATAATTTATTAATATAAATGTCTTACTAAAACATCAGAAAAAATTACTTGGAGAGGGAGGATATTTCATTGTGAACAATTATTGCTCAGTAAGAGCTAGAATCAAATATACAAAGTCCCTCTAGAGATCACTGCAACCTTTTACAAAAACACTTCTGCAAATTGCAAACTTGCTAGCTGGTTTATACCAGTAAGAGATTACTGTCAATCCATCTCATCATCATTAAGTTCGGCCAACTGAGCAGCCTAGAAAAACAGCAACCAGGAGCATAGTAACATATTTCAGAGCAAAGTGGTTCAGTAACTGAAGGCAGAAACTAAAAATGTGTTTAAAGCACATTTAATTTGTCAGCCAACTTTGACAAGGCCATTACAAGTGCCTGACCGTGCCCTGGCCAAGGAGTAGCAGCAGTTTGAAGTCCTTCTCTTTTCACCTGTCAACAGGATTGCTGACCTTGGGACCATGATGCAACAGTTTGTGGCCACTCAACTGATAAAGTTTCTGTTATCCCAGGAAAAACAGGGTGAAAAGTGTTGCAGCTTCTGGTTTAGATCACAACAACTGAGGTGAGAAGCAGGGAAACAGCAATATGCCCACGGCCTGTTCTGAGGGGGATGCAGCCAATGTATCTTTTCATCCTTAGCACTCTGAGCTGCCAGACATTTACATTATGATAATAATGGTATTTATCTCTGAAGAGTGTTCCAAGGTTAAAGTTATACAGTGGACAAGTTAATACTCCTACGGTTTGGGGTTTTTTTTAATGAAACAAAAGTGTTTTTAAGCACAGTACTCTTACAAAGTGAAAATTTCTGCCAGAACACTTTGGGGTAAAATCACATTTTAAGAGCAGCTTAATCTAATTTCAGTTTCTGGATTGCAAGCCATTTTATATTTTTCTTGAGATTTCTGTCAGCTGTTTCACGCAGACTCATGTGCAGGCTTGAGTTTGTGTGCATGCATGCATGTGTACCAGGATCTGTAAGAAACTTTGGAAACTCTGTTAACTAGAGAAAAAAGTAGTGTATGCTGTGCTGTGAAAACATGAATTGGCATTTGCCAGTAGTATCTGGGGAGCTGTTCTGAGAAAAAAAATAACTTCAGAACCAGAATGACAACACATGATCTTAAAATCATGCATACAGGTTAATTCAATGGCAGTAGGAAAAAGCTCTTATGTCAGTTTTAGTCCCCTTAACAGAAAAAAAAGTACCAAATCCCTGTACAAATCACAATTCACTGGCTTTACATGAACTACAGCCAGAAGAGCTTTGTCTTGTGAAATTCATAGCAACAGCTGAGTGTCAATTCACCAGCACGCTATTAGGGCTTTGTGGAAAGGTTTAAGAGATTCATACTTGGGTCTTCTTGTTTTTCATAAGAGATTCAAGATAGCTTATGATTCAAGGACCCTTGTCTTCTCAGATGAATGCCAGCATTTATCTTACTAAGTCCATGCAGGAATAGTCCTCTGGGACAGCACAGGTTCTGCATCACTTAGTGTTTTGCAATCCCCGTGCTGAATTTCTCTCTTGGCCACAGTTCCTCTTGGGATAAGTTACTGGGGAAGACAAGTTACCATAATAACAGAAATCAAATATATTGCTCCTAAATTCTTGTCAAAGCCAGTGTATTGCAGAGCAAGGTTGGGTGCTGCTAGGTCTGCTGCCAGATCTCAAGAGAATCTGAGATCTTTTCTGCAGCAGAAGACTTTGATGTCTTCTTTACAACAGTTGGGGATGTGAATTAACTGTCCTTGGACAAGGACATCTGCCTTGCTGGATGCTCCACCTACCCAGGGCATAGGAACTGTGGCTGAAGTGCTCACAAGTCTGTAGATTGAGACCCAGTGGGACACTTACGATACAGCCACTACATCTCAGAGCTGGTGTGTGGTCTGAAGCCCAAGGATGCTTTTGTAGAGGGAATTTGAGAGAGTGGGAGCCCCAGGGCACCGTCTATACCCCAGCTTTATGGTTTGAGGACCTCAGGTTCCCTCTGGACTCACGGCTTTGCTTGCATACTATCTATGCGTGTAGCCTGTGTTTCAGCTGTCTCTTCAGTAACAGAGATCAACAGCTTTCTGCAGTTATGCCAAGTGAAGAATGGCTGACATATCAACCAGATTTAATATGACCCAATTTTGTCTCCCCAGCAAAGCAGTACATTGCACCATCTCACATCCTTCAGCTGACACCAGGCCACATCTCCCCAGTATTTGCAGTATTCCCTAGGAATTCCCTGTAGATCAGAAATAGCACAGCAATGTTAGCTGCTTATCAAAGGAAAAGTGGCAAAATTGGAAGGCCAACCCCTATAATAGAGAAGAGCAGATTGTGGTCAGCAAGCAGAAAGCCATGTGTCAGTAGCACTCAACACATAGGTGTACAACCCCTAAAGCACAAGCCCTAACAGAAGGAGCTAAAAAAGAGAGTCTGAGGACAGCCTATTGCAGCTGCTTGCACCCCCCTGCAATCACACACTGAACCAAGCGGTCACATGCGCTGGACCGTGGAAAGAATGCGTGATGCCAGGGACAGAGAAGTGTCACTTCGTGTGACTCCCTCACAGATGGTGTTTGACAGTGGTTAACAGAGCTGTCTCCCTAGATGACCCCTGAGCACAAAGGTGTTCTCCATAAATGCTGTACCCAACCTGATTTTCAGAGTGTACCTTTTGATCTAAGGTTCTTGTTTGACTAAAGAGCAGATCTGTAGGCCATATTAGAGTCTGGTACAGGAACCCCCAAGTGGGGGTTCCACTAAGTGGGTTCATTAATTCAGTGAAGGGAACATTTCAGCCCTGAAATGCAGCGTGGTCATGTGAGTGTGGACCTGCACCCAAATGCATCACTTTGGGCAGACTGCTATGGTCATAAAATCCTGGAAAATAAGACCAGAAAGGACCTCAGGAGGACACCCAGCTCATGTCTCTGCCCAAGGCCATGATCAGCTCCCTCCAAATAATTCATGACATACAATTTTCTACTTTGTCTTCAGTGATGGACATCCCATAACTTCCCTGAGCAACCTACTACACTGTTTAGCCATTCCTAATATCCTAAATGTTGTTTCAGCATAAGCTTATTATTTCTCGTCCTAGACAGGGTATACTTGGGAATATTTATTTTCCAGTTTATTCCTTGATTTTATCCAGCAAGATTTCAATATATTCAAAGATGACTCTGTCCTGCCAGTTTCCACAGTTTAAGCATCACCAGGTTCTTCAACACTTCCTTCTATGCCAGAGTCTTTTAGTCAATAATTTGGTCACCGTTGCCACCTTCCTTGCATTCTTGCACCATTCTTGCACCTTTCCTGGTTTCAGACAGAGTTTGGTGAAGACATGCCCTTGAGGGTTCTCTTAAGGAACATGTCATGGGTCTATTTTTCAGTAAGGTAAACAGAGGAGAGCTAGTGAGTACTTGTCAAAACTTTCCAAGTGGAGTTTGTAACATTATGATGCACTGTCACTGAGTTATCTGTAGCTTTGTTAATTAAAATATTTTAAATGGCAGATAGTGATATCTGCCACAAAGGACAGAGGTGACATTAGCCACCTGAGCTACACAGATTCTCAGCCTACTCCAAGAAATCTTGCAGCCTGAACTAAGCCCAATAGGCTGGAGCAAGAGTCTCAGGAGAATGCCCACTTATGTGTCAGAAGCACAGTGATACATGTGGAATCACACCAGCTTTACTACCTACAGTATAAATCAGCATGGAAGTGGATGCTAAATTTAGCTACAAATGAATTTGCTTCATTAGAAATATGAATTAGATTAATGGATCAGAATTGTGTTATGTGTCAAGGTCAAATTCCTAGATTTATCTGGAGCAATGGCTATAATTTATGTAACAGTAATACAATGTAGACTTAGGAAAAAACTTCATGTTATCCTAACAATGTTGCCCTAATCTCATGTATAACATCAGGGTCTGAGAATAATACTTCTTGTCCTTAGACAAAATTCTTCCAATTCCTTTCTTATCTCAGCTTATCTCCTCTGTTAAAGGCATATCCAAACACTTTGTGCCCCATTGTTATTTATGTTATAGTTAAAGCCTCTTAATAATTTCTTAAAGGGAGTGTTCTTGTGTAGTTCAGCATGTACTCAGATGACTGCTCTCGGAATAAATTCAGTCACATATTGTAACACAATCATCTTAATATTCGTGATTATATTCTCACTTCTGATACTTGTTTCCTTTCTTATCATTGCTCTATCTTCACCATTGTTCACTGAAAGCATACAAACAGTCCCTGCCCAAATCACTTGCATCAACAGCAACTTTAAAATGGTCTTGTTTTTCAGAAAAGAAATGCACTTCAAATAAGCATATAGTTAAAGGTGAAAGCTTTACTTCTTGCCCTGTTTTTTTGAGAACTACTAAGCATCTGTGAAATCATCTGATTTCACTCAGAGATATGACTAATCTGTATTTAAAAATATATATCTTTCTCAGGCCCTGCAGATGTTTTAGTCAGAGGCACAAAGTGCAAGCAAAAGAATTGTATTTTGTTCATGCCTCAGGTTAATGTCATAATCAATACCACTATCAGAGAAGTGCACTTGTGATAAAAAATAATTCTTACTGGGGTAAAAGCAAGTAGAGGTAGGTGATGTCTGGGCAATGATAAGGGAGGCTGGAGAGACAATGGCCTTCAGCAAGTCTCGTCCAGAGAGGGGCACGTGAGTCCAGGCATGCTGTACATCTGCAAGCACACAATTCCTCAGCCCACACTGATTTTGCACCTAAACAAAGCTGTAAGAAGTGATCTGTATAGAGACTTTCTCCAAAATAATGATAAACACAGTTCTGTGATCAGCTTCAATGATGAAACTTTTGAATGGTGGTGAACTCAGTACAGAGCTCCTGGGATTAGCTTGAAGTAAAAGCATTAGCAGGAAAATGAGGATTAATTGTTCAATACATCACTGGTTCTCAAACTGTAGTCTGAAACCATGGTAGTTGGTGAGAGAGTCTGTGGAACACTCTTAAGCAGCAAAATTCACAAATGGGTTGACTAGAAATGTGATAGTAGACGTATGCAGTGGGAAATTACCTGAGAAATCACAAGGGTTGGTTCAGCAAGTAGAAATTACTGTCATAAGAATGCAAAAAGTTTCTTCAGAAAAACACTTTTTCATCTGTAGCAAGCATGTATACCAAGAAATGTTACAGCTTTCCAAAATTCCTCAAAAGATTGGAAACTTTTGGTTATTGTAACAGTAGTGTTGGAACAAAGATTTGTTTTCTGTATCTAGAGCTACCCTAGTGCTTGGGTGGGAATGGAACAAACCCATGTGAGAGATCTGCAGTTAGTTTTGTTTCTGGGATGGCATGAGTTCAAATTATGGTAGCTTGGATTTGAACTAAACCAATTGTCACCTATATCTTGGCAAATCTCACTTCCTTTACACCAGAATGCATCCCCTGTCCATAGATGATTGAGATGCCTAACCATGCTCCAGGAAAATAAGCAGATAGAGAATTTACTAGGCACATCTTTTACAGCTAAAATCAAAACCTGCAGAAGGAAACATAATCTCATACTTGGAACAAAGAACTTATGCCCTGTGTGGTTGAAAAGAGGTAGTGGATTTAAAAGAGGTAAAGGATTTAACTAGCTCCAAGGTGTTTAAAAGGAATTGTACAAGGCAAAGAAAAGGAGGCTGGAAGCAAAATAATTGCCCTGCTGCAGCCAAAGACCTGCCTTGCCTGACACCCTCACTGTGGCCACTGAGGCTATGCCTCTAACAGTGACTAAAAGAAGCCAGGGCTTATTTTTTGGCCTTGTAGACAAAAGACACATCACCACTTCTGTCAGAATAGTTGAATTCCTTGGACATGGCTTTTTGCTCTGACTCTAGTATAGTTCATTTCCCTAGAATAAATGAAGCCTAATAGTTTGCTAAGGAAAGATATAGGAAATAGATCAAGTCAAATTATCCTTTTTTGCATAAAGCATCCCAGCCTCTGCAGTTCAGCACCCTTGGGACTTACTGAGCCAGAAGAACTTGTTCTGTAGCACAGTTCATCCTTGCTGACCTTCTCTGTGCTCTCTGCAACCTTTTAGAAGTGGGTTACTGAGAAGCACATCCATTGTTCAGATATAGGTGCACAGTAGATTTACACATCCATCTGAATAGTTTAATTCCTCATTCTTTTCCCAATAATTTCTACTTTAATTGTCATTTTTTTTCTTGCAGAAGACACAGCAACCAAACATTTCACCAGTGTTTTCAGGACTTAAAGGTTTCTTTCAAGAGTAGTAATAGCTAATTTAGAGTCCATCACTGTGCATGAATAGTGAAGGTTATTTTTTCTCAGTGCATGACTTTCCATTTATTGACATTGATTTCATCTGTCATTTCATTGCTCAATATCATGAGACTGTTCTGTCACTCCTCACATCCACCTTATGCTTTTACTATCCTGATTAATTCTGTATCATTACACAAAAAATCACCTCTTAGCTCATCACCTTTCCACAGCATTCATGAATCCAGATCCTTGGAATGTCAATGGTTCCTTGCTGTGAAAAAAATATTATTCACTCTATTCTTTGTTCCTATCTTTCACCAGGTAATCTGGGAGAGGGTTTACCCTTCTATGCCATGACAATTCATATTCATTAAAGTTGTTTATCTCTTTTGGAAAATTCAAGTTCATAAGTTTAAATCATTATCCAAATAATTCTTGGCTACTTCAGAGAATTGCCATGGTTGTGAAAAGTATTCTTTCTTTTACAGAAGTTGTTCTGATTCTTGTCCAATGTATCATCTTTACCCTTTGGTCTACTACTTGTTATAATTTCTAGCAATTTTCCTGAGAAGCACATCAGACTTGCTGATGTGCTGGAGCAATGAAGAGCCCTTATTAACAGCTGATTGCCCGTTTGCCACTTGCCATTATCTGGTGTCATACTGCTAGGTCTTAGACTCTACTATTGCCAGTTCACACCGACACAGCTCATGGGTTTTTCACCCATAAAAAAGTCTGTGGTATAGGTAAATCTTTAATCTTTGCTATAATGATGACTAATGAAAAACTAAACTAAACTAAAAATCAATATTTAAACTATAGGCTTTTGCCAGTTTCTGTATTTACTACAGACCTGTTCACAAACAAACCCTGCAGTGCATATTCTCTGAGCTTCTAAGGTAGTGTAAAGACATAAAAATCCTACCCTTTTAGGTAGCTATTCCTTTTAACTAGTATTCTCAGTTTAATGCAATTTCATTGTTTAAGCATAAATATGACATGGGTGTGATGAGGTTTTTTTGGTGTGTTTGTTTATTTCTGCTATTGTGAGTTTTTTCACACTTTTAAGTATATGAAATTTGAGTATTCTAAGTCCACCGTTGCATGACAGCTTTTGAGTAACTGGCATCTTTAATCAGACACTGTGCACTAATTCCTGAGATATAAATCTAGAAGTATACCTTATTTTGAGGTTTTTTTTACAGAACTGTAGTGCATAGTCAGTTACAATCATGTTTATAGTGAGTAAAGTTTACTGAATGTGGCTCTGAGTTTGATTTTAGTAACTTGGACACCTCAGTCATTCTCTGCTTAAGATGTCAGTGTTCCTTATTCGAACTTGGTTTCTCTGTTCTCCATCTGTTAAATGGGAACAGTAGCAAACATTTACTTTGCATTGATATTAGGAAGACAGATATACTGTAAATTCTGAGGTATAATTGGGAGATGCAACAATAAGAGAGTTCATAGAAGCACTCAAGGTAAAAAGATTCAAAATTTCAAAAACATCTGGTTTGTGCATATGGTACTGTACTGGTTATTGTACTATGATCAGCATTAATGCTTGTAGGTTATTCCTCTGCACCACTGCTAATCTTCAGCATTGCAGTAACACACATATCTTGTTAGGGTCATAAATACATTATAGGACTTCTTCTCATTATAGAAAAATAAATATACTAAGAATGAGAACAAAGGCCAAAATATACATGATCTGTATGTCATACTTTGCTCATTTTGTTTTATTCCATAGGTGAGTTTATGACATGCCCTTACCTTCATTACTATAAAGCAATTTTTAATTGTTTGAGTTTTGTAGCCATGTTGACAGAAGTTTGTATTGAGAAGCGATTTGCAGGAGGAGGGAGCTGCTGGCTACATCAGGAGAGGAGTCCCAGGTGAAGTGATTTGCTTGGAGGACAGTGCAAATGGAAGACAGAAAAATTAATGAGAACTGGATACAGAATCACTGGTGCAGCAACAGGGATAAGAACGACCAAGCAGAAGAAAAGAATGGTCACATAGGAAAGGGATGAACTCTGTGGAGACCTCAAGGCAAGACACTGATTAGATGCACCAGTGAAGCATAAGCCAGGGAGAGAAATAAAAGGGAGTTGAGTCAAATGGATGAGCTGGACAAACCACAATGATCTTTTCAGTGAGGTGAAATAGGGTAAAGCAGAAAGATCTCAGCACCAACCTCACCAGGGAACAGGGCTGAAGAACCCACAGTGAGAGAGTGATGGTTCATTGCAAGGGGCAGAAAAATGCATTTATAATGTATTAAGCGTGCACCTTAGTGTTTTTAGAACCACACAAGTCTTAGATGAACAACATAACTATAAAATAAACAGTGTTATACTCCAAGTGATTTAAGAAATTGTGAAACATTATCCTGTCGTGTGAAATCCATTGTTGTTTGTGATGATATGTAGTGGCCCATGACACAACCTAGGGGATTGACATACAGATTTAGTAGACTAACTTAAAAACTGAAGTTGTTTTATAAAAGAATGTAATTTAACCATATATAAGATGTGTTGTGAAATATTCATATACATCAAAAAGAAAACCCTAAGGTAGCTTTTAGACAGCTCATAATCTCAACTGCACAGGACTAGAGATAGTTTTATAACATATATGGATAGATTAAGTTCTAACATCTAGAAACGATTTTGTCTCACTTTACTAATATACCATAAAGTTTCTGCTAAATCACAATTTTTATCAGTCATTAAGATTAAAAATATGCATTTTATGGGCATCAGGAAACAAACCAATATATAAGGAAAACAGATGCCTCAGAATCACGCTTAATTTTATTTTATAGTCTGAAAATATTAGACTTAGGTTTGTAATAAAAATCAGGTACTGTGTAAAGTTTATTTGGGTGCTTTAATCATTCTCAGAAACTGACTTAAGATTTAGTTATAAGTAGTCTTAAATAAATTCTTGCTATATGTTTTCTCTAGACTACCCTCTGAAGAAACATAAGCATTCATCTTACATTACACATCTACAATGTCAACAACTTCACTCAACCTACTTGTGTATCTACCATTTTATTTTCAGTAAGTTATATGAGCATTTCCTGAATGCATCTCATCCCAATGCAGAGATCTAAACCAAGTCAGATGAGTCACAGTATGCGTGGCTATTCCTGTGAATAGCTGCCAAAGGGAGCTTGGGTGAGCAGTTCAGGTGCAGACATCTAATGTGTAAAGAACTTAAGGGAGATGAAACCCATTCAGGAAAGCTGGTGACACCAGTAACCAGGGGAAAAAAAAGAAAAAAAAAAGGTACATCAGTAGTAGGAGACTATAGAAAGTAGAATGGACAGATCTTCATATGACAAGGGTTACAGGAAGGAGCAAATACAGGAAAGAAAGTTCATGTTGAGGTCACTGAGAAGATGATGGACAGGAGCTCATGCCACAGATGACAAAAGCAGAACATAACCAATAAAGTTTCAGGCAGTGGTGCAAGAAAGGAAAAGAGGAGTTTATCAAAATTCCCAGAGGAGAATGGGAAATGGAAAATATGGAGTAAAATGGACAGGTATCCCTTTGCTGAAACCATGAAGAGTGGGCATACTTTCTCTCATACTTCTTGCAGGGACTTGGTTTGCACTGTTCTGTCAGGTTTACTGGAAGGAGAAAGCAGAGAGGCTGGAGCACCTCTGCCCCAGCAGTACTGCCTGGTGACACATGTGGACTCACAGGCACAGGCCAGAGCAGAAACTCTAATATTATGCAACTTCCCTTCCAGTAATGCTGCTACCCCTGGTCTGTAACCCATGGGCACTTTAATAACAACCTCAGCTATCTGATTTTCCCTAAATCCCCTTGTAGTCAAAGGGAGTATTTTTTCCTCTTGGCTTTCTCTATAGTCAGCTACATTATTTCTGTAATAACAATCTTTATCAAGATCCTGATTTTGATCCAAATTTTCTATCACGTTACGCACTTCTTTCCTTATGTGGGTTTATTTCACATCCTTATCATCAATTAAATGCAGAGGAGTGGTTTTTTCACCATAATTTTCTCAGATTTGTTCCTTTTATTTTTTTCCCCCCTCTGTAATTGCAGTAGGATTATCTGCATTGTTAGAGTTAGGGTTCTGAATGCAAATATAAGGGCTTTTCCCTTTCTTTTCCCTGCCTACATTTCTATTACTGCAATCACAAGTATTGTTAACAACATTAAAGGCTACAGCAGATGTGAACCGGGCTATATTGAGAGAATATTTTGATTCCACAAGAAGGTTCAGTGCTGAAACATAATGTTCTTGCTTCCCAGCTATTACAGGGCAAACTAGCATGCACTTTTGAAAGTTAATATCTAATTTTCTAGATGCCTGCTGCCAATTTGTTTTCATTCTACTTCAATATAGTAGGCAATGAGAAGGGATTTTGCAAAGATTACTACTGGGCTCATTATTATTGCACTAGTAGTTCTGGAAAACAAAATACCAAACCTCAGCTGATGATGACATAGTTACACAACAAAACCAGCTGCCCAGAACTCAGACCCTGGAATGAGTCCCTGGAGGAGACCTTGAGCTCACACCCTCCAACTTAAATAACTCCAACTTATCTTTTACGCTATGGTCTTAGTTTTATTGCAAAACTGGATTTATGTTAGGAGCTGAAAGGCTACACAGTTTTTAACCTTTCCTTTTGCCCAGCGTTTGGAATACAAACTAGACCAGGAGTGACAACTGAAAGCTACTGCCATCTGATGGCTGCAGGAGAACCCATGCTGAACAAGCTGCGTGGAAGCAAGTGGAAACCCTCCAAGGCAGTTACTGCCACCGCACAAAACACTTCCCTTTCAAGTGTATATAGCAAAGGGTATCAGTGACATAATGGTCATGATAACTGAGCTATCCTCACAGCCTGGGAGCTGCTGCCCACAGACTCCTGATACTCACATGCACCTCGTGTTGCATCTTCGCCCTCTCCCTGCTTGCCCCCTCAGCTATCATGAAGGTAATGACTAAAACAAAGGGGAATTGCCAATATATTTGTATTTTTAAAGTTATTTACCTCTGCCAGTGGAGACAAATGGAGCTGATGGTTCCAGGACAGAAGGAAGGAGATTGCTTTTTCCCTGGAAGAGTTCTGGTGAAAGTGGAGGTTGATTTGGCCCCTTCTGTTGCTAGAGGTGATTCACTAAATATGACCTGGAACCATATTTTAATTCCAAGTTGACAAAATCTTTGAAGTTTTAGATCATATAAAATATTTTTGTTCAGCTGTTCTTATCCAGCCTCAATCATTCAATTGCCATAACATCCATCTGAAGTATACGTCAACCTTGGAAGGACAATCATGATTAACCAGCAGCTAGTAAAGAGTAGAAAGCATGAAATAAAAAAAAAACATAGTGTGAGAAGCACATTCAAAATCTGTAAAATTTCATGAAAGAATTGTATGAGAATTGGTCTGAGTTTAAAGCATAAAAAGCATTCTGTAATATTTTCTCTACCACAAGTGGATATAAGCTAAGCCCATCCAGTAGCCCTGAAATGCTGTTTCCTTTTCTAATTAAGGAAAAGAGTTTCCTAGGGATGTCTACAGAGTAATGCAAGATGCTCTGAGAAGATGCCAAATTATAGTGGAAATGTGTTCCCAGTGTGAGCAGAGGCACTTGAGATCCTAGTTGCTCAGAGGAGCAGAGGTACCAGGTGCTGGCATGAACGATTTCTGTATTCTTTCAGATAACTCAGTAACCTTAGATATTTTACTCTAGGGCTATTCTTTAAGCAACACTTAAATCTAATTCATCTATTGAAGTCCAAGACCTCTGTGAAGGAATATTTACATTATCACAAGCAACTTATTTCCCACGTTACTCAGTGATCTAGGAGGTCCTTTCCAACCATGAATATTCTGTGATTATGGTTTGAGGAGATACTTTCTCCACCTTCAAGTGAAGCTGAACCAGCTGAATGTGTGCATGCTCCTTAGTCCACGGTGTGCTTTTTGCAAATTCTCAGTTCTCTTACTTATGACATTGGTGTATTATTATTATATTATTTTCATGCAGGTAGGATAAGAGATCTTGATTAAGCAGAAGTGACTGTAAAGGACAGAAACACGTGCATGGGTGGTAATCAAAGACTGGGAATTGAAATGTTTGATTTCTGGCTAAGTAAAATTTCTTTCTAATTCTAATTCTATTTACCTACCTCCACTCATTTTGCTTCTCGCCCCAGAATATATTTTGTAACCTCAAGCTTGGAAATATAAGTGCAATAAACATCCAAATATATGAGCTGAAAGGATAAAGGGAATGTTATGATGGTTGCTGGAAAAGGGGGAGGAAAGGCAAATAGTATTAAACCTTTGATGAAGTAATTAATAACATTTTAAAAGCTCTTTCACACACAGTACATTTATTTCTGTAATTGTGATAGACTAGGAAATTCAGTGTTCAATTGCCCTGAAACTCATTCACAATCCCTTGGTAGCAGCTAAGTAATTCCTGTACATTCCCAATGACAGAGAACATTTTTAACCTGCATTTCCATATTAATTTGGTAGTGCTTCCATACTGTTTCTTGCTTTGCAAGGTCAGTCCCCAGAGAGCAGCTCAGAGGTGGCAACGATACATAAACATACTCTCTGCCCCTGTGCACCACTTCTCTTGTACTTACCATTCCAGCACATCCTAAGAACAGATGAATTGCTGAGTCCCAAGAGTCAGGGTGAAATATGCAAATATTTAGGGATTTTTATTAAGGGTGGAGGAGAAAAACTTCTTCCAAGTAAATTCTGATAGCTGAATGTGTTTGCCTTTTTTTTTTTGTTGTTCACATGTTTATCAGGATGATTTCTATCAAGATTCTTCAAGACAGAAGTGAACAGGAAACCTGTGGTTGCTGATCAAAAAAAACCCAGTCTGTTTAAGTTGTCTTCTATTTTCAGAACTTCTACTAAGCAAGAAATCTTTACTTGGCTCTCTGTTGAACCTGTGAGTTAATATTAGAGCTGTTATCCTGGAAGTCCCTCAACACTGGAGTTCATCGACAGCAAACATACAGCTAAGAAAAGAACGTTCTTCTATGGGAACATTGGGAATTACACTGTACACTTAATGGATCCCCTGGCAGCATTTATATGACCTAGGTTAGGCAAAGTCTGTGACTGTATCACTGGAAAGACGACATGCTTAGGTAGCTAAACTATTACTCTGTGACCTGTATAATGGAAAAGGTACGCCCCCACAGAGTAGAACAAATGCTTTTTTTTTTCTTTTAAATTCAGAGAGAGCTTCAGCACTTCAGCAGCTGTATCTTGCTGTTGTAATCTAGATAGTGCTCTTTGATATTGGATAACTTCTTTCGTATGTCTGCCCTTCCAGGGCAGAAGCTCTCAATTCTTTGGTCCATGGAGTACAATCAGGAATGCCTCTGTTGTCAGGTCCCCCTATTTAGTGTAAACTGCTTCCTACCCCGATTGCTAACTGTAGTACAAACATTTTGATTCAGTTACCTAATAGTCAAATGATTAAAAACTCTATTTGCTACCATATTGTACTATTTTCTGCTTACAGCTATTTCTTGCTGGGCTTTACTAGATTTTCCTTTGGCTTTTAGTGAGCCTCAACCAGACTGGTGGGAGCCATCAGCTTTGGGAACACTCCAGGGAGCACGAAAGAGAGTTAGTGCTGCAATTCCTGGCCATCAGCCCCAAATCAATGCACTATCTACTACAGTTGAAGTTTTTTGAATGTTTTCTTGTAAAGATTTGTCATATGATTTGTTTGCTATCGTCAAAAAACAATTCAAATAGATCATCTGCACAGTATATGATGGGATGTCAGTTAAGTCTGTGATAGCAGATAATAGACTGTGCCCAAAGATTTTTCCCTCTCAGAGGAAAGTTTGTTTCTACATTGATCTACAAATTATAATGTGAAGATATTTCTAAGCAGAAAATACACTGTGCTCGTTACACAAACAAGAATTACACAGTCACTACCAAAGATGAGGTGTGGCATTCAGATTTTCAGGTTCATTGAAAAAGCAGTCCATGAATCACAGAATCACGGAACCACAGAATTGCCTGGATTGGAAAAGACCTTTAAGATCACCTAGTCCAATCATTAACCTAACACTGACAAGTCCTTGACTAAGCCATATGCCTGAGCACTACATCTACACTGACTCTTAAATACCTCCAGGGATGGGGACNGCAGAACCCAACATTTGGCCTTATTGAAACTCGTACAATTGGTCTTGTCCCATCTACCTAGTGTGTCTAGACCCCTCTGCAGAGCCTCCCTACCCTCCAGCAGATCAACACTTCCACCCAGCTTGGTGTTGTCTGCAACCTTGCTAAGGCTGCACTCAGTCCCCTTATCCAGATCATAGATAAAGGTGTTAAACGGATCTGGTCCCAAGACTGAAGTGTTAGAACTGCCTCTCACTGCTACCTGTGCAACTGAGGAAAAATCCATCCACATGAAGTACTTTACTTCTTTCTATAATAAATGTCAGACACTGGAATAAGCTGCCCAGGGAGGTGGTTGAGTCACCATCCCTAGATGTGTTTAAGGGTCAATTGGATGTGGTGTTGGGGGATATGGTCTAGGGCAGAACTTTTTAGAGTAGGGTTGATGTTTGGACTCGATGATCCCAAGGGTCTTTTCCAACCTCAGTGATTCTGTGATTCTGTGGTGTGAGAGCAGAATAAAGCACAAAGTGTCCCTCCTTAAATGAAGATGCTTCGAAAAGCCCGTGAGCTTTTTATCTCCCTTGCATACACTTAAATTTTTAAAGCCACAAGGCGTACATTAAATTAAGGATTCTTGTATATGCAATTATAGCATTTTAAAGAGTTTGTTCAGCAGCTGTTGAAAATAAGTATCAGCCACTCTGGGCAATTAAATTTCATAGCTCAAAACGACAGAAGGAGCATTCTCCATTAGCACAAGCAGTAGGGAAGCAGATATTATCTGAACTTGGAAATTATTCTTGCTAAAGGAAAACTGGAAATACCATTGTCATTTGCCAAATAAAATTATTATTTTAAAAGTAAATATTAATTAATGTTTTATACTAGCGGGACAAAGAGTTACTGAAATTTTTAACTCTTCTGTTTAGCTGTCTTGCATATCAGAAAATTTATTTAGGTTTTCAGGAAGAAGGACTTTCCTTGCCACTTTTTTATACCATTCCCAGTACAACTGAGTTCTAGTACCCATTAATAGGCCCCATAGTCTACTTATTAGAAGATTGATTCTCTTACTGATATAATGCTAAAAAAGCTAGTAGGGCTACTGTGTTTTCTTGATTTTCATTCTCCCAACAGAACAGGAGCTTCAATGAAAGTAACTAGGTGCTAACAAGAGAGAAAGTGGCAGAGATGCTTTCTGGCATCGGTTACTCTTGTCATTCAGAAAGACACATGCAATATCTGCCCAGCTTTATGTACAGTTGCAGGTGAATAAATAGTGTCACATCATCTCCTGGAAAATATCTAAGGCACATACAAAAGATATGGCATGTGCAGTTTGAGTCTCTGGCAAGGTGAGATCCTGAATGTAAAGCTATCCTAAAAGCAAAAAAGAAGGTAAAAGATCCAAGTAATTGTTCAACCTCAGGGGGGAAAAAACCAACCAGCCAACTAGCCAAAGGAAACAAACAAACAAAACCCCCAAACCACCACCACCACCACAACAACAACAAAGCAAAAACAAGCAAACAAACAAAAAACCCAAACAAACAAAACCCACACAAATGAAACAAAACAAACAAAAAAACCCCAAACTACAGAAAACCACCACAACAAAAGTGTATAGAAGGGCTCTGCTAACTGGTTACCTATAAATCCAGAATGGCAAAACCCAGCAGTGGTAGACACTGCATAAGTAGAGCGACATGTGCCCCAAACCTGGGTGACAATGACAGTACAAAGCTTCATGACTTGCTCTGGGGAATAGGCTTTATAGAGTCAGGGATGCTTAACACATTTATATTTGTTCCTCTAAATTTTTTCTATACTATTACTTTCCACAGAGTGTAACTTTTTCCTGCAGTATACAAGAAGGAAACAGGCTACCTACTCCTAATATATTTGTGCCTACCCATCACTCTGTAGGAAAACAGGGTGCACCAGCCCTGAGCACCTGAGCTTGGTTCACTCATCCTCCTGATCTTAAATCCCTGAGCAATTCCAGATCTTAAATCAGGCACCTATGGCACACCATCTGAATATAGTCCTTTGTTCCTACTCTTAGCACACCTTCAGATTAACATGCTTTTGGTTAATATCCGCAGTGCCCTCTGGCACTGCCTGCCCATGACAGGAGTACAGGGAGAAACATTCTCTGTTGTACTATTATACATCTTAATCTTACCATTTATACTTTTTTCCATCTGTCGTGCTCTGGGTGTAAAGATCAAGCCCAGAATACTTAATTTGTTACAAGAGAGTTCCTTTTTGTGTTTTCCCTATAATTTCAGGCTAATAGCTATTCTGAAAAATTTACCAGCCTATTCTCCACATACCATCTTAGGATTTGCATACATAAGTCTTATCTCTGTTAATGGCACTGGGAAAAATGTGTATAAATCCCCCCACAAAAAGACGAAATAATGGGGCTCTTAAGACTTATTTATTTCACACTGGAAAACATGTTATAGCTATTGCAATAATCTCTACAGCTCTGAAAGAAACAGGTTTTCCATATATTGCTGTGTAACTTCATTTAATAATTACTATAAAATCCAGAAAAACCTTGATATTAAAAAAATTCAGTGCATTTCAAATGCTTCCTTTCCATTGTAATATATATCTTGACTGGTAATTAATATTCCCTTTTTTTTCTGCATATATACAACATTCCTTTCTTTATATTATCTTTTGTACAGTCCAGATACAGTGTATGCCATTTTAAGTTAATGAAATTAGACTCCTGAAATTATTCTTCACAGAAGCTAGTGATAGCATTAATCATTCCTTCAAATTCCTCTTCCAGACAATGTAATGATCTTCCAGTAATATGTCCTTATTTAACTTTTAGTTGACTAGTTCCCTTAATGCTCTTTGGAGTATGTTTACTTACAGTGTCTGTGTATATCCAAAATATTAAGAACTTCCTTTTAAATTGTTCAAATGTTGGGCTTGATATGTAGATTTTTCCACCTTTTTTTTAACTGCCACAAAGTCTTATGCATGCATAAGATACCAGGGATACATAAGCCTGTTTTGAATTTATACTATAATCTACCCACTTCTTTTTTCATGTGAAAAATATGGGTTAAGGGTAAATCTCAGCCTAGTGGCAGTGAATAGTGAAAGCTGAACCTATCTGATCTAGTAGGTGTCTGTAATCATGTGAGCTGAAATTGCTGTGGATCAGATGTCAATTCTATTTGAATATTTGGAGAATCAGCAAAGTGAACTTGCTGCTAGGTGATAAACAATAAACATTTGTTAAGGACAGTAGTTAATTTTTAACTTGGGGAGGAGTTCTAAAGGTATAGGTTATTAAACTCCTGGCGTTTTTTAAAGTAAAATGTGTTTCTGGATTTCAGTAGCTGATGACAGCAAATCAATACCTTTGAGTATGTTCATATGTTCATGGGTTCAACAAATATACTTCCTTGAACTTTAATCTGTAGGCTATCTGACTTCACCAAGATGTATGGTTAATAGGGTTTAGAAAAACTTTGCAGCCTGAAAACTTTTTATTTTCTGAAAAACAGAGGGGTGCTACCCCTTGCCCTTTGTAAGATAGTTGTTCAAATATTTGTTTCTGAATCGACTCAAAGAGCTTAACCAGTAGATGCCTCGATCCCAAGTGTGTCCCCATCTGTGTCACTCTATTCAGGCACTCTGAAGCAGAAGAATTTTTTGAGTTGCACCTTTGCAAAGATGTGAGCTCCCAAATAGGAAAAGGAGCGGAGAATCTTTGAGAAGCAAGGTTAAAAAAAAGTCAAATATGCAGTCAGAAAAAGTGCAGAGGATCCCTGTG
This sequence comes from Chloroceryle aenea, assembly GCA_013399075.1. NCBI lineage: Eukaryota > Metazoa > Chordata > Aves > Coraciiformes > Cerylidae > Chloroceryle > Chloroceryle aenea. The sequence goes on along the minus strand of VWZY01002610.1, from coordinate 331,927 downwards.
GCTGACAAAGAGAAAGAAACATCTGAACTCAGTGTTAATGGGAGAAGAGGGAGTCTTTCAGAGCTCCATCACCACCTGTGCCTGGTGCTGGAGGGCACACGGCCAAAGCATCAACCACTGGACACTGCACCCTTGTCAGGAAGTTGCTCTTGCCAGTTGTCCTCACCTTTGAGACAGCCTGTCAGCAAGAAGGGACATCTGCACAAGAAGGCCACCCTACATTTTTATAATTGGGGTTTATATCAGGGAAACAGATGCTGCAGGTCTGAGATGCTGTGAGGGATGCTGAGGGACATCCATACTGTCACCCCACTGCACAAGTACAGAGGTGCAGGTCATCACCAGAAGCTTGGCTCAGTTTCAAAGCCCAAACAACACTGGGATAACCTGAGGGAGGTTGTGGTCTTCTCTTCTCTGGAGACTTTCAAGACCCATCTGGATCTGTTCCTGTGTGGTCTGCCCTGAGTGTTCCTCTGCTGGCAGGGGAACTTGATGATCTCCAGAGGTCCCTTCCAACCTCTGCCATTCTATGATTCTACAATTCTATGATTTTCCAGGCTGGGCAGGATTTAGGGAATTCCCAAAACTGTCACAGGTTTGGTAAGGACATGTCATAGTTTGTACAGGACATGAGTGTCTGTGTCACCAAGTGACACATTTTTGAGCAAGCTTGACCACTGTACGGTAAGTACCCACTAGGGGAAGCTCCAGAAAGTAGGAAGAAAGGATTTAACATCAGTGTAGAGAGAAGCCAGCAGCAGCTGTGCTGTGGATTGTCATCTGGGACATAAGTAGAGTGAAGGTAGTTCTGCTATAAGGCAGGATTTCATAGGATTGGATTTAATCTGCATGATCTGATTTGCATAGGTGGTGAAACCCTGCTACTCCTTTTGGATTCAATATTTAGATCAGGGGTATTATATTATACTATATGACAAGCTGTGGATTGAAAAAACACAGCATTTGTAACAACTGTTTTCCAGAACTCTCCTTTGATGCAAATGCTTATTTTGATACACCTACACAAAAAGATCCATCTCCATAGAAACTCCCTGAACCTTATAACTACTTTAAATGGCTTATCTTAAGAGTTCTTGAGGACACAGCTCTCACTGACTCCTAAAATAGCAATAACTCTAGAAACTGCAATGCTATTTTCCACTGCATATTGACAACAGTATATCCATTCAACCCAGATTAGTGTAAAGAGTTCAGTATTTTAATAAACTGCAAAAATAAATCCTTTTACATATCTAAATCTTCTTTAGCTTATTTTCTGTCTTTTTTCATCGGAGTGCATTCAGATACTGCACATCCAAACTGAAGTGGTTTTCCATTGAATTAAACATCAGATATTGATCTCACTCAACTTTTTTCTCTGTGGTCAACAGAGAGAGTCAGGTCCTTGCAGACAAATGCTTATCCTGCCCAGTTCAGGTGCTTTCTTTGCACAGACTATCAAGGAGACCTCAGTGGGTAACACAGGGGAGATGCCCAGCTTCTGGATGACAATAGCTAGGCAGGGTGAATTCTGTTCCTTGTGCCAGTCAACTGGTAAAGTCATAGCCTCTGTGATCCGAGGTAAAACCAGAATGAGGCATCCAGCTGACACTGCTTGATTCCTATAAAAGAGCAGCAAACAAAAGCTTTTTGCAAATTATGTGCAAAATAACCTTCAAATGCCAGTAGTAAATAGATGTGGTGAGTAGATGGGATTTTTTATGGATCTGTAGTACAAGATCTTGTGATTGTGGGAAAGTTAAACATCTTACTAAAATCCTTTGTGTATTTCTGTTGGTTATTAATATATACTCCTTGAAATCAGCAGGAATTGAAGGCTTCCTGACATGATGTAACACAGGGCCCCACACTATGAAGCATCAAAAAGTGAAGTGCTGAATGCCTTCAGTTCCTGTTGGCTTCAGCAGAACACTACTGAGTATTAATGGGACTTGGAGTCCTCCAAGCTCAGTTTTGGGGGAATTTGTCCAGCATCTTCACCTGGGATGCTCCTACAGCAGAGTTGTCTGGTAATTGTGGGATTGTTTGCTTCTTTAGAGCTTGGAAAGAACTGTCAGCACTAAGCTTTTATCTCTCTACATTCCACTTCATGCTTTGACCAGTAGTTTTATAAGATTCTCTATTGCTGTGAGCACTTTATCTTCCAAACTGGAGATTTTCCTTAATCTGAGAGCAGATTAAGTAATGCTAAAGTCAAATGTCACAATGCAAACTGCCTGAACAGAGGGAAGACTGAACAGAAAGGGTGGCATTTGTACCACCTCACAATAGATGACGAAGAAAGGATAAGCTGGGCTGTATTTACTGCAACAGCTTCTCCTAGAGAAGCTTCTCAGAGACCTAGAGTTGCTTCAGAGCATCGTGCCTTAAATAATAAGTGAGCTCTGAAGGAAACATTGAGTGACCAGATTGAATCATAAGCAACATTTCTTATGCTTTGGGACTGGATCCAGTTCGTCTGTGAGGTGATGCTCTATGCTACGTTGATTTATCAGCAAAGGTAAAATATAACTTTACTTTTAGACCTGTGCTCCATATACAAGGTGATGTGCAAACATGCCTGAAGGCCTTCAATAAGTACACAGGCCAAATGATAGTACCACGGGAGCACAAAATACATTTTTCTTTTGGAAAACACCTCTAGATGTCATCTAGTCCCAGCCCTCTGCAAAGCAAAGCTAATTTCAAAGCCCTAAACAGGCTGCTCAGGGGTATGTCATGTTGATTTTTAAAGACAAAAATACCAAGGATGGAGATTGCACAATTTCTCTGGATGTTACAATGCATGATTCTTATGGTGAAATTTCCATTTCAGAATTATTAAAGAAAAAAAAAGGAAGGAGGAAGGGGGCAGAAATCCAACTCAAACATAAAGCTCCTTCATTGGCCACCTCTATAAAACAAAAATAAACTAAAAATTTACTTTCAAACTAGATCTGTTTTCCAGTCCTGAAAATCTGCACGGCTTAATCCTGAAGCAGCTAAAGGGAAAGTAATACTTGATATCAAGGGATAAATAACAAGATTTGTAGACAGAATTAGGTATAGAATTGAAGACTCTCAGATTTACTTCTCAGCAAGGATTTCCCTCAGACTCAGGCCTGAAGTCATTACTCAGGAATGCTTCCCCCAGTGACAACATCACAAAACAACTAGTATCAAGCTGCCTTGAAGGCAAACAGAGCAGTTGTGCCATGCTGCCATGAGCTCTAAAAAGAGAGCAATAAAGCAGATGTCTGCTCAGGATTAGAGGGCACTGGAGAAGTAAGTGTTGGTGATAAGTATGCAGGAGCTTACCCCTGTAATATCCAAGTACTTCAGAGCATATGATCATTTACTGCTGCCTTTATTTTAAGGGATATAATAAAATGTATGTTCAATTAGGTGGAGCTTTTTAAAATTAAAATGCAATTTGATTGTCTGGAGCTTTTCAAGGATCTCACTGACAGGGTCATTTCAAGAAAATATTGAACACTGGCCATTTGGAATTACCCAGCCTTTTCTCGTTGTTGAAAATTATACATCTAAAACCACCGTTCACTTTATTTACAGAGAGAATTTAGTCTGTAAGCATAAGAATACCCATTGGTTTGAAAAAACATTGCTCTCACTAGGTAGTAATGACCTCTACAAGCAACTTCAGGCATCATCTCCCACAAACAGCTTCTCTTTTGAGCCAGAGGATAGCAGCTTTCCATAATCACCCAAAACTCCAGTTAATATGTAACATAACATAAGCGTAACAACAGGTGAAGGCATAAAGGGGAAAGGTTAGCTCTGCCTCAGAAAAGCTTTGATGACACAGTTTCTACAGCCTGCTCTGCTGTCTTTGAAGGGCATACACACATTCAATTTTACTTTCCAATTCCACTAGGGCTATGTTAAAGTGAATATGATTTAATTACCAAGACCAAAAAGGGAGTGTTGTTCTTAATGCTTTGCCTAGCCATATCAATGGTTTATATATGGCTTTAAACCCTGAAAAGGCATTTTTTGCATCATCCCAAAGACAGTGCAGGAAAATGCAGAAATAGGGAGGCAGCTTTTTTATAAAGCCAGAGGTGACCTTGATGAAATAAACCATCTTATTCTGGCCATTCTACCTGCTGGCTGTCTCTACCTTTTGCTAGATGAGAAACTGTGAAGGGAAGGGACCATGCCTTTCTCATATTTTTGTTTTCTCCTTGACACAACAGGAGCCAGGGCCCTCTAAATGTTACACAAAATGGTACTGATAAATACTTGTTTGGTTACCAAGAAATGTGACAGCTGGAAACACATTTTTAAATGCTTTGCCCTGAAGTCAGAATATGTGTTTGCTCGTCTCAGCAGAGCATTTTAGCTGAGGTACAGTGACTCTCTAAACTCTAGTCACATGAGCTTTTTTTGAGCTTAGAGTGTGGAGAGAGGTTGCTTGTGCCTGCTTGCAGTGCATGCATGGATGTACCTGGAGTCCTCTGTGGGTCTCAGTCTAAATTCTAGAGCTGCACAGATAATGGATCACTTTTCAGAACGGTTGCTGAGTCAAAAGGTGTGTATGTGTTTCTGTCGTGGAAGGGAGAAGCCAGCAATGTGCAAGCAATGCTATTTCATTCTCTTTTTGCAGGAAATATTTCGTTTGAGGGGAATCCTTCAAGTCAAGTGGCTTTATTTCTGACAACTCTCCTGCTTTTGCAAAGCTTCAAGCTCTGGTCAAACACCAGCAGCAGAAGTGTCTGTAACTGTATACTGCAAACAAGGCTGACTACTGGCATTGCAAGAAGTGTCTGGATAGCTGAGCTTCTTGCAGAGTAAGAAGAGGTGTGAAGTGCAGCTGGCACTGCTGTGGTAGTTCTTTTGTTCCACTGGCTGCATCCTGCCAGCACTGCACCTTGCTACAGTGTTAGGGCAGCACTTTGAGGAATTCCTTATCTTCCCAATGCAGATGAAACGAAGGGCAGATTTACCTCAAGATCTTCAGGCTTTTCCACGCTGGGACTATGTGGTGCAATGAGTGGTCCAAATTGTGAAGTAGGAGAGCCATTGCACAGCCCATCTTTCGTGCCTTAAATAATAAGTTTACCTCCTCTTACATTACTTTTACTTACCTCTATGAAGCTCTAGATGCACCTACTTCTGAGCAAGCATAACTTCAGAATATCAGCTTTCTGAAAGCCACTTAAAAAGGTTTTCTTTCTGCAGGACAGTATTAATACAACTACAAGCAATCATGGACCATTCTTCCTTCATCAGCTGGTTTTCTGATAAAGCTGTCACAAAGATGGGCACAAAAGTCAGAGCTTGTTTCCAGCCTAATGGAAAGAAACTCATAGGAAATGCTGTTAGCCTAGCAAATTAAACCTAATGTACCTACTGCATTCCCAGCCAGGCACAACAGACATGCATGTAGAAGCTGCACATCACCTGTGCTGGGAGTTTTACTTCAGTGCATTCATGATAAAGAATTGGTTTTAATTGCAATAGATCCCAGTCTAAAAACTGTTGTAGGAGCAAAACCAGTATGCACTTTGTTCAATTTGGTTTGTGGCTTAGGACAACTACTTGACACTCTTCTTGGCATCACTCACCTCTCTTCCTTTGTCATTGCTGACATCTACATAAAATTAGTAAAAACCATTCCTGACATTTCCAAGTTACTATTCTTACCAGATTGCATCATTCTTCCTACAGCCAACGTCAATTGTTTGGCCAGCCCAAAGCAGGCTCTACCCAAGGAACCTAGGGTTCTGGAATGCCAGTAAGCTCAGCACCCAGCATGATCTGGCCCTGAAACAACAAGGTGACCTGGCAAACAAGCAACTCGGCAGCCAGCACAGGTCTTAGGAAACAGGTGGCAGCATGTTCATGTCATTTCCTTTCCACCAGCAGCTGGCAGCTGCCCTCCATGCTTGACCAAGAGCTTTTTGGCCAGCACAGGTTTGTGAGTTCCTATATTAAAGGTCAAGTGCAGTTTCCATTAGGAAACAACCATCTTTCCCTGGAAAAAAAAGGTAACTATCCAAAATGTATTAAATGTATACATCTTTCAAAGCAAATGGGTAGCTGTGTGTTAAAGGTCAAATTCCAGTTGTGACTTGGTTTTGTTGCAATCCTGCAATAGCAGCAAACAGACACTCAGTGGGCAGTGTCAGAGCTGTGATGGGCTTAGCATTTGAGGAAACCACCAAGAAACCACCATATAAAACAACTTGTTCCTGCAAAACTATTAATGGAACAAAAAGTGTTATTACACAAAGCTTACCAGAAAATGTAACAAACTGGGAAGATTTCTTCACGTCTCCACGTATAACTTGAGTAGTTTTGAATAGTGCAGTTAAGCAACTTATGATAACACATTTAGAAACCAGGAATTCTACCTGTAAGTCATCAAACAGTCACAATTTCATCACACTGTTGCTTTAGGAGAGAGGATTGACCAAAATTTTTATAACCTAAGCTTACATGAGTTTGTTTTCTATAGCTTCCCAAAAATTGCTAGGAAAAAATTGCTTTTCAAGTGGATTTGTGTTTTAATTTCAGCTAACATGGGAATAATTAAAATATATAAATAATTAATCGATAAAATAAATAAAAAATAACAAAGAAAAATGCAAAAATATCTGCTTATCTTTAAAATTTTTTACATCCTTTTGTGAAAGGCTATACCTCTGAGCAGAGCCCTAAGCATGGTGTGATGGTATTGGCAAAAGCAGACATTTTCCTACCCAATGAACTGTGAACCCTGTCTAATCTGTATTGTGCAATTAAAGAATCTCTATTCAGTGGAGTCTCGAAATCCATCAGTAGAATTCTCCAAAGTTTCTTATTGCAATAAGCACTCTCTGTCCCCTCAAATTCCCCAGGTGTCTACTTGTCAGAAAATAAGTGCATAAAAGAACATAAGAAATGATGGTGATTGCTTAATGAAATACAGAGCAACATTCACACTGGTTAAAGGATTGCATGAGTGAGTTAAAATCTTGCATGGAATTGTATCTTAATGTCTGCTTTCTGAATATGACATTTTTAATACTGTTATTATTATTAAGATTGTTTAGATAATGTGTTTGTGCTGAGCCTAAGTACAAATATATCAGAAGTTAAGGAGTTGTATTTACAATGCACTGTGCTGGGACATAAGAAGATATCCCCAAATAGTGCCACACAAACTAGGTCTCAAATTGGAAGCCATGTAGCTGTACCAGCACAAATGCTGTGCTGGTCATAAAATTATGGCAATACAGCTCTTCTGAGATTCACTCTTGTGTCAGGTGTCTACACAGTGCTGACCAGACATAGCCAGACATACCCAAATATAACATCAGAACTGAAGTGTAAGGTTTGTATTAGCAAAGGCAAACATACCAATGCAGGATACAGCTAAAGCTTGGGGTCTCAAATATAAGAAAACCTGTTTATGTATACAGAAAAGAACATTATTTCCCAAGTAAAACCATGCAAAATTTGGAACTGGTCTTTGGGAAAATGGAATTGGACTTTCTGAGGATATATTAAATAAAACACAGGCTATAATACATGTCTTTCAGAATGCTGAATGCCTCCTAACATCAATAGGAGTCTAGATTGCAGATATAGATCTCAAAATAACATATAAATGGAAAGACTTCCCAAAAGGTGCCTAAGAAAGCTGAATAACCTTTTTTAATCAACTAGATTATACGCTGTTTCTAGAACAATTGCAGCCCAAGCCACATGACTACAGTTGTCTCAGTAGATGAATGGATGGATGAATGAATGAATAAATGCAGGAATGAGTAAATCATTACAAGGTCTATTATGAGCATGCTTTGTTATAACGAAGCCTGGAAACAGTCTGAGATTTCTTATGTACCTGATTACCATTAAAATGAAAAAGCAGCTGTACAGACACACTTCTACAGGAAGATTTTTCCTAAGAACATTTACTGTTATATTTAAGATTATTTACCAAAGCCAGATCACAGTGTGATTTTATCAGCAGTGAGTGTCCGTAAATAAATGTAAGAAAACAAAAGCAAAACCAAACAAAATATAAACACAAACAAAACCTTGACCCTTAAAACGTATTTCGAATCATTTCATCAAAATTAAAGATTTGACAGATAAGATATTTAAAGATGTCAGCTTTCTAGTAAAAAGTCTCTACGCGAAAGTAAAATAGGTAATTCAGATTTTGCCTCTTGCTTTACCATACCAGAACTGGGCAACTCCACCTTTTTGGGTGAGCTTTGGCTTTTTTTCTCTCTGTGCTATTGCCATGGGTCACACATTACTCATCTGTATTAACAGTCTTTGAGATACGACCCAACTCTTGAAATTAGTTGGAAGTGGTTGATAGACTCTTTCATGGGCTAATCACATGAACCTAATTTCTAAGGCTAAAAATACACAACTCACAGCAACTATTGAGGCTGAATCAGAGTAAAGATGCTTACATGCACACACATTCCCAGTCTTTACAAGGGACTAATCCTCAGTCTCTGTTTCTGAAACTCCATAGAAGCCTTTGTGTCCAGCCATTCCGGAACCCAAAAGGTCTTCATTTCCCAATAAAAACACTCACTAAATTCACAGATGGTCTGTACTACAGTGCTTATTTGGACACCTACTTTGCAATTTAGAGCAAGAATCTGAAACACACAAGAAAGTGAAGGGTTTAGTTTTGGTTTTTTGGTTTTTTTTGCAATAGCTCTAAAATTTCCAGATGACTGAGCAAGTGTTACGTTGAGTGAACCCAGTGGCATGGACTGCTCCTAGAGTTAGGCTCAATTTCTGAACAATGGCTGAAATATTTCATTTATGTGGATGTACCTGTGCAGAGAAATATGCACATTTATGCTTAATACAATGATCTTCAGAATCACATAGATGGTGAGAGCTGTCTACTTAATCATTACAAAGGTCACATTGTTTTTATGTCACCAGATCTCTCAAATGAAAGGCTTAGAAATTTGCAAGAAAATCACCATTTACATTGGCTGAATGAAATAAAAAGCAGATAAAAATCCCTGTAGATATAAAAATTTGAGGTAATGTCAGAGAAAACATTACTCCTGGAGAGCAGAAATTGTGACAAGTAGCAAGAGTTTTCTAGGCCAGTTGTGGAACTGCTCAGCTCACTATGCAGCTATAATTACTTGAATGAAACACAGCAGTGATCAATATCTGGAATGTCATCAAGTTAATTTTGAAAAGAAACTTCTTAAAATCCTTAACTTTAAGACTTGTTTTCCCAGGAGTGTGGTTATTGCTGGTTCTTATCTGCTTTGTGTTCATTATAAGAAAAAGATGCCTCCCCCTCCCCCCAATCATTTCTCACTCTTTCTCTATTGACAACAAGGAAGTCATAGTTGTGAAAAAGGTCAAGGGCTTTCTAAGTCTTCAGCACCTAACTCATCAAGTGACACTCCCCAATCTTAAAATTCAATCAAGTCACAGGATGTGTGCCCTAGGGATATTGGTTAAACTGTTCTGGAGCTGAGTGGATTAGACTGGCATCCTGGATTTTATTTGAAAGTGTACTATGCCAGAAAGGTCAACAATGTTTCAAGGAAGTTGTTAATTGAAATCAACCAAATGAGACAACTCTCTTCCGGGAGGAAAACTTTGTTCAGCCCTGCTTTGCCGTTGGGATAATATCTATCAGAACTGGCATTTAGGCATTTTGACCAGAAATTTGCTGTTGGTCAACTTGCACAGCAAAAGCAACCATTCGTGCAATTTAGCAAATCTCCCCTGACTTTCAGTAAACTACAGCAGGGTTTTTTTTTTATGTCTTCATTACTGTTATTCAGGGAAAAATAAATCAGGATAAATTATAATAGCAAGATTTTACTTGGTGTAAGTTTGTAAACTTGCAAATATGAAAATGTCTGTCATGATCCTATCAGTTCTTGCAGGTAAGGTTTGGATTAGGTAAGTGCTTTCTGTGTACTTCCCAAGGAGGAACTCACTACAGGCTCTGTGTTTGTAGACGGCACAGAAGCGCTGTATCTCAAAGGGAGTATAAAGCACAGGCTGGGACCAGTTACAGTTAATGTTTGGGGGTTTGGTCTGGTTTGGTTTTTTTCCCTCTTCTCGTTCTTTTTCTTTTCTTTTCTTTTCTTTTCTTTTCTTTTCTTTTCTTTTCTTTTCTTTCCAGAAGAAATGAAAACTGTCTTAATTTCTGGAAAAGTCTGAACTCAGTAAGTCTCATCCCCTTCTCCTTCAGCAGATTCTGAGACCCTAAGCCCTTTGGGAAGGTTACAGACAGTCTACATGTCTGAACCATTTCCAAGAGAGCACAGCTGTAATTTCCCATCCTTGTAACAGAGACAGGATTACGGCCTCATGCATTTTCCTCATCATATCACTGTGGCATTTATATTTCATCTTGGAAGAAACTATCCCAGTCTAACCTAATCACATTAGGTGGTGAGTGGCTCAGTTAATGAAATTGTAGAAAAAACTATGAAAACTTTTCACCAAAGGTATGCCATTGACACACTGCTCTTGTTGGGAAGAGCTGCATTGACTGCATCATGGCCCAGATGCTGGCTCTTTGTGCCATTTCAGGTCCAAATCATGCTGGGTACATATTCCCCCTGTAGCTGATTTCTACCAATAGATAGTTGGCAAAGTGCTCAGCCAGACAGCGTATCCAACATGTCCTCTTGAATGTTCATGTCTTACAAACTGGAGAAATAACTTGGTTTGACTACAGTCCAGTGAGACTAGGTTCCTGGAAAGATGTAACATCTTCTATTAGACCAGTGGATATAACAGAGAAAAATATACACAACTTCAAGTACTCAAAATTTTTCTCTGCAATCCTTATAAGAAAAAATAAAGCTTTGTCCTTATCCAGAGGTGAAGTGTGATTTCCTGTTCTCTTCTGAAATATAATTGCATAAATGTTGATGCTTAAGAAGGAAATTGTACTTTAAAACCATAATAGTTGATTTCCCTTTTTTTGGTGTTCTTTAAAAAAATTTCTTCTAAAGTCCTAAATAATTTATGCATCACATGATTACATCTTGTGAATGTCAGAAAATCATACATACGCATAGAACATGAATAAAAAAATATTCTCCAAATAGCTTTCCTCAAAATATGGATGCTGAGCTTGTTATCTGAATGGTCCAGGTGCAGTCATACATCAAGGGGAGTTAGGTTCATCTTACCCAATGTTTCATGTTTCCTGTATTCATCTCTACATCAGAGTTGGTGATCTAGGCCTTTTTTTCTGTACCAAAAGGACTGTAAGTGGCATTTCTGCAGCAATTACTGATTTGACATGTTTTAGACAAGTAATTTGGGATGAGTTTAATACGACTCTGGAACTGCAGACTTATTGCTATTGAAGATAGTCCAAGTGCATAGTTTAAATTCAGTCCTCTACATTTTAAGTGTTTAAAGTCTTGCATTTAATCACAACCAAGATGTCAGGTGAAACAATCATAAAATCTTCATTTCAACTTGTTAGAATTAAGACTAAAATTCTATTCCCAGCCCCTTTTCTTGCAACATAACAACCTGATTCACACCTGCCTAGACATATAACAGAATAAAAGCATCATCAAACTTTGGGCTTGGAATGACATTATTTCTATTTACTTTAGAGCACTCTGGCACTGGGACTTACATCTGTACACTTGTGTCTCCACCAGTGTCTGCCAAAGGCCTGGCAAAAGTTGTTAGGTGGCTGGCTAAATCAGATGTATGAACTTGTTTGCTGTGAACAGATAGCATTTTTTTCCCCAGCATTCTGTTAAATGATTTTGCAGATTCATGAAATTTAAACATAAAGGTCAAAATGAGAATAATACTCTGGGAAGGACTGGATGTTGTTATCCACAATAGTAGTAATTTAGTTTAATTGAAGATGACAGTGTGGAGTGTTAAATGGACAGTATCAACATCCATCCTAGAATTAGTAATAAAAAAAAAAGCAATAGGAGGAATCTTATTTCCCCATTCCTATCAAAATGTGTGTGTAAAATTAGCAGTTGTCAGTATAAGCCAAACATAGGAACAATTCAGTGAACACCTCACTTCCATGTGGAGTTCTCTAACTTCTTTGCAAAGTTATGATGTGTATAGATAAGTATAACCAGCAAAGGAGAGGGACTATGAATCTCAACTATGTAAAAATTGAATTTTCTTTAAGTCCTATATGCCAGATGTTACCAGTGGATGACTTACAAAAATACACTTAGCCAAGCCAGCAGATTTCAGTTATCAACTACCCCGATTAGAACTTCCTGCTTATTAAAGTCTAGAAAGACAGTTTTTCAAATCAGTGATAAAAGAACTTTTGTTACCAACATTCAGACACTCTGTATTTCCTCCCGTTGTCCCATTTCTGCTCTGTTTTACTTTTCCATGACTGTGAAGTGGTGGAAAATTTGTCTCAGTGGCCATATCTGACAAGTTACACCAGATTCTTCATAAAAAACAATTGTTCTAGTAAATTAGCCACGAGAGTGAACGTAACTCTGGGAATGTAATGCAAACATGGTTACAGTAGGATATTGTCAATTAACTTCTTCACTCCTGCCAAACGTGAAGAGTCCAGCAATAGCTGAACATAGAGCTGCTATGTCACACTGTAGAACAGATCCAGGGTATCATCCTATTTTTTTTTAATCTTTTTTTCTTTAGCTTGCTTCAAGACTTACAGGCCTCAGGATTTAATGAAAAGTCAGAGTTGTTCTTGTTTCTTCATCAAGATTGCTCTAGTTAACTAAACAACAGGAAGTGGTGACAGTGAATTTCTACTAAAACAAAATACTTCTCCCCTATCTTGTGCTTTAAGGTGAGGCATATTTGCTTGAGCCATGTCCATCATAGCATTATCCAAAGGCAGGCTGCCAGTCTCTGTGATTATTTTCCTAATGGTTTTAGTTTTCTATCAATTTAGCCCCATATGAATAGTAAGAGCCAGTGTTCATCTGTTTCTACTGCTACTCATTGATGTCCTGGCTCTCTGTGCTCTCAGATGCCTCAGCAGGAGCAGGCAGCCCATCTCCCAGGGAATCTGCCTGCTTGCCATCTGTCATGCAGCGTTACTGCACTTCACAATGTCACATGGCTTGAGAATCTGTTTTCACCTTCGTATGATTGTGGGGTTTGCCTATGACTCTTTCTTTTTCAAAAGTATTTGTCAGAAAGGTGAGGTGTGCTTTAGCTCCACTTCCCTAAATATTCCAGCGTACATTGTGTTTGTTTATGTGTTCCATCCCTACAGTGTGGCTTCCTTTAGAAGGGCAACTTAATGACAAGGACGCTGCAACTTAATTTTCAATACTAACAATCTTCATAAAACCAAGATCTGACTAATGTGGGGGAGCTATTAAATAATTATATTAAATGATAGACTGGAGTGCTCTTACTATCATATATGTGGGTGAGGATTTTCACCCCTGACATTTGATGGGAAAGAGAGTTTGCCTCTGAAAAGAAAAAAAAAGAGGCACTGTTGCTAGAGAAATGGTTTCAATGGCTTTCAACTGCTATTTTCAGGAAACACCAGAATAGTTTGGATGAGTCAGAAAGACAGAAGTGGTTTAAGACATCTTTATTGCCAATTCAGCTGTTCCCAGATTACTGTATTACTGTTTCTGCACTTGCTGTGTGTCTGGGGATATGACCAGTGGCTTCTCTCTGTTAAATGCTTCATCACTCTTTGCTGGAAAGCTGTGTTAAGGCTACAGTGCTTTGTGCAATATGGGAAACAAGAGAGCAGTGGATTAGCAGTGGTGCACAAAACCTGGGCAGAGAGAGGGTAACATATATTTTCTATACCATGAGAACTCAGCTTAGACTTGGCTATGGTCTCACACATGTACACAGCCTACCAGCAGAGCACCTAAGGAGCTCTCTTTCCATAATTGCTACATTATTGTGACTTTATTTTAAATGATGTTCTTTATTTTAATAGTTATGGACATGAGAATAACGTATTAGTATCACATATGTACATACCTAATGTATTTATGTAGTACAAGGACATTCTCTGCAGATTAACTGGTCAATGTCTGTGAGACTGAGCAATGCCCTGAGAGGTGCACAAGAGAGACCCCCACCTGGGAAGATGGCTCTGGAAACAGCAACCCCCTCTTCAGTGGCAAGGGGTATCCAGATTTCAGGCATTATCTCAGGAGCATTCACCATTCACCAGAACACCTTGTTAGTATGTCAGCATGAAACAGCTCCAGCTGCTCTGGCACTCTCTCAAAAATTATATCTGTCTGCATGTGATGTTCTCTGAACTACCACACACAAACATTCCTGGTCTGAACTGCTTTCAGGCATTCTGCCACCAGCTTCTGCAGGCCTGACCCGAGTGATCCTCATTCCGAATCACATGTTGGTCACTGCAATCATCTGAGTTAAAAAAAAAAAAAAAAAAAAAAAAAAAAAAGAAATTCCAGAGTACAAGCTGGAGTGAATTCAAGACTCATGTGACTATGTCCTGTTCATTGTATGCTTCACTGACTTCAGCACAGACACACTGTACTTGCCACAAATATTTTGTAAATACCACCAGCAACATAATTTCAGTCTGCTCAGATGAGAGTGGAAGAATTTTCTTATGTTGCTAGTACCTTTAATTATCTTTTTTCTGGAAGGTAAAAAGATTAGCAGATAATTTCCTGAGAACACAGTGGGTACCATTAAAATATATATAAATACACAAGAAAATAAGGTTACAGAGTGAAAAAAAAAATCAGAATGTAATTTTTCATTAATGGCAGTACTATTTTAACATGTGCAATTAAATTTAAAGCACTAGATAAATACACATACTACTTTCTTAGTGAAAGTATATTTAAATCATTAATGAGAAATACACTGTATTTTTTGGTTTGTATTCCTAATAATGACTTTATTCCAACTCCATCTGAATATTTCTCTCATTCCCTTGGCTAAATGGGGAACCACAGAGTTAGGAGGTGAAATTATTTTTATTGTAAGAGAAACAAACAAAAAAAGAACAGTGAGATATGGTCACTGCTGTGAAATGTCACCCTATTGTGTCACTGAATAAGTAACAGCAGTACAGTCAGAAGTGAGGGACAGGCAGCTCAAGGGGGCAAGTTGTTGTAACTCTCCTGAAATCTTAGAAAGGAATGTTACCCTTTGTATTCCTCTGCATTTATCTTAGACTTCCTTCAGTGACCATAACCTGAGTTTGTGAAAAGGTCTCCTTTTTAAATGGCTATGCTTCGGTGGCCCAGGTCCCAACCACTACTGCCTGAGTGATTGAAGATACCAGGTGCAGGCCCCAAATCCTCTGCCTATAGAAGTAAATGGACTAAATCACTAAAATTCACCCAAAAGAGGGAAACAGGAATGGAAAATTACCAGGACACAAACAGTACCTCAGAGTACTTTACTCACATGTACAAAGTGAACTGATTGCCAAATCTGTGGTCAGGAAGGAATTCTTCCCCACCTTCCCCCAACATATTGGAAGAGATCTAAATATTTTTGTTGTCTTCCTTGGGCCCACTGAGTCAGGCATCATCTGCTCTGTCAAGTGGGCAAATCCCCATGACCAGTAGCGGATGATTCTCAGTAAGAGTGTAGACTGCTGGGCACCTCTCCTTCCACATTTCTCAGTGTTTATCATTAGAGATTAACTTCAACATGAAACAAATAGAAAATATAAGCAATTACTTTTTATAAATATATTTTATGTGCTATTCTTAAAAGGGTGCTTTGCTTCCACAAAGATCATAAGCAAAGGCATGAGGAAGTTTCTTTGGTTCATAAATTTAATTAAGCCACAGTTATGCCAATTTTTCTGACTAATTGGGAATGATGAGATGTTGGCAAGCCACTTAAGCACTCCACTCCCAGACATGTAACCCTTCACAGACCAAAGGCACCTCATAATAAATGTGCATTTTTACACATTGCACTCCTTTTTAGGCACACAAAAAAAAGACAACTCAGGTTTGCTTAAGATGCCCACAAGAATTACCCATAACAGGAGTAAATGTGATGAGGAAAAAAAAGATAGAGGGAGAGAGAAATATAGGGAGAAATTATTTTTTTCATTAGACATTTCAGAAATAAATCAAAAGGGCAGAAATATTTTTCAAAATTATTCTTCTTCCAGTTATCTCACATCTGTCTCTCTGGTTAGTATGTTAACTGTCCCATTGACAAAGCTATCAAATAAACAGCTTTTTCTTTTCTGACCTATCATGATAGGTGTTACAAAGCTCTTAAAGCAAGCAACAACAACAAAAAAAGAAATAAAATATTTTTTCCATTATGTGTTTTCAAGTTTTGAGTTGAGCTGGTTAAGACTAATCCATGTGTTATTACAACTGGTGGAAAATGCCAGTTGAACTTGTTATTTATCAGACTTTTCTGGATAGAGGTGAAAATAGCTGTCCTCAAAGGAAGCTAGAAATAAATTAGTATTGCAAACCATCAAAGGCTGTTTACGGTAGGGTCTCCATTGTCAAGACTTAAGTTGTGTCTGTGTGACAAACATTAAACTGCTCTGATTAGTAGATTGGACAATAACATTGCTGTTAAGCATTTTCTTGTAAGACTTCTACTACCACACACTATCCCAAGGAATTCAGATTTAGTTTGGAGCACTATGGTCAGATCCTGTTTCAGCTAATGCAAGTCACCTTACATTGATGAAAACGAATGAAGCCAACTCTCTATACACAATTAAACATGTGGCCCTTAAAGAACACAGCTGAAAAGCTGAATTAAATTGCTTGTAGATGAGCTAAAACAGATGTTCAGACGGTTCTGTGTGTTCAAAGAGCAATCCACAGCATACCTTAAAGTGGCATATGGCCTGGCATGGGTAGGATAGGATAGTACAGGATCATATCCAACTTCCCAAATCATGCATCTCCTTTTGGGAGGCCTTTTACACTCACTGACTCCCAAGTGGCAAGACATTTATCACATACCTTCATATAATGTTCCCAATAGACACTTCCCAGTGCCTCCTATAAAATTCTAGTGTTCAGTATAAATAGGAAGGGATCTAAAATATTTCTGTGTACTTGCATAGCTTCAAACCTTTTATCAGCTTTCCTTTACATTATTTCTCTGTTATAATACTTGATTCATTTTTGTTTTACAAGTCTTTAGCCAGGACTTCTGGATAAATTATGTAAGCACAAGGGTTGAATTTCACTCTTCCATAGGATGAGCTTAGAGGAGGGAAGTGGTATTTGAGAGCTGATATCAATTCAGTGCTGAGGTAATTGAAATTATTTCTCTGTTTAGAAACTATAGTTCTTCTCAAAATAATGATACACAACTGTAATCATCCATTGATCAGGGCAAACAAGTAAAATGAAAGTCAAACCAAAACCCTTGCAAACATCCTAAGGTGTGAATATGCCACAAGTAAGACACTAGAATGTTTTATTGATATTGTCTTTGCACTACCTCCCATCATTCTCCTTTGCAACTCTCACCCTCCATTTGCTGCATTAAGGCTGTGATTTTTCTGGCGTGGGAGCCAGGTCTTTGTTCTGTTCTTTGCAGGGAGATCATATCAATAAATTGTAAGGTAGAATTTCACACTGTTCCCACTGCTCTCAATGGGCATTTTACACTGAACTCTGCATGTGAAGAGTATGAGTCATATAGTGCACTTCTGTAAAATCCCAGCCCTCCACGTGTGAGGAGTAGTAAGTCCAGTTTAGTTTGTTCCTTTTCCCTGTTCTGATCACTTTAACTGCTTTCGGCAGAGAAGGAAAGAAACTTTCACAATCTAGTTTGCAGTTGACTTAGTTTTCTCATTTTTAGGTAACAGTGTTTTTGCAAACTATCCCTATTACTCAAGTTCATTAAGCTGATTTTACACTATTATTCATTCTTGTCCTCTTCTGAGAAGATTGTAAATGATTTCAGCAAGTCTTAGAAGTAAAAGGTCAAAGTTCCATTAAAGGAGAGGAGTTGATTCAGTGAAAAAAACATGACTAAGCCATCTCATCCTCCTGTGTCACAGCCATCTCTGCTGTAAGTCTGGGGGGAAATGTTACAAAGCATGACTGTTTGGATTAGACTATGCAATTCAAACATGTTGGCTGATATTTCCAAAGCTAATGAGGGAAATCCCCTCACTGGGTTTGAAAACCTCAGACACTTTTAACAAATCTATTTACATTTTATATCTGGAACGCATGGTGTACTTTGTGGATCATTCATTGCACGCTGTGTTCATTAGAAGTGCAGGAATTTGGTGTTCACTATTAAATACTTGTTTCATATACTGCCTTGTCCTTTTATAGTGCCCTTGCAAAAATGTCATTGTCAATGAGTTCTAATCATTATAAGAAACCAGCATGTGAAAGCATAGTTAAATAGATCTTGAAGTTTTAAAGGTGACCCTGAAGTCTTTTTGCATATATTGTCTTCACTTCCATCTCATTTCAAGATCCTCCAGTTGTCCTGCAATTATTTACCTGAAGGACAGTGGGAATGCTGATTCTTCCCCAGTTGTGCTTTGTACACCTTCTTATTCAGAAAATATTCAGCTCGCTTTTCAGGAAGACAAAATATAAAAGAATTGGTTACAGCAGAAAATGTCTGCAAAGCTAAGCTCTTTCCTCCAAATTCAGATTCAAAACAGGCAGGACCTGGGAATAATGGAGACTGTGAGGGCAGAACTTTGTTTACAATGGAGGGAGTATGAATCAGCAAAAGAACAGGCACCCACATATGTTTGGGACTGATTTACACAAGCCCATAAATCGTCCAATTGAGGAAAGCTAGAAGTGGAAGTCAGGAATGCCACATGTGTTGTGACACATGGAGCATTATTTAAAGATCATCTTACAAAATGATTCCAAGTATCAGCACAGCAATCCAGAATAGGAAACTGAGTCAATTAGAGGGCCACTGAACTTGTGCTTACAAACACTGCAAGTTACAAACACTGCGAGTTACTCACCATCATACTGTGGTGATTATGGTGGTACTGAACGAGGTTATTAGCAAGGTTTCCTGACTTAATCCTTCATTTACAAACTAATGTGTTTGTCTATTGTGAGCTCAGCCTCTCAATCTTGGGGCAGCAATTAATGCTGCCTCCTCCAGAAACATTCAGTGGAGGTCAGGGCCCTGGGGAAGGCTTCCAAAACTTCCCTCTGCCTGGACACTGCTGCCACCCACAGTTTAAGAGACACAAAAAAAGAAATACAGCTTTTTTTTTCAGCAGCTCCTATAGTTCCTACAAATCTTTGTCATTTTTCTGAGCACAGTGATTGCTTTTTACAGCAGAATGCCTTGGGACTCGGGCTTTTCACATGGGGAAGAGGCACACAGGAGTAATCTATCCTGGCCATGTTGCTTCTCAACATGTTCATCTTAGCACCTCAATGCAAATTATGTCATACTTACCGAGGTAACTGATACACAGCCTGTGAAAATTCCTTACTTAAGTCATCATAATATCAATGAAGAAAAGAATATGTGAAAAAAAAAAAAAGGTGAAGTCATATTTAACATAGACACACAAATTATAGACAGGTATATCTGTACTCCCAGTACAGTTTCACAGCAAAACACAGAGGACCTGCTATTTGAATTCCAGTAAAATTGTTTGAATTTGTTCCATTAGAGCCCTGCTAAGCTTTTCAAGACTTTCTCTGAATCACACAGAATCACAGAATCACAGAATCCTAGGGGTTGGAAGGGACCTCGAAAGATCATCTAGTCCAACCCCCCCTGCTAGAGCAGTTTTCCTTAAAAGCTTTACAACAAACAGTGTAAGATCTATTCTCTGGGAGTTTTCAATTCCCCCAAGGAAATAGTGATCTTTTTAGAAGATCACGGGTTTCTGGTTGATACCAGTGCAGGGACTCTGAGCTGTGGTCCATACTGCACAAGGAAGAGGGGAGGAATATTTCCTCCTAAGGCCTGAGCATGGGAGGAGGCTGCAGGAGGCAGAGTACTCAGGCCCTCAAGGGAAGCTGAAAACCCATGCAGCCCAGTGCCTCAGTGCTGTGGTTTTACACATAAAGTTGCATAGTATTTCTTTTTCTTATTTCCTGTTTTGTGGTGTAAAGTTAAACCTGGAGGTGATCTGTTGCAGGAGAGATCTGTAAGTGCAAAAAGGTCATCTTACTGATACTGTCATTGCCTTTTGGCTTCTGTTTTCCTTCTCTGAAGTGTTAGAGCAAATGATCTGAAGATGACATGAATCTGTGAAGCATCTTAATAACTGTCACCTTTACAATGTTGTTCCTGTGTTGACTCAACCTTAATTTTAGAATTATTATTACTGTTAAGAATTTTTAAATATGGATCCTCTGGGAGATATTTTGAAATTAAGAAACTCAGAAATGCACAATACCATATAAAATTTCTTAATAATGAAAATTTGTACATGTTGAGCATTATAGTTCATTACTTTACCAGTATGGTTTTTCATTTTTCTTGCCTTCTGTTGATTTAATTTTTAATCCTATAAAATCCTTGTGTAATATATAATTATTTTAACTGTTCCTCAACTGTGTAGGCTGAAAACATGCGTCACAATGTACCTTGTGAATTCAGTCAGATTTATGATTGAATGAGATTCTTTACTATCTCACATGAGCGTAGATCCACTAATTGCATGTCACCTTATTTATTTAAAATGAGGTAACTAAAATTGTCAAATTAAACAGTGAAAGATCATGTTGGGGAACAGGGAATGAAGAGCTGCTCTCTAGGCCATCTTTAGGCCATGAGAGTGTAAGCTGGTGTTGTGGGGAACTTGCCTATGAGGTAATTCAAATAATCCTGATTCTTGCTATGAAAGGGCTGTGTTGATAAACACTTCAGTGCATCAGAAGATTTTCCAACACCTCTCCTGACCCTTTTGGAAAAAGTTACAGCACAAGCAAAAATGTCATTAACAAGGGGATGAGCAGTGGTTGAAATGAAGAGAACACCCAGTGGGAAACCTGTTTATCTCTCTAGGGAAGTACACACACACAAAAGGGAAATCCCAAACCAAAGAACAGAGGCTTTGTTTTGTAGCAGAGGGTTGTTTTTTTTTTATTGAAGGTACAGTACAGTGAAGAGAGGGGAAGACCACAGGAGAGAAAAAGATTCGAGAGAAAAAGCTTGATGTGGGAAAGTTGAATTGACACAAACAAAGATAGTCAGGAGAAATGTTTGGACCCAGATGCATGTCTACATCCAACCTGCTGCAGCTATACTGAAGAAATAGCAGTAGAAACAACCTGCAGAGGTTTCTGTGCTCCTTAATCATCTCTCTCCAGCAAAGAGTATCAGAGAATATTCCCAAGGATTGCTGTCAGGACGGTCCCTGGGATGGGACCCCTGCCAAACAGGAGGCTGCCCTGGCATGAGCAGGTACTTTCCAAATAGGCAATTTGGATGGGGTCACCCTATTCTGTTTATTTTTATAGCTGTGAGATGTGTTGGTTGTGGCACATAAGAACATCAGAATGTATTGTTTTACTGGTAGGCATAGAGTCTGTCCTTTCACAGATCTTTTGTGGGTCCTCAGTCTCTCCCAGGCCCCCTTCTATGCTGTTGTGAGGAAGCATGTTTGTTTAGCTGCCATGGCAATTGTATGGGAGATGTTTACCAGCAAGTTCCTCACATAAGCAGACTGGCCTTCACATCATTTTCAATTGCTATTTAATGCTGTTAATAAAAAATGCATGGTAAATCAGAAAGAGATGCTTTCACAGACTGCCTTGTCCCCTCTGAGGGTGGTCTTGCAAAGCTTTCAGCGAAAGAGATGGTCCAAAGATCTCTTTGCATACTGAGATAGATGGATGCTGATGAAAAGAAAGGTACATCTTATGAACCTACTGTTCTCTGCTTCCATCCTCCCACCACCACCTTTTCACCACTGTCCAAAGTCACAGGCTCTGCAGGTCAAATATATCTGGTGGCTCACTGTTGGGGTTCTTAACTTTTTGTCTGTACTTAGAAAAGTTGCCTTTCTTACATGAAGGTTTTACAATCTTGGTTGTTTGAATTACACCCAAAAAAACCCGCAAGCTTCCTCAGATGAACAAAATTATTTAATAATGTTAATGTGGTAAATGAACAGCTTCACAAATGCCTTCAAGTCTCAGAGCTTTGTCGCAGCAGTCTTTCTCTTTCCTTGCCAGGCAATTCCTGATCCATAGTATTCATCACAACTTTTCGTTCCTGCAGGCCTGGGTCATGGCTGAAAACTGACGGTCTGATTCACCACCAGGAATTATGCTGCTTTACTGGGTGGCCCTTGGAAATCCAAGCTAGTGATATGCACAGTGACACAGGTACCACCAGAGACTGGAATAATTCAGACTGCTAGGTGTGGCAGACATAAGGGAACAGTCAGAACCACACACTGGGAAGGAGATTGTTTGTTTCCTACAATTCTGTCCTCATTTTATGTTCTAAATTCCTCATATGTGCTCTCTGGAAAAGCTGCAAACTCCATCCACTGTGCCTGTGGCATGAACCACTTTTCTTATGCTATATTACTTCCACATCCCACAGTGTATTGCCTCAAAAGGTGCCAACAGACCTACGTGGTCTTTTACCAACACAAATGCAGATAGGAATGACATGCAGTGCTGGCATAGATGCTTTGACCTTTGGTGATCCTGCAACTCAATTTTGTCATCACAGCTGATGAATCATGGGTGCTAAATTCTGTAATACAAAGGAAGCTTGAGCTAAATTAAATTCAGTTCCCGTCATACAAACTAGCTGGAAAATAATAACAGAGATCATCTTTTAAATTACAGTCTAATCATGCTCCCAACCTGGCAACAGTCAATTTTAAGGGGACATTTTGTACCTCTGGGAATACTCACACTGGAGACAATACAATGCTTTTCAGTTTATATTGGTTTCTCACAGCCCATAGCCTGATATCCAGATGACTAAATCACAAATGCATGCTCAAAACTCCAATTTAGGCTTGGCTTGGCTGTCTCTGTACACACTGTATCTGTCATGTTTAGCTACTGCTGATATTTTGCTATCAATATGAGTGAATCATCCTCTGAATCACTTCAGATTTTCTCTCAGAGCTCTTTTAAGAGCCCTTATAACACTGTTACTCTGAATGTCAGCTCTCAATGAACTGAAAGGTCTGAAAGCAGTGGTAAGGCTCACCAGCAGCTGGAAAGGCTTCCAAATGTCATGTGGTGAATGAGCTTTCCAGCACTCCTCCTTTTGTTGTTTCCTCCTCCTTCTATGACTTCATCTCTTGTCCTGCCCAGATTCATAAGACTTTGGGATGGAGAATTTCCCTGGTTAGTGAATCTGCAAGATACTACTGATGCCCAGTCTAGCACACATATTGGCAATAAGTCTGACAGATAAAGACAGCATCCTACCCCAGCTGGAGCAGGCATCTTCATGTTCTTTGAAAATACTTCCCTGGAACTTTAAAATATAAAAGCTTACCAGTAAAAAAGAGACTGAGACCCTTGTCATCCAGCACTTGAACCCATGTTTTAAGATCAGCTTTGATTCCTAACTGTGTCTTCATTCACCAGCCTTGATCACTTCCTTGGTTTTTTCTGAAAGACTGGACTTTTTCTCAGTGCTGTGCATAAGAGACACACTGAGCATGGAAAAGCTAACTGAAATAATTGACAAAATGTATTTTTATTAAAACATGCATTTTTTTTTCCAATAGTAATAAACTTCAAATAAATGCATTCATTTCAATAGGGTTTTTTCACACCAACCAACCAACCAAAATCAATATTGTGAAGTGATTATTTAGAAGTATCAGTATTTGTATCAGTATTAATATTAGAACTAATATTTAGTATAGCAAGATGTTATTGCTCATTCAGTTGCCAGGCTGGAAATGCTTTTAAACACCTGTAATGCTTTTAAAACTCCAAAATTTCCTTTATAATGAAAAATGTTTATTTTCAGCCAGTTCCATGTAACAATCCATTGGTGGAACAAACCAGCCTAGGGAAGCACCTGTTGTTTTATGCACTTCATAGAAGGAATTTTGCCTGAGGCAACAATCTATGGCATACATACCCAGAGGCCCAGAAATACAATGCTGAGGCCAAAGAAAATTAACTTTTCCATGAGGATTATGACCATATGGATTATTTTCAAAGGCCTGCCAGGTCCACAGAGTGTTGAGAGTGGCAACTTGCAGCTCTCAGAGTTGCTGCTCCTTGTATGGTACTAGAGGCCCCAGAAGGCAGCTGGAGGGAGGTAGCCTGGCACACGGTTTGACCCACTTTGGTCCCTCCTACTATGTATATTTTATATCTTTTCCAATAACAGGCTACTCAGACATCAGCAAGGAACAAGCAGAAAGAGCTCACCACCTGATAATTCTCCATATCCAGCCTGTAAATCTCTCAGGTCTAAACTTCAGTTCCTGCAAGCTTTACACAGAGCATGGAAAGAGGTTTCACTGTGCCTTCCATCACTCTGAATTAACACTGATAATAATAATACTTAACCTTTGTAGAGTTCTTTCTATCTTCACAATGCTTAACTAACATTAGCTAATCACATTACAATAGCTGGGCTGCTGATCATTCCTACTCTTTACAGTGCGATGAATAATCTGATAATTATTTCTTTAGCTCATATAAACAGCTTGTCCACTGTCCTGTCATTTTCTATTTTGCTTAAGCTATAAATATCTGATATTAACAGAAGAAATGAAAAAGTTTGTCAAGCTCATCCTAACCTAAAGCAGATAATTATTTTAATATGGAAGATTTGAGAGTGAATATAGGCAAACTCCATGCATATTCTTTAACTGCATTTTTACATCTGTATCCCTAATCATGGGCATCTGCTAAGGATTCTGTTGTTTGAGAATTCAGATGTGTGAACTAGCTCATCTGGAATCTGTTCCTATTGATTATTTAAAAGCACTCAATTGTTTCAAACATTAAGTACTGACAACCTCTGCCAATACCATACTGTAGGAGTGTATACACTGCAGTGGGCAGAGACCATGGTTTATGCACCTTACAGCTCAGTATGCAACTCCTCTTTTATTGGTGAGAAGCATCAGACTGTGTGTCTTTCCCACACCCTTGTCAATGATTTTATAAGTTCTCATTTCCATATTCAGAAGTGATTTTTTTTTTCTTTTTTTTGAAAATAACTCTTTCTCTGTACACTCATTTTTCTGTGGAATAACACTGTTGCATTATCTCATGAGATCTACTGTCCTTAGATCATAGTTGCTTGGCAGTGGTATTGAGATTCTCATCTGGAGATAATGCAAACTATTTGCATTTGTGGTGCATTTTCTTTGGAGTCCTGACCCTTGATTTCTATTTTAAGATCTGATTGCTTTGAGCTTTCATCCATGGGCCTCTGCACTCTACAGTCCTTATATTATCAGTCATCAGCCTTATCAAAAATTAACACAAACTATACTACATCCTTACTAACATCTGGAACAGAATCAGTTATCTCTGTCCCAGTCTCTAAAAGACAAGCAGATCCCATTATTATTCTTTTATTAATATAGTTTTGCGTGCATGGTGCTTTATAGGGAAAAGATGAGTCACTGCTCCAAGAGATCTCACCCTATAAATTAGATGTAGCACATGGAATGACGACAGTGAAGTGATTGGGGAATGAATACATTTTAATACATGAATTTATTGAAAGATTCTGTGACAAAACCCCAAGATATACAACTCAAACCCCAAAGATAAGTGACTGTGCTCAAAATGAGTCTAGACTCATACCTCTTGCAAGCTCAGCTCTTCTGCCATTGCAGAGAGGACAGCACTTGCTCTGCAGGATGAGTGTGAGAAGGGTAACAGTAATAACGCTCCCATATCTGAAGCAAACATTTAAAAGGTATTACAAAACCACAAGCCAATATTTCTCTTGTTTCAGTCTTCAAAAGAGCATCTTCCCCCCCTCTGCACCAGGACACAGGAATCTGACAAAAATCCTGTTCCAGCCCTGGATGTGCTCCCTGCAAATACTCCCCTCAGCCACCCAAGTACCTCTGCTCCATCTACTGGTATAAAACCCTCCCAGCACGAGTCAGAACAAGAAAAGATAAATTCTACTTTCAAAGGCAAACCTAACAATTATTTATGGGGAAAAATGGCAGTTTTGGCTGTCCTGACTGTGCACAGTTAATATTGTTAATATTGTTTTCACTTGAATATATGGACAACAGAAAGAGCTTATTTTCCTGGTATTCCTTATCATGGTAATGTCAGATGTACTTTAATCCTACAAGCCAAATCAGTACAAAGTATCTCAGTTCATGTGACCTGAGGGGTCACACAGGTCAGCGTGGCAATGTTTGGTTGAAAAGAAATAACAAGGTACCTCACCCCTGTCACCATGAGGATCGGGAGAAAGCCACTACCTGGGAACACCTGGATGCTGGGAATATCATGAGCACACATGACTGCACGGTTAATTAGAGGAGAGAGAGGGGATTATAGATATCAGCAGAGGAAGAGAAGGTGACATCAGGAGGAATCACCAGCACTCTCAGACAGTTTGTCTTGTTTTGCAGTAATAGGTATCTACCCTGCAAGTCCTGAATCTCTGTGTAGACCCACCAAGAGTCTGCTAATGCAGGCAGGGCACGCTCTGTGGGATGCAGAAAGGCATGGCAGAGGAGCACCTCCCAGCAGCACATCATGAGGCTTCCTGCTTTATTTACTCTGGCAGATCTGGAATGAATTCATCCTAGGATTAGCACGACTGAACTGTAAAAAAGAGGACTGTGTTTGTCTCTGTTTGGAAGGTTTTCCATGTAGAAGACAGTCTCACATGAACCACGGTGTTTCTTCAGGACCATTCTGTCTTGTTCTGCATGATGTTCACAGACACTTGAGAGTGATAGTAGTAAACAAATGGAAGGCTGTGGCTGTACCAGGAAATCCGGCTGCTCCAGCCAGAGAGGCTCTGGCTAATTGACTGTGTGCTTATTTTGTGTTCTTACATTGCCACCCTCTGACAACCTGGCAGATTAAAACACTGCCTTTTGACAGACAGATGCAGTTTGAGCAAAGCATGAAGTACAAGACTGAATATAACATGGTGCATTGTATGCAAAATACGTTGTTACTGTCATGGTTTGGCTTGAATCTAATATCTTCCAGATTCTTTAGTAAGTCTTCCTGGATATTTCTCATCTATTGCTGTACCAGACTGGTTTGTTTAAAAGATGGTTTGGGGATGTGTAGCAGGAAGAGAATCTGGCTCAGTGCATAAAGCTAGATCAGTTTCTCTGAGTGTTCCCTCAGACCCCAGATAAACTGGCTATCAGAATTGATGTTTACCCTGTGTATGATAAAGTAATTAAGTTATTTACCATACAGAATAAGAGCAGAGATTGGGGATTCATGGAAACAGGAATACCAAAATTTTAAGACCAAAACACCCAAGTAGATTGTACACAGACACTGTGATTACTAATCCATGTACAGGAATAGCAGTCACTGCTGCATCATCACACTGAAACTGGCTGTTTCCCACATACTGGGCAATATATTCTGTCTTCCTGACCTACCTTCCCACCAAGAGCTTGCCTGCGAAATCTAACAACATTTGTATCTGTGTGACTTAGACAAATTATGCAACACCTAAACAGCATAAAATGCAGGGCACAGAGTAAACATTTATATCTTCTTGTATAAAATGTGAAAGGTAATTTCACATTATTACCTTCTGCCAGAATTAGATGGAAGAGAGTAGAGCATGAAGAGTAACTGAAGAGAAAAAGATATGGATATGCTTTTGGAATGGCAGGGGTTATATATGCTGTGTGTGGAATTTTACTTGATACCTTCTTAAGGACATCTTCTAAGAAAGATGTGGAAAAACTGAATAGAGCCCAGTAGAGATTTACCAAGACAGCTGTGGAGACAGAGACACCTTGTGTAGCTCAGGTTTGCCTCACAGTTTATTGTTGAGATTTGGGATGGTACCCAGCTCAGTAATAAATATTCTCCCAAATAACTGTTGGTGGTTTGGGATTTGTTTGTTGCTTGTTATGTTTGTTGGTTTGTTTTATTATTCCTATTCTGTGGCTTTATTATATCTTTGGCAAGAACACCCAAAAACCTTCTTCAATGGAGTTTGTACAAAACTTGAACGTGAATGAATGGGGACCCTTAAAAAAGACAAGCATAGAATATGATTGTAAGGCTCAAATTCTAGGAAGTGGTACAGTCCAGTAATAAAAAAATAAATAAATGTGACTACTAAATATAGCTTGATTTCCTTTGATTATAAGAACAGGTGTTTCTGTTTATTCAAGGGAATAATGACTAGATTTTTTACACTATGCTTATTGCCACAGTATTTAACTACAGCTGAGAAAATTCTCAATCATAGTTCCATTTATTTACCCATCTAACATTATGCTTGTTTCTAAATTTTTTGTCTATCTGAAAGCTTTTAAGAATATTGTCAGAAAAAGCAGATGCTGAGGACACTGAAATTAAAATCGGTTCTTTAGTTAAGTAAGATTTTGACTAAAATAAGAAATAAGGATTATATTTTCAGACCTCTAGTAAAGGAATAAAATAACCCTTTCACTTAAGAAAGGTCAGTGAGTGAGAAATCCAAATAAATAATAAAATAAGGATAAATGTATACAACATTTTTATGAACTATTTTAAAGCAAAATGAAAACTGTATTTGTTTGAACATAATTCACTTTTAGAAAATACTTGTATGGCTGTTCTTGGTGACTGCCTCAGGGATTCAAATATGGAATATTTACTCAGATATCAGATCCAAGAAGATGCTTATCTTCAGAGTTAGTGTTGTTTGTAGTTAAAACTCAGCATGAGTTTTTCTGTCATCTGTAGCTGAAGATTGACATGCTTCTGTGATTCTAAATTAAAAAACAAACAAACAAAACCCCCCAAATAATCTAGATTTATGCAAAGAAACATATTTGCTGAAAGAAAAGACTATGCAAAGGCTGTCTCTGATGTGGTATACATGGCTGATGGAAATCAAAGTGAGACTAGGGAGCATTATGTTAAATAGATAACTGTGAATTAAGACCCTTTCTCTCTTGGATTGTCTACAGCTGAGAAGACCCAGGAATTGATGAAACAAGAAGAGATTTGTCTTCTCCTCTAAGAGAAGTCAAGAAAGAAGAAATGAAGCTGAGCCTGGGAAAACATGAGGAGTAGGAGGAAGGTGTTGGTTTTGTTTTGCCTTTGTTTCTGACTATTGAAACTTATTTTAATTAAGAACAATTAATTTTCCTCAGGTTGAGTTTCCTTTGCCCACGGTGATAACTGGCAACTGATCTTCCTGTCCTTACCTTAACCCACAAGGTTTTCTTCTTATTTTCTCCTCTTGTCCTGTTGCAGTGGTGGGTTAAGAGAGCAGCTGGGTGGGTGTCTGGCTGCCAGTCAAGGTCAACCCACTGCAATCAGAGAGGATGTTAACATTGTACAAAAATATGAAGCAATAAAATATACTGACCTAATGAGGACTGGAGAACCAGTGACACATGTGGTCAAGTAATTTCTTCTGAGACTGGTCTTTAGTGATAAAAGAATTACCACTAAGTATAATAAATACAATATTCTGGAATCATATAGAGAGAGGAAACAGGTCACCAGATAAATAACAAATGGTTCTCATAACCAGATTAGAGAAAGAAAAAGGTGCTCGTCCAATGTGATTAGTGAAATTATTGTTTTCTGACATCCTGCAATTTCAATTGCATAGATTCAATAATGTATTCACACACAAAAAAATAAAAAGGCAGAAACTATATTTACACTGTTACATCATGGGAAAACCAATATTTTTCTGGCTTTGTGAAACTAGGTTGTCTACTTTTGTTGCCTTTCCTAAGGAAAACTCTGCTCCAGAAAGGATTCATCATAGCAAGAATCAGTCCAAATTTCCCTTGCTTTGGAAAGCCATGAGCACGAGAAAGCAGGAGGTTATAGTGGAAACTGTTTTGCAACTGTAACTACAGTGGCCTAAATGAATGCCTGCTCTTATGAGCAAAGATGTCCCAGATGAATTACTTCTGCTTTAGAAAGTATCATTGTGCTCGAATCCCAGGCAGCTGAACAAAATGTCCTCGGTGTTCTTGCAGCAGACAGTGCTTAGTCTCAGGATGTTGTTCTGAAATGGGAGATAGTAGGTGTACACCAGGGTGTTCACATGATTTCCTGTTTGGGGCTGTATTTGTCTGATCTTCATTTGAACATTCTACTTAGGGTAATTTTTCTTCTAAATTCTCCAAAGCATATAATTAAGGAATAGGGTTAAATGATTTAATTACGTTAAAAGCTCAATCTAAACTGTGTTCCAGCTACCAAAAAAAAAAACCAAAAAAAACTCCCACAAACCAAAAAAACCCCACATTTTGAAAAACTTCAGTTTTATCCTTACTTTCCAGAGTGGGCATTCTTCCAGACACTGAATCAAGAGGGAGAAAAACCTGCTTAGAAAACCTTATCAAGTCAATACACATTCTTCTTCTCCCACATCAATGTCTCCCAGATGCCTTGAAACACAAGCTTTAGTAGCTTCCTACCTAGCCTCAAAACTGGTAATGTTTTGAAGATATTAGTACAAGGAGCGTTGTTATAGCATCCTAGGCAGGGCCAGAGGATTCCACCACATCATGCCCTACACAAAAACTATAAGAAGGTCTTGTTTTACAAAAGCTACAATCCAAGAATGACAAGAGTGAAATGGTTTAGCTTAAGTGAAGAAGAAAGTTCAAAGAACAAGAAGAACAGACACATCTACTCCATTTCTCTGTGGTATATCACCTTGGGAAAGTGTATAAAACTTTCCCTTTTAACGAGTGGAAGTGGTTTACAGTCTACAGCTGCTACCATGTGGACATACCCTGTAAGTACAGGTACATTGGTCTCTACCCTGTCTCTGGTTTTTGTCACCATTGCCAGCTGTTGTATAGCATCCCAACAGAGCCCATGTCCCACAGGGCAATATCTACACACTGCCAGATTCAACTTTGGAATGGCACAACTGAATGGGCAGCACAGGCAGGGGACTTCAAGAGCAGGAATGGCAGTACTGACCTGATATAACCTGAGCAGACCTTCACTGCTCTTCTCCTCTGCTAGGATGACTCAGTGTGGCATTGGCATCAGCGACCATCGGTGTTAACCAATGACACACATGGAAGGAGAGGGAGGGTTTAGAAGTAAACAACTATTTAGGCAAGGGAGTGTTTTTCAAGTACAAGATGCTTTGCTTGTGCCATGTCTCAGTGGGAAAGTGAGAAGTAAGACTTGAAGGAGTCAATTCAGATAAAAGTCGAAAAAGGAATAGGAAAATTATGTAAAATCCAAATAAACAGGACAAAGCAATGAACCATCAGACAGAAGTGGGGGACCAGAAATGAACAGTTTCAAAAAAGACACTCAGTTAATACTCAGAAACAGTCATACAGGCAGACTGAGTTTACCTTGTGCAATTTCTTCCTCTAATTCTGGAGCCCTTATTAATGGGATTACAACAACACCAGCGTATCAAGAAACCCAGTGAGGAGTGGCAGGTCTGAGCTTCTTCCAGGTGGAGACCAGCTCCACGCGGTTTGGTCTGGAGTGGGCAGTGTGCAAACTTGTTTCCCATGAAAATATGGGAAACCCATCCTGTGTGAAAACACTGGGAATCAATCTGAATACACAGGTCCCTTTCCTCCAACAGGTTTCTGAGAGAAAGTGACTACATTTTTTAACAGTATACTCTGCAGGTTCTTCCTATGGCTATGCACGAGGATCAAAGATAGCAAGTGAGAGCAAACATCTTTATTTCACTTAGGATGACAGAATAGAATTCCTCTTCACATTTCAAATAGGGATTTATGTGAGCTACATCTACATCTTATACATTTTGGGCCCCAAATGGGCATTTTTAACCTCGTAAACCTTCACCTTAAAAACATATATTTCAACACCAGGTGGAACAATAGCAAGTTCAAATACAACCTATAGTTCCACCTGGAAGCTAAATGACTGACACAGGTCATAAGATGGATGAAGAGTAATGAATATGTGCCCACTCACTTTAGAATTGCCTACAACAGAGAATTTACAAGGCATTACAAGGATAATAATTTTCCTGTTACTTGATTTATGTGGCAAAAAGTTCTAGGAAAAGGATTTTTTTTCCAGTATATTGTCTGCATCCTTATCCTCCTTAAAGTAATCTTCATTAGTGAGGGGAAATATGTTCTACCTCTCCCAGTATGGGGAGAAGAGTTGTTAGTGGAAGAAGCAGCTGTCAGCCAGGCCTCCCTTGACAAGCTGTAGCACCATTACTTTGCAGAACAAGTTCCACTGCTGTTCAGGTGTGAGGTCAGAGCTGACATTGCAGGCTTCACTGACATGACCAAGAACAGGGTACAGATGGTACTTGTGCTGTCCACAAAGTGGTTGCATAGCAATTGCTTTGAGAATTTGTGTGAGAATTTTGCATAGAACTAGGGTTCTAAGAACAAGAGAAACTTCATTAGGAAATCAGTAATCAGTCCAAAGCATGTGTGCTCCTTCTACCTTCTAGGTAATCTCTTCCTTCTCCCACCTTTTTGTTTCTTTATTTTTTTTTATTTTATTTTATTTTTAATATTTTTTGTCATACCAAAACTTGTCTGGAAAGTCAGGAAGCAAAACACCGTTCAAACCGAGGGAGGTTTAGTGACAAACTTTTCTGAATAAAAAAAAGGCACTGGTTCATTCTCAATGGAAAAGCTGGTGCAAACTTTGAGCTACGGTGGTACATTCGTTTTTTAAGGGTTTCTACAAACATTTAAATAGTGCTCTTGTGAACTCTTAGTTAGAAACTTGAATAACTGTATTATACCAGTAATTCAACAACTGACATTTCCCGTGTTTAAATAGTGAGACCAATGTGGTTTAAACCAACTTTTGCAACAAATGGGTTACTTGGAACAAAAGGAAAACACAATAATAGAGCAGCTCAGGGAAAGAAGAACTAAATGACGTTCATTACCATTTTTTGCCCTGATTTCCCAGTCCTCTCCCAGCAGACAAGGTTGCTAGCTGCTATCTTCCCCTTATCGCTGCACTCACAGCCCCTTGTCCAGGCCGGCAGGATCCCCCACGGTGAGGGTAATTGTACTAGGGTACAGGGATGTTTTCATCTGAAGTGATCCAAATTCAGTGACACACTGCATCTGCTCTGCTCCAGACTGGTGATGCTCTTGGCCATCGGTTGCTGCTCAGAACCTGAACTGCTGGACAGATATTCCCCCTCCAAGGATGCAGATGCTGTTCAGAGTAGGCCCTTAATTTTTTGTAGGCTCTGCCTACAAAAGAAACACTTTCCTAGTCAAATGCCATTTCTTCCTTTTTACCATATTTTCATCTTCTTCTGGCTTTTCCCAGAAGCCATGTCCATTAGGCAGGGGGACTCCCCCACCCCAGGCGTGTTTGCCTGTTTGCTTTCAGACATGAATGCCAACGTTATATTCACTTCAACAGTAAAACTTCACAGCTTATTTTTAAACAGAAAATTTATAAGCTGTTACATAACTGACATGTAACAGAGGCCTGGCCCATCCAGTTAAGTCCCTTTATTCAAAAGCAGAAGCAGGCAGAGCATTCACTGGCTTGGCAGGAGTCTCCTTACCTCTCCAGGCATTCTGGATTGCTTTTCTCCTACTTCAGTGGTGGTTTTTAAGAGTAAGCTCATTCTCTTTCATGGTTTCAGACCACCAGGTTTACAAAAATTTATAACAGCCTTAGTACCACCAAGATAAATATGCAGTAACATACACAAGTGATTCCATGCATTCCTATGTGCTCTGTAAGTGACAGGGATGATGCCTATCCAGAGGCAGAAGAAATACAGGGATGAAAGCCTTGCTCCCACACTTCAATGAACCAGGCTGAAGTAATCCCCAATGTCCCCTGTAAAGTAGCTCCTAATATGAGAAAAGAATCCCTCATTTCCAGCAATGATTAGTACCTCCTAACCTCCTTTGCATAGTTGAGGGAAAAAAAAATCAGGAGGTTTTGAAGTACTAAAGAAGTAAACAGCCCCATCCACCCCAGCCTGAAGCAGAGTGAATAGGGGGATTACAAGGAGAAGCAGAAAGTCCTGGGCAGCTGATTTACCAGTTGTCTACGTGATTGTGGTTTCCAATAGAGAATCAAAACAGTTTCTAGTAGCAACTAGTTGTAAACACTTGGGGTTCTGAAGGTAATGAACTCACTCTCCAGCTAACAAACAATAGAGTCATCAAGCACTACAATTTCAGACCCATACATATAACATCAGTGGATACTGGTGAGCTGCTTCAATCCAAACACCTCACACTGGGCTAACACTTTTCTTTAGAAAACAAACACACGCAGATGGGATTTGTTGTCAGAATAGGATCAGGACTGTAAATGAATGAGGTCATTCACAATAATGCTGCTGCTGTAGGAGCAGGTTCTTGCTAGTTGCTGGGAAGAGCATGTTGTTTTTTATCAGGTAAACACATAATGTTAGTCTTCCTCTGTTTACAAGGAAAGAGGACACAGAACCACTTAGTGAAAGAGTCATGTGGATTGCTTTTCAAACCTGTAAGGGAAATGTCTCTCTTTTTACAATGAATTTGCATAATAGGCATAATTCTGTTGCCAGTAAGTGGTAAATACACATCTGCTCTGACAGGACTTCTACTTCCATCCACCTCATAATAACCTCAGGAAATTGATCCACTTGGAATCTGTGGAGCACAGCAAGGTGAAGTGACCTCCCAGGGAAACATATCTCACACCATCAGTGGCAAAACCAGACTCCTCTATCTCCAGAGTCCTCAGGCACTGCTCCATCTATTTATCACATTATGGTGTGGAAATCTTTTAGTAACTTAGTTAAAGATGCTGTGAAGAAATAAAATACCTGTTCTGAGGTGTGGTGTTTTTTTTTTCTTAGCTAATGCTGTAGAATAAAACAAACAAATAAATCCTTTTTGTCAAGACAAATATGAAGGTAGAAAAATGCCCTGCAGATAAGACCATAGCTAGGTTTGGTACAAGGTTGAGAAGATCCATATTCTGTGAGCCCAGGAGAGCCTCTATGTTTCAGGGTTACTGCTCCATCCAGCTCACTGTAGCAGTTTTTTGTAGCTTCCTAAAGACATTCTATAACCAAGAGATCTTCTTTTCAAACAAGGATTAAATTGCAAGCTAGTCAAGTCTGGTGTCCGTTATAAAATATCCTGTATGAATCGGGAACACAAAAGTCCCTGTCCCAAAATTGCTTATGGTCAACTGTGATTTGGTACTGAGATCTGTATCCTCTATGGCCAGCTCCCTAGACAGATACCTTATGGCATATCTGTTGGCTTTGAAGATTATCCCAGTCATGCCTGGATTCACCTCACCTGGTTGAATGGATGAGTCAGTGGAGAGACCAGTGATAAAAATGAGCACGCATTTTCCTTTGGAGTTGTGTGCCTCTCTTCCCACTGGCTGTTGAGCCATCCTAGGTGACTGCTTCTAAATTAGATGTCCCATACTGTATCTATCTCACCAGTAGGTGAGCTATACCTAGGCCCAAATGTCTAACTTACATGGGCTTAATTCTGACCTCATCATATTGTCACACAGGTAACTTCAACAGAGTTATTTTTGTGCAAACAAGGTCACATAGAGATTTTAAGGGAGGATGTTCAACGTATTTAGGTTCACTGAGGAGATGACCTTAGCTGAGATTTCCCATGAGCAGGATCCTTCCAGCTAGTGAATTCATTTCTTGTAATTTACATGGAGATTCAGCTATGATAAAAAGACTTCTTTGCTATCAGTATGATGCACTTCAAATGGCCTAAGCTGGCAACGTCTGTTTGTGACAGTTAGCCTGTCCAGGCTCTCCAGTGCAAAGATAGTTTTTCCAGGAGGGGCAGTGATGAACTCATCCCAGACCACTTGGAAATACACATAACATACTTCATATGGGTGCAGCACATTCTCCCATCCCACTCCATATCTGGCAGGATCTGCTACAGCCTCTCTTCATTCTTCCTCACTTCCAAATATGTCCAAGAGTGGACTGGGAGTGAAGGCAGCTATCAGTTCTCTTTAAAGAAGGGTGGAAAATGAAGGTTTCTGAACAATCCTTTTTCTTCCAAAAGTATACAAGGACACACTACAAACCTGGACATGCTTCATATTATGAGTGTCAATGGAGAGCACGTGATTTTACCACTGTCTGCAGTAAGCTGACCTCAGGCTTAGAGAGGGAGGAATATCCAAAAAGAACAAGAGCTCGTGTAAAGAATGCCTAATGAAGAGATTGAAGGGAAGCTAAGAACAATAATAACCTCTTTTGAAAGATTCTTCTGTGAGATAGGACCTTACCTGACTGTAACCTATAATGCCAAGAAATTTACAGATCCCATATAAATTCTCCACAGGACAGGTACAGGGAAAGCAAGGCTTATCAGCATCTCAAGATGCTCTGACACTTTGAAAGCCACAAGCTATGGCTGGGAGAGGAAGAGGCAGGGCAGAAGAGAGAGCTGTCAGGATAGCACCAAGTATGAGGCTTGCTGCCTCTGGAGAGGATAGACACCCTCATTTCCCATCACCAGCCCTTGGCTACCAAAACCTGCACCTCCTAAGACCAGTGTGAGTCAATGGGGATTTTGAGGTCTGGCTGCCTGCATAGCACGTGGCCAGGACTCGGGCTGTTTTGCTGTCCTCTGGAAGTACATCACTTTCTGAAATTCCATCCTCCGACCAAGCCTTGTCTCAGCCTTGATGCTGTGTAAGCCATCTCAGCCATGCTGCCCAGAAACACCATACATAACTTCTTTTAGTAGTATGTAACTTCAGCTATTTTATTTCTTAAGGTGAAATCAGATCTATCTTCTTACAGGTCACAGAAGTTAGAAGGGGCCTAAATGAAAACCCAGTCTGAGTTGTTTATATCTTTAAGTGTAAGCCATTCATCACCACTATACAATGTATGGTGAACACAGGACACTGCAAAACAAAGTGATATTATTACACAGTTTGAAAAACACATTGAAGTGGTTGGCTGCTGAGGTGATAAATTTGAACATTAAAAAATTACTTTTCTCTGCTATCAGAAGTATTTAAACACTGCTTGGCAAAATTTGCTACCACTCAAAATTAGTTAGGGGATTTAGTTCAAAAAAACAATGCAGTGATTTTGGAGTCACCACAATAAATAACAAATAACACTTGCAAAAAATGAGGAACTATCCTAGCAAAAAGATTAAAACATATCATTCTCTCTACATAGAAAATTGAATCCAGTATCAGTAAATCATCAGTTGACCAGAAGAGGCAATTTAGGTAGAATAACTTGGGAGGAATGGGGGGTACATGCACAAAGCTACTGAGAGCAGGTGATCCCTTGCTTTTTATCTTACTGCATGCTGCCTGTGCAGCAGAGCCCAGTCCTGGACAAGTCCTGCACTGATTCCAGTGGCTGAAAACTGCAGGTGCACCCAGCCAGCAGAGTTTGGAGATGTCTTTGTTCATCTATCCCAGCTACAGATAGAATCTATAGCTCTTATAATATTTTTTTCCTACTGTAATAGAAAGAAGAGGATGCACTGAAAGGAGATAAAACAAGATGTTAGATTTACTTAGAATATGACATGTATGAGGGCAATGACACCATAATGCATTAAATGTAAATTCTACAGTGAGCTGTAAAGGTTATTCCCTCAAGAGCTGTCCTATATATTATGTGTAACCCCTTAGTCAGCCACTTCTGGAATCCTATTTTCTCCAAGTACGGGAAAATTCAGATCTAGAGGGTAGGTGTTGAGGAATTAAATGCTGGAAGTTGGCTGATAAATGCCAGTATGATATATATCATGTTAGCAAACAGTACCAATGTATCTTACACTTTTGTCTGAAGTTTTGTATCCTTTCATTCCTGGTGTATTTTGCAGGGACACCATAATCTTCCAGGTTTCAATGCCCTCATTTGTGTGTGTATTTTTCTATGTGTGTGTGTATATTTTTTCGTGTTAATGTGAGATCAGTTTTAGGCAGAGTAGAATGGTCATACATCTGTGAGTTCCACAATGATCTCAGATCCCACAGAAAATGCAGGGTCACCATCACTACCATCCAGGATGAGCCACGTTTACAGCATGGCAGCCCCTCTGTTGCATCACTTATATTTTAACTTACTAGAAAAGGGCCATACCCATGTTATCCAGCCTATCCTTTGGGTAAAGACTACACTGTGGACAACATATATATGCATATTAAATATTTTTTTATGCACAACACATTCAGAAGAAGCTGAGGTCATACCAGTTTTACAATCTATCTATTACTGGATTATCTTCTGATAAAAAAACAAACCCATGGAATTGTCAGGAATCCTGACAACTGTATCAGTTTGAAATTATGGAAGCATATGGAGGGCAAAGCATCCAATGGACACAGTGAAGCATTCAGAAATACTGAATTGTGTGACAGCATGCAGGGGAAGGAATATAATCACCAATTTATTTTGTTTCAAGTGTATTGCCAGTCTCATCTCATTCTAATACAGTCAAGAGGTACTGGGGTTGTATTTCAAATCTTGTTTAAAAACTGTGAGCTGTCATGGTTCTTTTGCCTATGAACACACTTAGAAGTGTCCTGCTAACTGTTTAGTTAACAGCTTGGAGTAATAGTCAGTTTTGTCACAAATATAAGTTTACATAACCAAAATATTGACAAAAATGACTAATGAAATTTGATAAGAACTGGTAACACATTATCCTTTTCAAATACAGAATTTCCTATCATTTCCTGCACTGGCACATCTTTTCTGTCGGAAATATTCCACGAGCTTTACTGTTACTGTTTAATTTCTCTTAAATTATCTTCAAAATAAATGCAGTTCTGTGAGGAGCTGAGAAAATTATAATTCTGACAAAGAGATTTCCTTCCCTCACCTTTTTTTTTTTTTATTGACAGTCAAGTTGTGAAAGATCAACCATAGAGCTTTGGGGTCAATTATGCCATCAGATAAGCAGTATATCTCTAAGACTCTCTAGCTAATTTATACACAAGAGATGCTTAAATTGGTTGTCTTGCGTAACTTAACATGCGCTAAAAGTTCTGCCATTGGGAAGCATGTCAATCAAATCAAGAAGATCCACACAGAAAGCAAGCACAGATGGTAGGTGATGAGTGCTGATTTTGGAAAGAAATATAAAAAAAAAGTAATATAAGAGAGAATTTTGCCCTGCTAAGCAAACTTCTTCTGTTCTGACTGTCTCCATTTGATACATAAGCAATTTTTCCTATTTGCTACATCCTTTAAAAGTGATGGGTTAAACACAATTTCTTCATCCACCACTCAGAAGTACCTAGATAGATGAAAAATGACTATGACAATTGTGCATGTGGGCAAGCATGTGATACTGAAATCTGCAAGAACAGAGGTAGCATTTTTATGACATTCTTCGGGCAATGTTGTTAGTAATTCTCAAAAGCAGGAATATCAAGTATTATTCAAGAAAAAATCAGAATAAATTAATTCAAAGTGAGAAGTACATTCTGTAAACAGTTTCTGCTTGCCTTGTAAAGACACAGCTTTAAATTTTAGGGTTAGAGATATGTGAATTTTCTTCCAACTCTGCATAAATTATTAAAAATCTCAAAATTTGATAGACATCACCATATATGTGTGTGGAGCTTAAATGGGAGTACTCTGTTATGAATGAAATTAAAAAGAACTGCACTTTATAGTCCAAGAGGTGTTTTTTTTCATTCTTTTCCTCATTTTTCTGCAAATACTGTATAAGAAAGACAGTCCTAGAGTCAATTAAAAAAAAAAAAAGCCAGAGCCACATTATCTGATCTCCTTTCCTAACTGCCATGCAAACTTTTTCTTGGTTATTTGTACATGTTTTTACCTATTGCTATGTTTCCTTTAAGCTAATATCTGCCATACTGGCTCTTGCTCTAAATTCCTCCTTTAATGTGGTGTACCTTGTGAGGAAGGTGTTGCAGAAGTACAGAGCCAATCCAAGAACCTCAGAGCAAAGCTTCGTATGTCAGATCAGTGTTACACGATGGTGTTGAACAGGCCACCTAAATCTCAGGAAAGAGTGATGTGAATGTCTCAGCAAATAGTTATCCATAACTTGTAGAAAAAAGTAGAAAGTACTATTATGAAAAACTAGAGTGTAATGGATATTTCTTGAGAGTTCAGTGAAAAAAACTTCTTTACTACTCCTGAAAACAAGAAAAAATCAATTTTCTAAGGGCCATCAATTCTGCAGTAGATAATGATGCAACATTGGCTATCATTTGAATGGATGAGAGGAAGGTGGTTATTAACCTAAGAATTTGTAGCTGTTCAAGAACAGGTGGCTATCACTTGGTGATGTAAATTCAATATTCTACTGAATATTGCAGGGAATTTCACAGTATTAATTTCCAAAGATTAAAGCATTGTTGGAACTAGTGAGCAAACTACAAACTTAGACTGATTTGTATTACAAAGTCCATGATTTGTTGAAGGACAATTGGCCATTCAAAGTCCTTGATTCTACTAGAAGGAATAAATGTAGCAAGAAGACAAAAGACGTCTTACAGAGAGATATTATACACCAAACAAAGACCCTAGATAAAAATTTAAGTGCATTCTTTAATATAAATAAGCTGAATTAATTAAAAAATAGTTAGAAAGGCTGTTTCCATCAAGAATGAAGAACTCAGACAGAAATGCCATCTCAGTGGAACAGGAAGCTTGCCTTTTGAAAAAAATTATGATGTGAAGATGCATCTGATAAGGTGAAGGGATTTTGGAACAGTTTATTCATACTTCAGTCAAAATCTTTAACATAGTGTCTGAGAAGCACTACAAACTACTTTAAATGTACTTAGGAAGCTTCAACAGATACACAAATGTTCTTCCAATATTTAAAAAGAATAGGAGGCATTTATTAGCTTTGAACT
The DNA here is from genome assembly GCA_013399075.1 of Chloroceryle aenea. Classification (NCBI taxonomy): domain Eukaryota; kingdom Metazoa; phylum Chordata; class Aves; order Coraciiformes; family Cerylidae; genus Chloroceryle; species Chloroceryle aenea. The sequence goes on along the minus strand of VWZY01002610.1, from coordinate 291,026 downwards.
GATTCTGCATGGACTTATGAAATGGTAATTAGATAGCAAATAATTTAAGTTTATAAATATAAGCAAGAGCAATTTGTATCTTTGTTTGCGGAAGGTCTATCTGATCCAACAATATTGTTATATTTTCTGGAAACATTCTAAATCTAGCTAGAAAATGTAATTTTGTTGATATTCTATCCTTGGATTTTTCTGACTAAATTGAATTATTACCCTGGAACTTGATAGGAGAAAAAAAAATAAATTAGTAAATGGCACTATGTTTGAAAGGTTCAAAACAATTGGCTTACTGAGAAATCTTAAAACACAGTCCATGTGAAGTCTTTGATTTTTTCTAACAAGACCCCTCAGATATTACTTTTTGATCCTGTGCACTTTCATCAGTGACTTTTCTGGCCTACCTAGAAGACATAAGATTTGATGGGGTAGTAAATGATTAGGGAGACAAATGTCTGTAAAAGAATAATCTGAATCATATGCCTAAAAAAATCACAAGCAAGCAAAATGTGTTTTAATTAAACTGTCTGCCCTACACACGTTGGATTTCAGGCTTTCTTTAGGTATTCCCTGCTTTCCCCTCTAAACACAGTAACTGATGTGTTGTTCAAAGCTTATTCAGGAAAAAAAATAGTCAGAAATAGCATTGGATTCAATCTCTTTTCAGAAACTCAGGTGCTTTGTATACAAAAATATTCTCCTGAAATCTCTTCCAGCTAATTTACTTGCATGTAGTAATAGCAGATAAGAATTCAGGCTGAAGTGTGGCTTTGAAGCCAACAGCATCTCTCCCATTCCATTGCATTTTCCCCTAGTAGTATCAGACCGTTATTTGCACACAACAAAGGTATAATCTTTCAGATCCAGATTAAATAAAAACACAAACACAATTCTTGCCACGTGAAGCCAGTAGATTGTCCAGGCTTTTGCTTCTGTATCATCCAGAGCTGGTCACCAGGGATACAAAATTATAAAACTCTAAATCCTACAACCAATCACTGTGTCTTTTAAGGGGGTGTTGGTTTCACGTGATGAAGTTTGCGTGCCAGTTTATTAACAACTAAGAAAAGCTCTTTTCTCTTTGCCATAAACTGACTTAAGTAACTACAGCAAGGTGGTTGTTTAAAGTGGGTTTCTCCATGTGTGGCATCTTGCTCGACATCTGGTTCTAGTTAACTTCTTTTCTGAGCTTTTTGTTGTGTTGAATTTGTCAAAACAAGACTGACTACAGAGCTAGAAGTTCACCTGATTTGTACCAAGAAAAGGACAGCAAAACAAATGCCATTGCCCAGTTTGTGCTTGGAGAATTAGGTATTATCACATGGCAATTTTTGTCCTAAATATGCTGCTTATGATTTTTGCTAGAAATACTCATTTAAGTATCCTTTGCAACCACGTGGAAGGGTGCATTAAGGTCATCTTTCTTTTATGCACCATGCTGCACAGAGTAAGTTTTCCTTTACTATGACTGCATGCAGCTTTTGTGTCTGACAGAAGCAGAAACCAGCATTTTTATGGAATAACATTAAAGAGCAGTGGTTTATTTCAACATGTTATGAAATTAACCATAATATATTTCTACTGAAAAGTCAGATTATATATCACAGTTTAACATCAGATTTGGGCTTGTAAAAAGCTGGTGTTACCATAAAGCACGTGTTCGTCCGTACTTCAGCTGGCTTAAGCTGGTTAAGCAAACAGAATATAACCTTTTTAATATAAAATCACATCACACTTCTCTATCAGTTGCCCTCTGCTTCTGTATCAGAAGCACATCGCTTCTGTCAATCAAATGGCTTGACCTTAACCTAATGAAGCATCAGGACACTAAACTGTGACTAAACCAAGCCCACCAGAGGACACCACGATGTATTTTTCTTGAATGAATTTTAAAACATACTCTCACCAATCTCACACCCATACACTTGCAGAATCACCAATCTAGGTTTTGCTTTATTTAAATTCATAACCTTCTTTTCATTTCTTAATCTGCCCATTTTTTCACCTGAATTTCCTGCCACTGCAGACCACGTGGGCTGCACACTGCAATAACCAGTGATAAAAGCACACAGTCTAGCAGCAGCAGCAGCAGAACATAGTTTAAGGATGCATAAGGTTGCATTTTGTTGCATCTGCAGGAGGTTCCCTGTGTATCCCCAGGAAGCACATTTTCTCTATGAGGATGACTGAGCACAGGTTGCCCAGGGAGGTTGTGGAGTCTCTCTCCTTAGAGACACTGAAAAACAATCCAGGCGTGGTCCTGAGAAAATGGTTGTAGGTTACCCTGCTTCTTGCCCAACACGAATTAATGAGGATTTTCCTCATGGGAAATTAAGACAAGTATCAAGCAGTAGATTATTTAAAGGATATGGAAGCAGAGGTGGTCAAGACTATGAATATCTCATTTAAACAAGGTCAAGCCTGTTATAAGACTGTCAGTTCCTGAATACTACAGCAAGGAGGCCTTTCCTTCAATAAAACCAGAAATGTATGTCAAAGAATTTAAGTGTCTTTATAACATTAAGGAAGTCAATGTGGCTTTTTTCCTGTCACACATATAACTGTGGCAAAGCATCCTCAAAAAATACAAATGTTATCAAGGACATCATCTGTGTGCTATAGAACAGCCACCTGCCAGTTTACAAGGCATAGATAGTGCAAGAAAACTGAACTTATAATTCAGCTGAACTCAAACTAGTTCATCAGCCAAAGTTTCAGACTGTAACATGTGTGCATTACAATATCAGCTTCTACACCTCTGAGGTATGTCACTCAGGAGATATGACAGAAGCATGTCTGGTCCCATGTCTGGAAACTTTCTAGCCTTTGAAAAAAAAGTAATTTAAAGATGCTTAAAGATTTTTACATGGTGGATGAATATCACCCAACCATTTAGTGCTACTGACCTCACCAGAAGTATGAGTAAAGAGAACTTGTCAAGGTAGACTCTCAATAATCCTTCATATCAGACCTGTCTTTCAATTGCAGGTAGAAATTTATTTATTAAGAAATTATATTACAAAGAATGTGCTGTTCTGTTTGTACTCTCTCCTTCTACAGAAGATCTTTCTCTAAAAATAAAGAAGAGCTGCAAGAACTGACTTCATCGAATATATGTCTGATCGTCTGGGTAGGAGTAGAATGTACCACAAGAAATGGCTGTGTCTAAGTTTGTTTGGTTTTATTTTACTTCCAGGCCATTACTATGAGAAAGCAGCAGCTTGAACTTAATACAATTGCCCTGGTGATTTTTATAGAGCTTTTGCCATTATTGAAATTGGACTCACTATTTCCCCCAAGCATATGCCTGAATAGCTGGAAGATCTGTGCATCAAAGTGGAAATAAAGAAGGGGTAGAGTAATTTAAAATGGTGCACAGAATAGTGGAAAAAAATAATGGTTTTTTGCCTCATCCTATAATAATGTGAACTCGATAAGGAGACAAGTCTGGTTTTTGTCTTTACTAGAGGTGAAACCAGATGTAGATGTCACTTGGACTACTGTGAACCCCATCAGAAAGATGAAGCTTTTGGAATTTGCAGTAATCCATTTCTAGCATACCATAGTAGACAGTATGTTTAAATCAGATCCTCCAGCTTTGACTGAATGATGCCAGCCCATGTGCTGCAGAACGTCTGCAAGTGCAGGAAGTGTCAAGTCATCTTGTTCTTCAGACTATAAACAAAAATCAGTATGTCTGAGAGTAGCTTAAAAATAGAAAAAAGTTCTACATAATTACAGACTTTTACAAATGAAAAAGTATTCTTCATTTTAATTGACCTCTGTCCTTGCACTGGCTCCTGGAAATATTCCACCCGAGACCTTAGTCCTCTGCCTAAAAAGAAACAAAATATTAAACCTACAATTTCATATTATGGAGCTCACCTTCTACAAAAACATACTGAACCACTGCATAACATTGCAAAATATTTTGCTGGCAAAGAATACCTTCTTGTACACAGTGTTTTCATGTGGAATAACCTGAACTTTGAGGGAAAAGAATATTTTTGGATAAATACAGTTTGACTCTCATAGGACTGAGTAGAATATGAACGTGATCTGTAAACTGATCAAGGTCTTAACTTTGCTATATTACCAGGTCAAAAGCCAACTTGTAATTAAAGTACTCGCTACACTATTATTCAGAATGCAGCACAAGAGGAGCAGGTGATAGTTCATGTTTCTTTCAGGAGCTCGTGAGAAGGTGCAATAACCCTCCAGTATAGCTTCAATGGAATATCTGGATTATATATTTTATTTGCATATTGTGATTTTTTAGTTTATTCTCTAATGGAAAAGAAAATCAGAGGATAGTAAATAGTGAGGGGAAAAAAGTCTCTTTTGAAGTATTGTTTCTATATTGTAAATCACATCTGGAGAAAATCATTAGAGTACTCCATCCCTCTCCATAAAAGCATGATCTTTTGCTGTTATACATAAAGTATTTTGTTTAAACTAGTCTATGCATGTCAATCAGAAAGGCTTTCACTGTATCCTTTGGGAAAATGCTCTACAGACCTGTAGATCTTGCTGTCACTGAGGTTATCCAGACAGTTAACATTTGACATTAACTCCATGCAGTTCCTTGTGCCTCTGCTCTCCTTCATTCTGCTAAACTGATTTCTGACCATTACTGAGAAAGCCTTCAGAAATTTTCAGAGGGTGAAAGGTCTGCCCCTTCCTCCTGCCTTCCATGAAGAGGAGGAGACCACAGTAGACAAGTTTTATGTTCCATTTGGGTCAATGCTCAAGGAAAATTCATCGTGCCTGGAAGAAACATGAGAGGAAGGCCAAGTGTGGGAGCTCAGGATTCCTAAGCACTTTGGTAAACTATGGTGTTGAAGTTGTCACATCATGTATTTTTTTTTTTTTACTAATAGAAATTGTTATCTTTTCTAATAAAGCTTTATTCTCAATAAAAAGTGATGAAGCAAATGTCCTCCTAGGTTGAATTCCCCCCGACCTGTTTACAGAGTGGTTCCAGCCTGAGCATGCAAAATGCTATCAGTTGTTTAAAAGATATGACTCCTGCCATGGACAAAGGATGGGAGGCTGGAAGGGTAGGATCCCAGGGCCCAGAGCCTGCATTCAGCCTGTGTGCCAGCCTCAGTAGAAGAGAGATGAAAGGAGGTGCTCCAGCAAGCCCTTCTGAAGCAATGGGGAGCACGGTGTCACACTCCCAAAATGGACCTGTAGGAGCTGGTGCACCCAAGAGCACCACAGGCATTCATCTAGTGGGTCACACTGGCCCTAGGGAGGCCACACAAGTACACAGGAGTTTGCTACCCCTGCTGCAAATGGCAATTTCATTTGTCATTGCATCTCCTGCAGTTTTTCAGCTGCCGTTCAATGCAACACCTACAAATGCAGTGCTGTGAGATTTCTAGCCAGCATAAAGTCGTTGAGAAGTCTGAGATGTCAGCCAGATAAGAAAAGGTGGAGTCTGCTCTGCAACCCTTGAAACTCTCTCAGTTACAGATCACCTAGTTACAAATGCACAGAAAAAGTGATGTCAGCCCTGCCCACTGCACTTAGGTGGCTAGTAAAGCATGTTTGATTTTCATTATTAATGATTGTGATTATTCCTCATGGGAGACAGTATGGTTTAATTAGTAAATACAAAAAGGTGTTTTTTTCCTGTTAATACTTTGTCTCACCATATCAATTTAAAAAAAAACCCTGTACCTGCAATCACAATCACACATGCTAAAAAATTCCCATGCTGAAGAAAAAGTATTCATCAAAGAGAGGGAAGGTGATATTTTGATAGTAAATCACAAATTTATATTCAAAAATAGCACTGATCCAGATATTAAAGAAATATCCTGTGTTCTTGGGTTGTTTTTAATAAATTTCTGGGCATAATTTTGAAGACATATTGAAATTTATTATCAACAATAATCCCTTTCTGTGGTTTGAGGGTTTGGGTGTTTTTATTCTTTTTCCCCTTTTCATTTTTTCTTATTATCTGAAACAGAACCAGTAAAAACTTCCCATAATTTCATCCCAAATAGTCTAACAGAAGTATAAATTGCCTGGTTGCACCATTTTCATCTGACAGGCTGTTCAAAATCTTCTTTAAAGCCAAGCTGAGGGAATGGAAGAGGTCCATGCCTCTGCAGCAATGAGTCAGTGAAGAGACCTAGTCACGCCAGGGGAAACAACTTACATGGTTAGTTAGTTGCCTTCTGATCAGGTTATCTGCTGGAGATTACAAACTTTATAGAGCTACCCCATATTAATCAAGTGTAGTCATTCTTTCTAGAAGTGTGTTAATTATTTTTCAGTGTGTTATTTCTTTTTTCTACTAATAATATGGACACTTCTATATTTCACATGATTGAACTACTACTTACTACTATTGAACTACTACTATTGAACTACTACTATCTACTACTTACGCCTCCTGAAAGATGACTTTAATATGTCTATTGCAAATTATTTACTTTGTTTTTTCTTACTTCAAAAAGAAATGCTTACATAAATAAACAAACAGTCCTAAGAATTTTCTTGTTTTAATACAATTATCCAGCTCCAGGATTCCAGGGAAATGTGTGGAGGTAAATCCACAGCTTCCTCAGAGCATTGCAATACTGAATGAAAAGGTGCAGGGGAGCTTGAGATATATTCTAAACTCCCTGCATTCACTCCATGGAGGGTTACACTTCTACCCTCAGTCCAACAAATGTGAATAATTTGATGTTCTGTGCATACAGAAAATCCTGCTGGGAGTTGATGCAAACATAAAATTCCCAATGTGTTTTCTAGCAAATGAAACCACACTCAGATCCATGTGCAGCCAGAAAAAACCTTTTGAGAAAGATAGTAATTTTAAATCACAACCAGAAATTGATCCATCTGTTTCTTATTTCCAATCTACCAAGTTGTGACTGTCCTTATGCATAAGGAGAGGAGCTTTTCAGTGCCATCATATTCCATGTCATGGACAAAGTCTGGTTCTTCAGTATGGTGTTCACTGAAAACAGTGAAAGATGAAAAAAAAACCTGTAACTAAACCTACTTATATTAATATCTATATGTTTTTAGTGAGGGAACTCTGCTTTGCCAAGTATTTCTTATCAGGCAAAAGAAAATCTTATTTTGACCTTCAGCTTAATGTTCCTGTGTTTTCATTTCTTACAACAGGCCTTTGAAATTCAGCAAGAAGAAAGCTCTGGAAAATAAATATCTGCAGTGTCTCCCATGAAATTCCATTTGTCTACATCCCAGGTACAGGTGTGCTGTCATTCCCATCTGTCAGCAAAGCTGTGGCAGCACGCCAAAATAACCACTGAGCACAAACCCACTGACACCACAGCTAAAGAACCAGCAGCACCTGCTCCAGCAGGAGCTCTGAGCAGAAACCCCCTCTTACAGGAGAGCAGAGAGAGACCTAATCCACTCTCCCTTCTTTGAAGATTTTCCCCCTTGGATATGTTGGACAACTTCAAGAGCTCATTCCAGGCTCAGAAGGAAGCATGTGAACAGTGCTTTTCCACCATCTCCATATAAGCAGAGACTCAAAGCAGGCTCCTCCAGCAATGTCTCAAAGGCAGTTCAAGGCCATGGTCTACCTTCCCTCCTCCCTAAGCTCTCCCCCTGACAGCTGCAGTAGTTACTCAGAGTTCAAGCTCACTGTGGATGCTCAGAGCTTGACAACACCAATAATATTTGATAGTAACACTGTCACATATTCTTGAAAGAGAATTATTCCCAACCTATGTGAGCAACATAGGCAATGCATCTAACAACATTGAAATAAAACCATTACTCTGGTTGCAAAGCAAAAAATCTCTCAGTTCAAAAGGACAAAATTAAGATCATCTGACTCATCTTACATCAGTCCTCTTGCACCTGTAACTGAGACATTTCTTCATGACATGACGTAATGATTTTCAGGAGTCCTTTTGCTGAACAAGTGGGACAGTGCAAAGGAAGATGGCTCAGGGTGTGATGACCATAGCTGGGCACTGAAGGTTTCCCTGGCACATTTCTTCCAGAAGGCTGGAAGGATTCTTCTGGAGGAGGAAGGATACAGAAGAGCTCTCTTCTATTCTTCCCTGGGTCACAGCTTTCTTAAAATATTCTGTACAGTCTGTTTTAATATAAAACATTGGACAAGATTGTCACTCATGTACTACATCCAAATAGGTATATAGGAAGCTGACCTGGCAAAGGGATTCACAAAGACCTCTTGCTACAAAAGAGATCAGTGGCAGTTGTGACTGTGGAGCACTTTGGGATAAAATAACACATTCCCGTAGTAAATGACTGCAGGAGGAAGGAAGTTTTAAGGAGGATTGTGTGGGTATGTTGAATTATGCAGTTCATTTACACAATTTTCTTCTTGCAGATACATTTGGAGTTGATTAATTTATAGATAGATATTTGGCACCTGGGCTGCAGTGAATTTCCCTTCAAGCGAAGTAACAGTTCTTTTATTTCTTTTCACTCCACCAGATAAAAGAGCATGGAGTGTACCTGGAGCTTGCAAAGGGCCCCTATGTCCCAAACCAGTGTAAAAGTCAGCTTCATTAGCACACATCATTAAATGTTTCATAAAGAAAGGCACCATCTGCTCTTGGAAATGCTGAGACCTCTGCACATAAGGTGTTTAATTGCCCTCAGCCAAGAGGGACAGCCTTTTGACTTAACCTCAGACTCAGATCTGAGGTTATTTTGCCAAAGTGAGCATTTCTCGCTGCTGCACTAACCAGTTCTCTTCCAAAAATGCCTGTGTATTACGGCTTGTCTCCAGCTGCCTTCCCCCAGCTCTTGGTGGCTCCCTGAGGATGGGAAGTCATAGACTAGCTGGACAGTAATATTCCAAATTATCAGTTACATATCCATTTTTCCTCCTGTAATCTCACGAGTAGCTCCACCCTTGCTCCCAACCATACAAACACCACGTTCAGAGGCTTGCACTGAAGCAAACACTGGAGCTATTTTCAGCACACATTTTCCTTTCACAGTCCCTAGCTGATACCCCAAGAGCAAGAAGAGCAGGGCTGACATCATGCATGGGGACTTCACTGCTCCAGCTCTGTCCTACCTCACTGTGGCGAGATCAGCAGGTGGACTATGCTGCAGTCTTCAGGGATGTCACAGACCATGGGCTGTGTGAGTTCAAAATGCCACGAGAGCTCCTCAGGAATGACTGTCAGACCAAGGAGTTCCCAGCTGAGTGATGTGGCTGATGCCGTAACTTTGTACTCGACCAGTGAAGCTGTACCTGTTTTCTGTTTTGTCATGAAAAGAATAAAGAAAACAAAACAAAGAAAACATCATGACACGGAAGACAAAACTTTTGTGAAGATTGTGTGTTCCCTTAATGGCCAAGAGAACAATTATGATTAGGGACAAACCAGAACTTACAAAAACACTCATGGATTTATTTTTTCGAATTGCATTGTATTTAAATGACCAAAATTTGATACCAGATTCATAGAATACACCAGTAGTGTACCTAACAGAATTCTGGGATTGTGTCACATTTCTAGGAAACGCTTCCCAAAATGAAAGCTCCTCATAAAATGAAATATGCATAATTATGTTTAATAGTGTACATTACTGGAATACTGACTGGGGAAATAAATTCAGCCTTTGAAACTTGTAAAACTATCATTCAAACAAAATAAGATAGTCCCTGGAAAGAAATGATAGATTTACTGGAATTATCTTTCCATCTCATGCACAATCATGCTTTTATGTCAAACTACACTTTTTATAAAAACAATTATGCTATTTGAAAACTCGTAAGTATTTGTCTAATATCATGGAAGTGACCATCACTGTGTATAAAAACAAAACTATTACCTAGCAGGGTGCATACCTGGAATGTCATCTAACCTCACAGTCTTTTCCTGTTTTCCAACTGTGCCTATTTTCATTTTTTCGTAGTTACCAGCCGAACAGCTCCTGTGTTTTGGACCCTTCTTTAATGCAAGACAAAGGGGAAAAAAAAGGATATATGAAGTTACTCAGCAGCTGGTTTGTTCTACCCTCCATTCACCCAGTTACTTTTTATGAATTTATGGAATTACCTGAAATGCAGAGAATGTTTTTTCCTACATCATTAGTGTGGAACTTGTTTATACCCCTCAGAAATGCCTCATTTTTATGGCTTTTTACAAATCATTACTGCAGACTGCAATCTTTCCATTTGTAATTCCAGAAATACTTCTTGACCATCAGATAATTGAAATCCTTTTCTTGCAGAGTTCTTCTCCTGCCTAACATCTGATGGCAATGCCTCAAGCACTGCCAGGCATGTCCCCGTGCTTTATTCATAACAGTCCTTTATAAAATTGTTAGACCATGTCTCACAATGTGATGTTCATTTTTCTTCTGTGTATTTACTTACAGAAATGTATTAATATGTGTGAGGGAAAAAAATAAACACATAATATTTCCTGGAGAAATACTATCAGACTCCTCAAGACATTTGGTATGTAGCTGTGGTGCAGAGCCATTCCTAATCATTCCTAGTAAACAGAGAATTAGCATTCCTTCAATTACTTATCTTTATAAGAATTAAAATTCTTTCCAGGATATTTAGTTCTTAAGGCACATTTTATCACAGCACATTTCTGTTAGAAACATGCTCTTTCTTGTTAGGAATGACACTAATTTTCCAGTTAGCTATCAAAGCAAATTATTCCAAAGTTTATAGCAGTCTGACATAGATTTGCAGAATTAGATCATAAAACTCTGTTGCTATCTTCAAAAACATAGGATGACATTTACATTTGCCCCATCACAGTATGGAAGCAGATGTGCTGGGTTTTTAGCAGAAAAAAAACCCAAACAACTCTTCTGCTTTTATCTAAATCCTGTATGCCTGTGATTTGATGAATATGTTCCTTTAATTGTGTCATCACCTTCCTAACAAGAATATTTTCTAACAGGGAAGACAAGACTTCAACAATACTGATCTAGTGCTCCCCAAACTTGTACCATATACATGAAGTGACACTGAATCAAAAGCTAAATAGCACTACTCCTTCCTCAGAAGTACAGAACTAAGGAAGGTAGTCTGACAGGAGGATGATGAGAATGCTACAGTGGAAGTTTAGTGGAGGAATAAGCCTATTTATCATCTGAGTATCAATTTACCTGTCTCTTGTTTTCCCATCTCTCTCATGTAGTTGGTTTTGTATAGGATGATGATTCATTGTGATGATTCCTTTGCTTAGAGCAAGGAAAGCTCCATCACTTCAGGACAAACCAGAAAAATTTGAGCAAAACCCTTCTCCAGCACTTCTGAGGCTCAGTTGCTCTTCTCACTGCAGTTCATTGCTGGCACTATGCTCACTATCATGCCTCTGCTCTATTGCTAATTTTAGCCTTTGGATGCTTCAGCTGTGAGCTGTAGCATCTTTTAACCACAAATTACTTTATGGGTTCCTGTGGGCCAGTTCGTGTTCATGTTTTTCTCTTCTGACTCTCCCTTTGTCCAAAGGGGAGTGAATCTTTACCATCCTTTCATGCAATGGCCTTTCACAGTTGATAATTGGGTTTTTTTGATTCTTTTCCTGTCTCTATTTCAGCCCATTTTCTCTCCTGGCTTCTGTAATATCTGTTACTGACTTCTTAAGCACATAATCTATTAAAAAAAAAAAAAATGATTACATCAAACTACAGTTTTTTGACTGAAAATTTTGCCTATTAAAAATTGAGCTGGTAAACTCAGTAAAACATCAGAGAAAGAGAGAAAAGAGGATACAAAAATGAGAGGAAAATATAAGACACATTATTTGACATTTTTATGCTAATCCAAGTAATGTCTTTTCAGGAAGCTTTATGTATGATACGAAGAAAGGTTAAGGTATTCTTCTTAGCCAGCCCTCTAGTAGGGAAAAGAGCTATTTCACAAACTGTAATGGTCATCTCCAATATTTACAATGTTGATGATCAACTGGTCATCTCATAGCCAAAGCTTAACCCATAAACCCTTTTTCAGATGAGCTTCTATTGTATTTTCATCTATTTTTTTTCAGGAAAATATCTGGTGAATCTCTGAAAGGCTTTATAATAATACATATTATTCTGAATGAAAATATAAGTATGAATATATGAAAGCAGAGTTTAAAATGAAATTATCTGGCAATTCTAATTCTATCATTTGTAGAAAGGATGTTTTGAAAAATGAAAGAAGGTCAAATATTTGATAAGAATTCCATTGACTACAATCTCTGTGGAAACATTTGCAGTTCTTTTATATGGAATTACAGACACACAAGCACACACACATACATGTGGGAGTGGGTGCCTATCTACCATCTGAATATCTAACATATTTCAATTCCAAACAAAACATAAAAACTTCTTGATCTGTCGTCTCAGGAAGCTCAGAGCTGAATGAGTGAAGCATCAGATGCAATTCAAAAATAATGACTCAGAGGAAGAACACGGGCATCTTGTCCTTTCCTGATGTAACCAAAGATAAACTGGCAAACGTCACAGAACTGCTATATTACCTTCAAGATAATTTGCTGCTCTTGAATCCTCATTATACGAGTGAGTCAAAGGGCATTCTAGCATTAAAATACATAATTTAATGTAAAAGCTATGCTTTGCAGAGAGTCAGCTTCCATCCTGCTGTGGCATATGATATGAGAGGTAAATATCTGAATGGAACCTCTGACTTATTTGGAGAAGATTTCAGGGGTAAGGTAGCCAGCAATTTTTCATTGACATTATTTGCATAAAAACAGAAAAAATGTGTTCCATAATTTTTTTTTCAGTGGCTATTTTCATTTTTATATTATGCTACTGAGATGAGAGCTACAGCTATCCATGGTATAGCCCCCTGTATTTCAGCCTTTGGGGAAAGCCACAAATGATGACAAATCTCCCTGATTTAGAGGAGCAGAAGGACAAGAAGTTTTAGTTGCTAGTAACCCCAACTGAAGACCAATAATTTCATTTCGGGAAAGGAAGAGGAAACTGAGCAGTACTTTCTGGGCAGGCAGACAACTAGCAAAGCAAAACTGTCTGTAAACACCTTCCTCCCTCCACCTTCAGTAGTAGAATTGTTCATTGTACTTTTTACCCCAAATCAGAAGGCAAATATTTCACAAACTATTTTATTAAGCCAAAAGGTTTTCTATTTTCCAAGCATAATTAGTTATGATCACTCAGATTTCTGACCACATGCCAAACATACCACATGTGTTTGTATGGGGATTCACTGGAGGAAGGTTTGCGTGGGTCAGTAAAACCAGCTCCTCCCTGCTCCCACCAGCAATCCCAGAAAACACGTCCTGCCCACCCAGGGGGCTGCTCTCCAGCCTCTCTTCTCAGCCCACTTTGCTTATTTCTACTTCCAGAGGGACTTGTCCCTTCCCTACTTAGCCCAGACCCCACACACCCTAATTATGCTGATATATCATAGGCACCTACTTGTGATTCACAGATGTCAATTTTCTTCACTGATAGGGAAAAAGTTTTTATTCTCCTTTTCCTTTTTCTTTCCGTGGTGAATGTCAGTAGTTAGGTGGAAGTCGGGAATGAGTCTGTGGTTTAGTGGCATTCTGAAATAAATAGGTTTCTATGATTTTTCTAACTGACTTTTCTTCCTATACTGATTTCATTTCAGTGTTTCATATGGTGCTAAAGTTTAATTCTACTGAAGGTTACTCTGTGATTATTTTCTATTTCATTTTTGTTCATTTGTTTGTTTGTTAGTTTCATTAAAATGTATATGAACTTAGTTTCTTGTCTGATCTTTAGCTGTCAGGCTTTTTGTTTAGAGAAATATATGTTATTTTAAAAATCACCTTTTTATGAAAGAATTAAAAATGAAGGGAACACTAAGTAGAACTGATGCAACAGGTTGGGCTAAAAATAAATAAGGGAAGGTTGCTATGGTTTTTCACAAATAAATATGTAGTATCAACAGCAGCATGAGCTCAAAAGATGCTTTCCCTCAAAGCAGCTGTATTTTCCTACCAGTGAAAGGAACAAAGATGACAAGCTGCCAGAATCAAGCTACTACAGAATAAATATGTTATTTATTTAGTTATTAAGACATGCTTACTGTGATAGCAGAGAATAAATTAACAAAATTTGGGAGAGAAATAGTATTTCCTCAGTTGTCAGACTTTTTTGGGGGGGGGG
>VWZY01002610.1:246090-276887 GCA_013399075.1 Chloroceryle aenea | reverse complement strand
GCCAGGTGGGTGCAGTGACCTTAGAGGTCTTTTCCCGCCATGACAATCCTGTGATTCTGTGACAAGAATACAGTCTGAGTTTTATATTAGTATGTTTTTCCCAAAAGCTGGGACAGACACAAGGTCGCTTCTGTTGACTCAATGGATAGGTAACAACTTGTTAGCCTTCCAAAACTCATCTGTGTTCAGCTATGTGCCCTGGCCTTTGTCTTATTAACACAGTGTTTCCAGCTGTCTCACTCACTGTAGTATTAATTCTTCAGTTATGTTCTTAATACTACACCTTGCACTATGCAAACTTTGCACCTGAATAGTATCTGGCCCAAGTACTCCAGTCCACAGGTGGAGAACAGCAGTAGCTGTTGCATTTTATAAACTCCAAATGCATTATAAAGTGGGGGATTATAAATTTATCTTATATTTATAAACCTACTAACTCAAAAAAACAAGGCAATGTGCATTACTGTGTTTTTACCACTATGGGACCCAACACATACAGATAGTGTGTAAAAATAAGTATCGTGCCTTAAATTTTTTATAGAATAACAAAATTTTCCTTCAATGTGTTTTATGTCATAATAAAATCTTCAGGGAATCTGTTTCTTGCAAATTTTAGTCATTCAGTTGAAGCTTAGAAAGCCTCACAGAAGATTGTAGGCTAATGAATGCACTCTGAAATGAGGCAAAACCAAACAAACATTGGCTTTTGCAGGGGGTGTGAATATATTCAGGAGATAATTACGCTTGACACTGGCAGAATTTGACCTGTTGGAGCCCCCCAAGCAATCGTGTACATGACTGAAGAAGGGAATTCTGATTTAATCTCATGAATATAACAATTTAATAAATGATGACTTGTACATTGAGACACAGCATATGGGAATTAGATACCCTTGGTTATATATCTAGAGCAAATGGGGTTAAAAAATACAGCTCGGTTATGTAAAGAGTCTTTCTGTCTCACTCCTGGGGATAAAAAACATATCAGATTCTCTCAGGACTAATGGAAGAACACACTACCAGGTAGGCTTACCTGCTCCAAGCAAAGCACCTCCTAATCCATCTCATCTGCTACCACCATAATCATATTTAACCTCCACAGTCACATTCTGACAACAGGACAACTTCAAGCATGGATCTGGACTTAGAGCAGTTTGTCCGTTAGCCTAGCAAGAAAAAAAGAGATACCAAACCAGCTTTTGCAAAATCTTTGCTTCATGCCCTGAAGTTGTAACGTCAAGGCAGTCTATAATTAGAGCACACGGGGCCCAGTGACTAACACACAAGAAAATACAGTGCATTAGCTGTAGTGTTTTCATTATTTTTGCTCGTAGACGGGAACACGAGACATTCTGATGCTGTTCCTCAGTCTGCAAATATTGGCACACCCTGCTCAAATACAGCCACAGAAAGAAAATACAAAAGGAAAAAAAACCAGCAACTGCAGATGTCATATCTTCTCCTACACAATTTACAATGTATATGTTCACATCCAGTGTGACCACACTTCCAATATAAAAATCCCATGCCTCCTCTGCAGTGATGCATTTGTGCCTATGAACACTAGCAAAAATCTCCAGTTTTTACCTTGCTCTTGTATTGCCTTTGCTGCCCTCTCCCTTGCCTTTCATGTTTTACCCATCTGCAAGACCTTTTTGGTATCTTGGAGTATTGGCTGCATGGATTAGGAATCATTATATAGCTATTAATGTTATTATTCACTAAAACATGGAATAATGGCTTGGACAATGCCTCCAATCTTGCTTTGGTCTTCAAACCAAGCAATATCTGCAGTATCCAACACTCAGTTGTTGGAATGTCAGCTTCTTCTTGGTAAACACAAAGCTTGAGTAAATATTGTGTAGTTGTGAAGAGCATGGATGTTTTGACTGATTAAGTGGGAGGGAGGAACAGTTGGTTAGGAAGAATTGTCCAAAATATGTGAACACAAGACAAAACCAAGCAGAACCAAGGTAACTTGTGCAGGTTGCTAAGTGTGTCTACATCTAAACACACTCATTTTTTACACAGATATATAAAAAACCTATCAGTTCTTGTAAGGTTTGGGCTTTGGTGTAATCCAGCTCAGTGCCAGGAGCCAGTTATAGGATCAATGCACCTTTGAAGTGGTGCCTAGGTTTGTGTTGACCTTTGATAAGAGGATAAATTTCACCCTGTGTCATTAGTGCTGTCCCACAAACATAAAAGGGATATGTTTGCCTTGCCTTAACATCATTGATATTTACCCACTGCTTTGCTTGAGATATCAGGTATAAAGATGACCCTATCTTTCCTGACTATGTTGAAAAGCAGAGATATTTGTATTCAAAATGAGGTTCAAATCCAGGCCAGGGAGATAGTTCCAGCTCTTGCTGAACTTTTTCCTAGCAGAGTGCAGGCAGCTAGTATGGATGAGCTGATGTAACTTTACTGTAACAAAACGGAGTTCAAAAAACAGTCATGATTTGCCAACCCAGAGTCCAAAACTTACCCTGAGATAGAAGGTCACAATACCAGAGATCAGACATCACCCAGTGACCATGATAGCCCACCAGAGAAGTTCAAAACCATAGTTTTCCAACCCATAACAAGGGTGCACGGTGCAGTGGGTGAAGGTTGACCCTGTCCACAGGTGCAAATCTCACTGTCCTGTCCAGGCTGCCCCACTGAAGTGGATGGTTGAATTCAACCATGACCATTCTGGGGTAACACTGCTTCTCCTGCAATTCACAGCCTATCTCTGAAGTCCTCCCTATGCTGTGACTTAACCTGAGACTGGGTTACAGATCCAAACACACTTTAGATACAAACACCACTGCTATCTAAGGGGTAGCTGATAGTACTTCTAAGCAGCTTCTCTCCTCTCCAACACAGGTTAAAGTCCCATTTCTTAACCTTCTCGATCCTGCCTCTACTCAAAAATATACTTGCTCCTAAGACTTCTGAGAGCTGGCCAGCTGACTGACATGCCACAGAAGCTGCGTGTTGCCAGATGAAGCTGGGTGACTGAGGTCATGTCTGCTTGCAAATAAAACAGACCTTGACCCATCCTTTCAGGCTGGTACGTGTGGAGCTTTTGCATGTGACTGAGAGCCATGTACACAGAGAGTGAAAAAATGAAGCTGATTTGGGAAAATTGGTTCAAATACTGCCTGTATGTTTGGGATACATAAGAAGGAGGGTAGCAGGTGATCAGGCCAAGGTCCAAATTCCCAAAGTGAGACACGCACAGAGTTCAAAATATTCTTAAACTTGGAGACTTTTCTGAAAAAAATTAAATACAGAAGCATGAATATACAACTATACATATTTTGTAAAAAGGTTCCTTAAAAATAGTTGCTAGTAAACCAGGATTTCTTCTCTGAACAAAGAATCATACCTGTAGTCAGTCCTTTGTCAACTTAGCAGACCTCAATTTCAAAAAACAGGTGCTAAATACCCTGGAGTTCCTCTGGCAAAGGGGTCCCTCATAATCTAGAAGATTACTCCATTACAATTTAAAGAAATTTAGGGCAAGAATGACTGAATAAAGACAGAAGTCTCTGGCAGCACCAGAGAAAAGAGAGAGACTGAGAAGTGGGGAGGTATGTGTGAGAGAGCACTTCAGTTCCTCATATGAGTAAAGTGAATTGTTCTGGAGTTTCACAGTGAGTGGAGTCAAGGTGCTGCTTGTTGCTTTCGTAAGTTCTTCTACTTCTCTCTTTCTTTCATTAAGTGCAGCCCCCATATTTATATTAAAAACTTAACCTGATTCTTAAGGACTATTTTTAGATTTACACATGGTAACAAAAAGAGCCCCTTCAGTTAAAACCCATTTAGGGCAGGATGGAGAGGAAAGATAAGATTGCTGTTAACCCTGGTTTGAGGTAGATAGCTTCTTCTCCTTCCACCTACCTAGAGTGGTAGATGGTTTCTTCTCATAGTAAATAAAAGGAGGTGTCAGAGAGATGTTGCCTTGGAAATCCCACCCATTGCAGGATTATCAAGAACTACCAGCACTCGCAGGACCTAAGGACTCTTCCTAGCTCTCTTTCACCTACTGAGAATTGTTCACTGTATTATCATGCCTGGAACAAGGATGGCTGGTTCATGCAATCACATCCTATGCCCACCATACCTACTGCAACCCCTGAGCTGGCGCAGGAGACTGCCCAACTGATTCAGAAGCATCTGAGATTGACTGTGATCAAGCCCAGTTACTCTTCTTTATTGCTGATATCTCCTGACTCACTCCCAGGCTTGGCTGAGCAAATTTTACTGTTTAACCCTTACAGCTTCCAACTGGACCTTCTTTTTCAACAGCATGGCTGTGAGCCAGTGCAATGCCCAGACATGCACTGGGAGCTCTGTGTTGCCAGGCTGAGAGCCAATAGAGCAGCCCAGCTTGTGGCATACAGCTAGGATCCCTAAACTGTGTGGCCTAACCCATACAGGGCATGGTATCCCATAAATGGCTCCTGGGTATCATCCCAGGTAGTGCAAGTTGGCCAAAACTCTGCCACAGAACTTAATTACTTTTAGTATTAACAGTTAAACTACACGATAATTGTAGACCAGATAAAATCTGTGCCTTAACTGGTTTACTGGGAACTCATAGCCCAGTGGTTACAGAAAACATTCAGTTTCACCTAGGCGAGGTCACATAAATTGTCACAAAAGTATATGAAAGATTACTCCGTTAAAGGGTTTATTTGGTTTGGGACAGTTCCCACAATTTCTCAAACAGTAAGGGGAACTTAGGTAGAGCAATGAATAGATCAGTCAATAGATAAATGGATAAATAGATATGTTCACACACTTCAAATAATTAATGATGTAACAAAGTACAGTACTCATTAGAAACATCTGGGCTGTCTACAGTTCAGAGAAAAATAGATCTTCTCTTCAGCTTTAGTAATAGGATCATTAGTACCTATCAACATCTAAAGCATTCATCTAAGTCATCAAAATAAGACACTAATATTGTTTCTAGAAAGAGACCCTACATTTCATATAAAGAGTTCTGTAGAGTTTTCTCTCTCCTCTTACATTGTCAATTATTTCCTCCTTAATTCTACTTGCCCCTGACTCCACCTTCACCTCTCACTCTGTTCCACCCAGACTTCTTCATCACTTTCATGGCAATGATTCCTCTGAGCTGCATAGGAATGAGAGAGGCCACATTATCCTTATGCAGGAGGATAAAATGTTTATGTTATACTTCATATACATGCTTGCTAAAGCACCAAGCATACTGGCAAAACACATAATTAGGATGGTGCGTGCCCATGTTTAACTGATACTGATTTCCTCCACCAACAGACTATTAAGAAAATTATTTTATGGAGGAATTGGATGAAGTATGCCATAATATTTAATGATGTTACTTGTTCCAGTGCCTGAATTAATATCTCACCTTGCTGAAAGATGAATTCATGAGTGATTTAGCTCCAGCTCAGTTACTCTGTTTATCATCTTTCTCCAGGGTGGGAAAGATACCATTCAAACAGTGTCACAATAAGAAAAATAAATAAAATTGATGATGACAGTTTCCCAAAATAATTTTCTGAATTTTTTACTATTTTGACAACTGTGTTATTAAACCAAATCATTTTCATCCAGTGACTGCCACTGGAGTTGCAAATTCTGCAAATGTCAGTCAACAGCATGCACATGAAACTTCCACTTCTTTGTCAGGTACTGTCATTTCCTTGGGTAGATTAACTGCACGATGGGCATTGGTTGACTCAGCACCATGAAAATACAGCTGTGCTGCTTCTTCAGCTGTCTTCGGTCTAATATTAGTGTTATGGTTTTTATATGGCAACCCATGTGATCTAATAATTTCTCCAGGACTTTACTTGGCTTCTTGAAAGACAGGCAGCCTTGAAATCCTTTCCCAGAACCAGGAGTCCAGAAAAAAACGAAGTGCAGACAACCAGTTGCCTCCAGGCTGAGTAAGCACAGGTGTGGTTTAGTTTATTAACTTAAATTTTATATAAGACCTCAAGGATTTTGTGGTAAAGTGAGAGATGGCAGCAGGTCCATCTGTTGCTGAAAACTAAGGAGGGTGACAATTAGTGACTGTGGCTTGGGGTGTATTAACTCAGATGCTGAGCATGACCAGTGCAAAGCCTCACCTGGAAACTGATGCTGCATGCAGTTCTGGAACTCAAAGCACTGGGAAACATGCAAAGCCATATGGACATGGCTCTGCATAGTAGCAGCTTTACATTGACCAGGGAGTAGGAACACAACATCACAGAACAATTCAGTTTGGAAAGGACATCTGGAAGCCATTTGGTCCAAACCCTTTCTCAAAGTAAGGCCTATTTTGAAGACAGGTTGCTAAGAGTCAGTTATTGCATAGTAATAACTATGTCATCACTGATAGTGCCTGGAATTTTCCACTTTCTGGTTATCCAAGATCCTTTATATTGAATTAATGAAAAAAACACACAGGGTAAGTTCTAGAAGTCCTACATTCCATCCTTCAGTCCTATTGCTGACAGATTGCTCTGTACCAAGATATAATAAGCCCAACTCTAACTTTCCTTATTCCTGAGGAAGTCAGTAATAAATCTGGTAAGTCACTAGTTCCATAATGAGAAATGGGTGTAAGTAAAAGGAAAAGCAAAGCCAGATATTCCTTATGGCAGCAGTTTTATAGGAGGAAGACTTCTGCTCCACATTTTTTTTATCCCTCAGCCTTCTTCCCCAAGGCTGCACCCAAAGTTTCCACTTGGTGTGCTTCTCCAAGCCAAGAATGGAGAAAAGGGTTTACAGCAGTGTGCACTGATATCCTTCCTGAATCCATAAACTTCCCAATGTCTTCATTCCTGTTGTTTCATTTTACTCCATCCCTCACCTTACAAAGCCTGGAGAATGTTTTATGACTCTGCTGGCTCTGTATTGAGGGATAAAGTGTTCTGGTTCTGTCAGGATGCAGGTTTCTGTATTACAGAGCTCCTGATATCCAGCTTTTCTCAAAAGTATGTTCTGTTTATGTAGAATAAACTACCTTTCTATAAACACCTGTACAAAGTTCTAATCACACTGTACTAGGTATACACTAAGTAGCTGTTAGGGAGTAATTACTTCTCTAGTTTAAAACTTCACCTCATTCCCTGCAAAACAAGTGACTAAACAAAAGCAGTTACTAAATCATAGTTATATTTAAGTATAGCACACTTGGATAACCCTCAGCAAGACAGCTGGGAGCTGGAAGCAGTGTTACAACAGCAGCATGGAGTTTTGCATAACGTAGCTTACCAGATAATAACTCCTTCCAGTAGCACAGCAAACCTGGCTGTTCCTTTCCTTCACACAAAACAGCCTGTAGACAAATCAGCCAGTTCCACTCTTCTTATGTGTTTCAATCAAGGTGGATTTATGAGAGGTGGAGATTCAATGCAGTGGGAAAGGCACCATGACAATGCAATCCAGCCCTCATAAAATTGAAGCTATATATAAAAGTAGCCCATATAAAAGTCAGGGTTAATTATGAAGGAGAGAGCTTTGGAAAATAAAATAAAATAAAATAAAATAAAATAAAATAAAATAAAATAAAACTAGCAACCAATAGTGGCAAAATGCTAATAATTTAAATAGTACAAAACCCAACATAACTGAAGTTCAGTTGGAAGAGATTCTAGTACATCTATCCCAGGCAAAATTAGCATGAGGAAATCTATTAAATCTGAATCTCTATGCGTTTGTTATATTTTTTGAAGAAGTTTTGAGATCCTTCAGAGCCTATTTTCTGCTCTCTTTATTTCTGCTCTCTTGTGAGATACAGCAGACAGTTAATAGGCAATAAAAGCTCTGACTTTTTTCTGGACAAGAGGTTTTCCATGTGTCTTTTGAGGTTAAGAATCATTTTGTGCATGGATCTGGCCTAGAGAAAAGTGTCCAAGAGAATATAATATAATTTAAATAAGCTAGAATCCCCAAAGCAAAGATAATCAGAGGCTAAGAAAGGCTCGTGGTTTAAGCATAGTTTGAAAAATCCAGTGAGAGACCTCAGGCACATCAGAAAGTCTTTCTGTCTCCATTCTCCAGCTGTAAAATAGAGATAATTTTTCTCCTCCAATTCTCCAGGAGGTTATAGCATAAATTCATTAACATTTTCAAGGCATTCAGATGTTGTGTGCATATCTGAGAGCAAAATGGGAAACTGCTGCTGGTAAATGAAAGCCTTATAAATTGTTTTAAAGATAAATCTTGATCCCTTTTATATTTCCTATGGAAATTTGAACTTAATCATGGAAAAGAATGCAAGGATAGAAAATGGGTTCTGTGAGTTCTAAAGCTGGGGATCATTACTGTCTCTTATGGTGCAAAGGACTAATGAAAAGACCAATATTAGACCCTTGTTTTTTAAAGAAACTCTTAATGTTTGCAATCTCAGCTCCTATCCCTGATCACTTGGATATTACTTCTGCCTTGTTAGTAATGAGTAAATATAAGCAATGAAATCTTGGCCTCACTGAGGCCAGTGGTATTCTTCTACTGACCTCAGCAGAATCAGAATATCATGAAGGAATCAATGCTGATCCCTTAGATATGTCAACAGCTTTGATCTTTGAGTGAGAGTGCATTGATTTTGCTGCAGACCCTAACAGGAGAGGATACTTTCAAAATCACTCTTTCAAATGTTTGTTTCATGCCCACTAGAACTGAACAGTACCCAGGACTACAGTTAATTCATTAGGAGAGTGACCTTACACGCAGTTGTAGTCTGACTTCCTTAGTACTCAAGTCATAAATGAAGGTAATTCTGATATTCATTTTGACCTCTTTCCTTTTATGGTTGAATGGCTGTTCATAGGCAAGTAGTAGAACACAGTAAAAGGAATTATCATCTGACTGGAAGAAAACATTTCAATGTAGCCATGAAAGGTCTGCTTGCTGCTTATTAAATATTTTTTTAAAAGACTCATAGAGGTTTTATCTTGTCCAAAGTGCTGGGCTATAAAAGCATATGACAGTCAGTATGAATAACCAAAATCCACTATAAAGAATAAGTATCTGTGTCTGATATTGCCAAGGTCTACAAGTAAAAATGAAGTACAACATCAGGATATTGAAACTGTTTGAAACACAAGGTATTAACAGCTTCCCTATTATATTCCTTTCCATTTTGCTTCCATATTCAATAACATGCTTCAACCACTGACTTATAAACATTGTTTACCATGGGGACATTTTTCAGATACAAGGAGCTGAAGGTGTTGTCCACATCACAAAAGGCGAACAGATTATTTTCCTGTATTTGATAGAGGTTCATTTCCCAGCTTCTATTTATTGGGAAAATTATTCAAAGACACTCATTTGTTAAACCTGTCAGAATTAAAATGTCTCTCGTCTTCATATGCAAACACCTGCTGGATTAATTTGGAGAACTCTCAGCAGCAAAAAATGGTGACTGCAAAGCAAATTTAAAAGAAAAAGAAGTAAATTTTGATAAAAGAATACACAAAATAAGAATGAAAACAGGAGATTTCATAACTGAAAAAAATCCTGATTAGATTCTCAGGAAAGACATTGGTTTATAGTACATTTGCTGTTACAAATATGCTGCTAATTTTATCACTGTACATACCTAGGGCCCAGTGCACGGACTGGCATTCTTTAGAAATGCTCTAATTAAAGGATGCACTTTTCATGTTAATTTACTGTTTTAAGCACTTTGCACGGGGTTGTTTTGGTTTTGGTTTCTTGATTTCAGTGTAAAACTATTTTTTTTCACTATAAATACATGATAACCTGTGCTACTTTTCTATTTCTATTGCATATAACTTTGTAAGCATTTTGATACATGATCAGCTCTGTACAAAGAGATATGTCAATTTTATCTTTATTTGTTGACCAGATCTCCAACTGAAATTTTATGTTGTAATTATTTTTATGGGTAGGATACTCTCATGCTATCCAATTACTCAGACTAATTTAAGAAAATATAATTTCCTAGCTTTTTTCTGTCTGTAAGTGCATTTTTAAGTTCCTAGTAGTTTGGGGAGACTGATTTAACTAACATTGATGTTATACAAGGAAAACTTAAAGGGTACCAAAGAATGTTGTTACTTTACTGATTAGAAAGGGATAGGTGTAAGACTTAACCCTGCTAAGGAAGGCCAGAGATCCCAATTCCATTTTGACTGATTGCCAATTTTTATGTTTTATAAGGCTTACTCACAAGTCCCAGACAACCCCAGAAAAAACTCAAATCAATTATGACATTCAAATCAGAACACAAAGTTCCCATGGACCTATGCCCAGAAGTTGTTCCAGTGGATGCCCAGAAGTGTTTTGGTCTAGGGACCAAACAGTTTGGTCTGGGGACCAAACAGTTATGTCACTTTTCTGTCCTTCAACTCAGATTCATTTAATTGGCCTTGATGAGTTTGTAATTGATGATGACTAAGATTAAAATATAACAACTCGTAAAGAGGCACCAAGACACAGACACTAGAAGTTTTGTGTCAAGCAGTCACTCTTTTGTGAATCATTAACATTTCCAGAATGGTGGCCCACGCCAAGAAGAGGCAGCAGGGCACCACAAGACTCAGTCTCACCTTGTAAAGTGAGGAACTAATCAAAATCTCAGGTTAGTATGCCAAACATCTTCAGCTGTGGATTCAAATGCAAATCAGCATTTTAATCGACATCCTTAGCTGCCAGAAACTCAGCTGTTGAAAAGTCACATTCTCTTCCAGCTGATTGATCATCCATCCTAATGCTTCCTCTCTATCCTCCCCATAGCACACCCTGGTCCTGAGTATTTAACTTGTGTGCATCACATGACTTGTGAGCCATACCTTGTAGGTTGACTCACATAGCCATTTGTAGAGTCTGTTCACATCTACAGCATGTGCTGAACAGAAGAGCAGTGAGAAGCATAAAAAGGCATTGACAGCAGCCTTATAATTTTTATTTTTAATAGAGAACAGTTTTGCCCTAACCTGCAGGAACACCAGAAGGAAAATATTAGGAAGGGTATAAAGTCTGTCAACATCAACTAAAATTAATCCTGGCAAGGAAGGGTGAATTTACACTTCCATCCTCAAATTCAGTGACATTTCAGCTTGCTACAGCATACGTTGTCCGGGAGACTCTGGGACACCTTAGCATCCTTTACAGCAGATAGCTTAAAGTTAGGGAAAGATTCATTTGCTTCAACTGACATTTACAAAGGAATATGAAGAGGTAACTGAATTACTTGTCAATCAGGGAGCACTTAGAGCTATGGTGCAGTGGGGGTGGGCAGACACTTGCAATTTTTAAAATCCATTTAGATAACTGAAATCAGAAGGTGTTCAGAGCTAGTGAGCAGGTATGTTGGATTGCACTGCAATAAAATAAAATACATATCTCTGAGGTAGAGTCAAAGCAGACTGACAGCACAGAGATGCCTGCTGCTGGTCCTGCTTTGCTTCCTCTTACATCAGCTAAAGCCAGGACTCTTCCCCAGAGAATTCACAATCGTATCTTGTGACATTGGGGCACTGACTTGCCCTATCTAACATTACAAAATAGAGGCAAAGTGTATCTTTAGGAAACCATGCCATTTGCTGTTGACAAAGATCAAAGAGTTACTGCTGGGTCACGTGTAAAAATCTCTAAACAAAGCCTTAAACCAGTTAAGAAGAGCACGAGCAAGCTGCTATTGCACTGTTTGAAGAGAGTAAACAAGAGCAACTTCTGGTCACTATTTCATAATGTTTTTAATAAGCAACAATTTGAAACACTGGATTTTACTCTGCAAGGGCAACAGAAGCATGTTTCATTAAGAATAGTACTTTATTTAATCAGAAACATCACCAACTAGATCAAAGTGACTGCTCTTTATTGATTAGTTCTCGGTGTGTATTTAATCAGCAACTGGTGGACTGAGGATAGTAAGTTAACACATCTGTTCTTGGAAATATCCTGGAGTTGAATATTAGGAGGTTCTTTAACTGAAGTGCAGTGCTTTCCAAGTGAATTCACATGACCATGGTCTGAATTATCAGCAAGCAGAGGATTAGTTAACAACTAAGGAACAAGCAAACAAAAACTTTCTGTATTATACCATTATACTCTTAGCCTTGATGATAAACTTAGTCCTTTCTTTTCTTACAGTTATTCTCTGTAGCTAATGAAACAAAAGCATACTTTCAATTGAATTTATTAGGCTTTTTATTGCTGTTTCTATGGTGTTTCAGTTAGAAGATTTCTGTTGCACAGGAAGACCTAGCAGGAGTTGTAAAACTTCAAACAGTGACAAAAACTGAAAAGAAAAAAAATCAGTCCTAGTCCGTTTTAAACAGTTTTACTCTCAACAAGGGGTTCTCCATGTTCACGTGCTTTGAAAACAGGTCCAGCCTGTTCTAAGGCAACATAGCTGATCCACAGAAAAAGATCATCCAGGTTTTACTGATCTGTATTCCACTTCTTGTACCAGAAAGACACCTTGATTAACCTGGCTGCTAGCAAGCCAGTGCACTGTGCAGCCTATGTGTTGGCAAAATAACTGTGACTCAGACTTCAGGTAGGTACACTCACAAAAGGACCAGAAAAACTCATTGTCTGCATGATAAAAGACCCAGGACTCTTGTTCCAGGAGTCAAATTTCCATCGTTATGTGGCATCAGCACAAAGGCCAGGCTGAGACTGCACCCTGACCTGTGTACACTGCAGGTCTGTAGATGCTTTTCTCTCACTTCACATTTGATAAGGCTATGCTCAGCATCCTGTACATGAGAGGAACCTGGACTTGATAAGTAATAATGCCTATCTTTATAAAGAACTCTTATAAGACAGAGCTTATCATTAATCAGGCTGGAACAGGTACTCTTATGATGGTGAGGGAGATCATGGATGGCACAATCTCTTTTTCCTATTGAAGTAGAAAATACAATTAACTCCGAGTTCAACCCTCCAACCCCCTCTTGCCTGCTCCAAGTGATCCTGCATGCTCTCTGCTGATGCAGTCTCTCAAACTAGCTGGATTTATAGCATCTTTGCTATCATCTGAGTTCTGCTTATATTGCAAATGTAGTATGTGTAGCTCATTTGCAATGGGGGCAATTAGATTTTTTTATTAATCTTTACAGAGTAGTTTCCCTTTGTAACCTGTCTTGATGTTTTTTCTAATGGGAAATGGCTCAGACCGTAAGAAAGTTTTGGAGTTGAGAAGTTCACCCCAGTAAGCTCTTAGAAGTTCACATAGCAGTGAAAAGGGTATTTGACCATTTCATAGACTGAAAGTGTTCTGCAAAGCAGGGGAGTAGCAGGGAAAGAGTTCCAAGCACCAGTATAGTCTGANCCAGGACTCTTGTTCCAGGAGTCAGATTTCCATCGTTATGTGGCATCACCACAAAGGCCAGGCTGAGACAGCACCCTGACCTGTGTACACCACAGGTCTGTAGATGCTTTTCTGTCACTTCACATTTGCTAAGGCTATGCTCAGCATCCTGCACATGAGAGGAGCCTGGACTTGATAAGGAATAATGCCTATCTTTATAAAGAATACTTATAAGACAGAGCTTATCATTAATCAGGCTGGAACAGGTACTCTTATGATGGTGAGGGAGATCGTGGATGGCACAATCTCTTTTTCCTATTGAAGTAGAAAATACAATTAACTCCGAGTTCAACCCTCCAACCCCCTCTTGCCTGCTCCAAGTGATCCTGCATGCTCTCTGNGAGGATGAGCACTAGAGCAGTGCTTTGGCTCAGGGCAAAGGAAGATGAGAACAGGAAACTCTGAAATTGAAAAGCCAACCTCTCAACTTACATAAAACAGCCGGATGAATTTGAACCAGTCAAGGTGACAGCACTATTGATAATATAAGCAGCACTTCTTTTGGAAATCAAAGGAGCTCTGGATGCATGATTAGCAACATACCTGTAAATTCTGTCTTCATAGAGTGGGGAGCTATGTTTCGTGTTATAAATCAGGATCTTAGTTGCTGTGGTAATGTTCCTTATATAACTTGTCTACATAAATGAAACTCAATCCCTGTTGTCTAAAGCCATGGAGGATTATAGAATAATGAAAAGCAAACCTAAACCAAAGGAATCCAGTCAACTGAAGCCTTACAGTGAAAAGTGTTAGGTTTATGGGAACACAGGCAGATATGCTCTTTATTGTGTTATCATTTCACTATGGAAAACAAACTTTGGAAATAAAACTGGAAAACATGGCAGTGATGTGAAAACAATCAATGCAGCTCTGCCTGTCTCCTGCACCTGCCTCTGGTATCTTGGGTAGATGTCTTAGAGAAAAAACAGAGAAGTGCTGACTAACAGCTGATGGAGAAGGCAGCCAGGAATGGTGTGGAGTGGAGTATTAAAAGATTACAGGACAGATTTAAGACTAGCTAATAAACCAATCTCAGAGTAATCAATTACATACAGTAATTTTCTTTCTTTTAAAACTGCAAGGCAGTTGAAAACCAGCTATCATCAGTCCTCTGGAAAGAGCAACACAGAGATATTCATAGTTTAGCAAACAGCACTACACCATGGCCAATGTTTTACTGACTTTATCACCACATGTAAAGTGTTGCACAAACAGATTGAGCCAGTGCATAATAAAGCAACAAGTTTGTACTGAGTGTATCTGCCAGCCTACAGTAAACAACCCTGGTATAATCATCAAATATTATGAAGCCGTGGGAACAGTTTTTGGAATACACAACATAGCACTTTTTCCAAGTGGCTGAAGCTGTTGGCTGTGGCACAACACTAGTTCAGGTCCCTCAGGGAAATCCATTTGCTTCCCAATGCTCATGTGTTTCTTGGCTAAAAAGGGGCCAAAAAAAGCAACAGCAAGTGAACAAGAGTCAGGATTGTGTAATCAACCACCTTATTATTTGTTTCATTTTCCCCCTTCAGCAAAGAACTAAAGAAATTAATATAATGTATGCAAATCATGATGGAATATCTTATTTCTCTTGGTAGAGGCATGGATTTAACCATGTGTCTCTAGTGTAGTGTTTCACAGTCCAAGTCTAACCATAGAGCAATGCTGACATGTACCTGAATCTTTACAAGAAAAATCCTCCTACTGCACCTCTTTGTGAAAGGCAAAATTGCCTGTCCTCGTAGTGCTTACCCAAGATGTCTATGTTGCACTGACTGGCATTTGTTATTAATCACTGAATTCTCTCTCCACCTAATTACCTACCTCTCTGACCAATTGTGTCTAGGAGGGCAGTAAATACAACATGGAAAGATGGTATCTATTTATCTCGTACTTGCACCTGACTAGTTTAAAGAGAGACTCCTCCCATGGTTGAGCTGACATGGCATAACATGCTTTGCCATAGGAACTGGATCAAGAAGTTGTCTCCCTTCAGCTTATGCCATTGGTGCCATCCATGCCTTTCTCACCTTGGGATGCAAAATTCTCCAGGTGTTCCTAGAGACAGAGATCACCTAGTTGCTCTGTCTGATGGCTCATGCAGACTTCTTGAGAAGAGCTGTGCATGCTGACAGTGCTCAAACCCATGTCTGAGTTGTGGGCAACAGTTTCCAGGTGGACTTCAGACTGTTGATTTTGGGTCTGCAACTTAGAGGCAATCTGAGGTTATGTCTCTGCTGCCTCACACAGAACAGAGAAGGGGAGGCAGAGAAGTATAGGCTTCCTTTCTCTCCTCCCCCATCATTTAGATTGGAATATGTACTAAGAACGAGACCCCTGGAGCTGTGTATAACCCAAATTCTGAGTGAATGGAGGAAATTAGTATGCTGCAACATCCCACTGCTGAGAATAGCAGAGATACTGGCAATGGAGCCAACAAGGACAAGAAGACCTACCTAGCAGAACTACCTTCACCTTTGATGATAAAACCTACCCCAGGTCCAGCAGAGATGAACTTGTTTGGCTGCTTGTTGAGGGGGGAGGTGGGTGGCATTTCTGAGCATGCTAAATGGAGTGCAGCTTTTTTCATCAATTTTTTGATGCAGTTGAAGGAAGCATGAGCTAAAGGCAAAAGACCATGGGGGAAATACTTGTAGAAAACATTTTGTATAGGCTTACTGCATTTTTTTAAATTTATAAGACAAGCAAGCAGAGACCTAGATAAGTGCTAAAGGTCCATTATCAAAATGTTAACAGGTAAACATATCAAAAAAAACAATGCTGTGAAATGAAGAATCAGCTATTTTTTTTAACTAGAAGAGATCTCTGTCTCAGCCCACTGCCAACATGCTTCAGGCCTCAAAGTTGCACATAACTCTGAGCTCCACGACTCATCCCATTTGTCCTTGCTTCCAGACTGCCAGAGTGCAGGTCAGTTCATGGTCAACAGGACTGGAGGCAGATGACACATCCAAAAGAATCAGAAATGACACCTGATCTTTGTTCATCATTGACAAAGGATTATCAGCCAACACACATACATGCCGTGACTTCTGTATCAAGTGGTTTGTAAATAACTGCATTATAGACAGGATTTCAAGTGAGCTCAGTGTTGTCCTACCTCAAAATAAAAGCAGACTAAAGTTAAGGTAGAGCACTAATATGTGCCAACATGAATTTAGGCAAATTCAGTGCTCATAGCATATGGTGGGTAGGATCATCTGGCCATTTACTGAAAGATCTGGGATCTCACAGAAGGATTTAGGACCAATTTCCTACAAAGCAAAGATATTTAAGGAAAAAGCTAAGATGAAACTGATGTGTGTCATTGTGTAGAAGTGTCTGGTTTTAAACTTGGACTTGTTAGGCACATTTGCTGTGTGAAACAAGTTCAGAAACACTAAGTTTCAGTCTATCAAAGTGATAGTCATGTAGAACATTTTCATATGGCACAATAATCACAGAATTGTTACAGTTGGAAAAGACGTCTAAGATCACTGCATCACATCCAACAATCAACCCCCAAAACCCCTACCAACAACAACAAATGAACAAACAAAAAAAGAAAAACAACCCACAAAAAAACCCCAACACCTTATCATCCCACCAGTGCATGTCCTGAAGTGCCTCATCTACATGCTTTTTTAATGTCTCCAGGGATGATGACTCCATCACCTCACAGGGCAGCCTGTCCCAGCACCTGACTACTCTTTCAGTAAAGAAGTTCTTCCTAATATCCAATCTAAACCTCCATGGTGCAACTTCAGGCCATTTCCTCCACTACTGTCATTATTTACTTAAGAGAAGAGGCTGCACCCACCTCACTACAACCTCCTTTCAAGTAATTGTAGAGAGCAATAAGGTCTCCCCTTCTCCAAACTAAACTATCCCAATTCCCTCAGCCTCTCCTCACAGGACTTGTTCTCCCTTCACAGCTCAGTTGCCCTTCTCTGAACTCGCTCCAGCACCTCAATGTCTTTCCTGTAGTGAGGGGCCCAGAACTGAGCACAGAACTCGAGGTGTGGCCTCACCAACGCAGAGTACAGGGGAAGGATCACTTCCCTGCTCCTGCTGGCCACCCTGTTCCTGATCCAGGCCAGGATGCCATTGGTCTTCTTGGCCACCTGGGCACACTGCTGGCTCCTGTTCAGCCACCTGTTGATCAGCACCCCCAGGTCCTTTCCCAACAGGCATTCTATTTCCCTAGACCTTAAGTTCCCCCTCTACTCTGAGTTCTCTTTTCCTCTCCTGCAGCCCTGGAGTTCCACACTCTCAGCTCAGCATTCCCACCCTGGTTCCCAGCTCCTGAATTTATTACACATTTATCACCCTCCTGTTGCCTGCCACGAGTGAGTGTGGCCTTCTCACCAACCTCTGCCTCCAGCTGAGTGCTCCCCGTCCTTAGGTCACCCTCAGAGAAACTATCTGGAGATCCTGGACAGACTTCACTCAAAAGAAATCAAGCTAGGCAGGACTCTGAGAGTAGAGGAAGACAAGTACAGTATAGCTAAAGGTTTTGTACATAAAAGTTTATTTTTATTTTTTATTTATTGCTATTATGTTTAATTAATAACCTGAAAGCTCATTCAATTCACTTCCTTTACATTAAAAAATTCCCATATACAAAACTGTCACCAAGAATAGATATGAGGATATGGAAAACATAAGGTTGTATATAAATACTTTACGTAGCAGAAAATGTCACTAAATATTCTCTAAGAGACACAGAAAGTATCAGTAAATACTACGTATTTTTGTTGCTATGTAGTTACCTAAGCCTAAAAAAACCCTCTGCACTTTTCTACACACTGTTTAATTACAGATCTATTCCTATTTAGTTCTGAAATGCTCAGAATTAGTGTTTAAATGTATTATACCTCAGCACCAACAAATTAATTTTAAATTCACAAACAAATTTACAGCTAAAATATACTTATTTCTGATTTATACAAGAGTAATAATGCAATTAAAAATGGAAATATATAATAAGGTTTGGGGTTTTTTTTTGCTATTCTGTCAGAATAATTACAGGGCAGTTAAAAATCTGCTTTTGGTTGTATCTTCATTAATTTCTACTGACCAAGGAAAGAAACTGGAAAGAGTTAGAAAGAAATGCCTGGCAGTTCCAAGCCTCCTGTCTTACCAGTCTAAGAAGTTTTATCACATTATGCCCCTAGAACCAATGACTTGTGCCTGGGAACTGGAAACAACTCAGAAATAGCTGTCCACAGGCTTGTATCCCTCAGTCCAGGAATGAATGCTACATAAATGTCTGACGTGGTTTCTTTTTTTTTAACCCAGTTTCCATGGACAACTAAAACCGTAGTTTTGTGCATCCTTAGAGCTGACATTTACTGAGCAATTCAAAATTAATCTAATTTATGAACATGATCAGGTTTTCTAAGGGCAGATTGTCCATCCCTCCTGGTTGAGAAACCCAATCCAGGGGGTGTGTAAAATGCATACCTACAAGATTACACTTACTGTTTTGCACTGAAGCATGAAACCACTTTAAGAGTCTTTCTCAGAGTTGCCAAGAGGGGTGGGGTTCTCTTTTTTTGTTCTATTCTACAGACCTAACATCCAGGTGAGCTGTGTACAGAAGAGGTAGGCAGTTCCCTCTCTCCAGGACCAAAGCTGAGGGCACCATGTGAATGACTGGGATGCAGGATATCATGAAGAAAAGCTCAGAGCATCTGAGTGTTTTGACCAGTGAGATCTAGCAATGAATGTTAAGGCAATAGACAGACAGGTCATTGGAGAGCTTTTGAGAGTGGAAGGAGACCTCCTGGAACAGAGTAATTGGAAATTAATCCTGTCCTTTTGGTCTTTCCTGAGATGTGTTTCTTGAACAGCCTAATCTGGCACCAATTGAACTGTGATCCCAATCTCATGCCATGAGCAAGGATAGCACTTCACTGCAGAGGTTAATGGAAGGAAAAATAGAGATATATCTTTTAATTGCTTTGACTTAGTCAATCCCAGGACAAAAGCATTTGTACCCAAATTGTCTCACATGATAAGCAGTAAAGTCACTCTAAACCTTGAATTCCCCTAGTTAGTATTTTGGTTATGTAAGATATCATGGCATTATAGAATGGTTTGGGTTGGAAGGAATCTTTAAACACCACCTAATCCAACTCCCCCTGCAGGGAGCTGGGTCATCTTCAACTAGATCAGGTTGCTCCTGATCTGGAATATTTCCAGGAATGGGACTGCTATAACACCTCTGGGCAACCTGTGCCAGTGTTTCACCACCCTCATTGTAAAAAATTCTTCCTTATATCCAGTCTGAATCTACCTTCTTTTAGTTTAAAACCATTGCCTCTTGTCCTTTCACAAAATGCCCTGCTAAAAGGATTGTCCCATCTTTCATATAGACCCCCTTTAAGTATAGAAAAGTCACAACAAGGTCTCCCCACAGCCTTCTCTTCTCCAGGTTGAACAACCCCAACTCTCTCAGCCTTTCTCCATAGGAGAGGTGTTCCAGCAGTCTGATCATTTTTGTGGTCACCTCCCTCAACCTACTGTATTCTCTTCTGATACAGCCCAGGATGTGGTTTCTCTTACGGGCTGAGAGCACACCTTGATGGCTCATGTCCAGCTTTTCATACACCAGTAGCTACAAGTCCTTCTCTGCAGGGCTGCTCTCAATGCCTTCAAGCTCCAGCCAGTATTGATACCAAGATTGCCCCAGCTCAGGTGCAAGACCTTGCGCTTGTCCTTGATGGACCTCATGAGGTTCACATGGGCCCACTTCTCAAGCTTGTCTAGGTCCCTCTGGATGGAATCTCATTGCTCTGACATGTCAGCGGCACCACTCAGCTTGGTGTCATCTGCAAACTTGCTCAGGGTGCACTCAATACCACCATGTCATTTGTGAAGATACTAAACAGCACTGGTACCAGTACGGACCCCTGAGGGTCACATTATAATGTGCTAATGGCTAAGATGACACTTTATTGCTTATGGATTTTATTTTATCCCCCTTTCCACAACCTCCTGAATGACCCAACAGGAACAAAACTTTGGAATGTCAAAGCCTGGCTTTTAAGATTGTGGTGGATTGACCCTGTTTGGATGCCAGCTCTCTACCAAGCTCCTCTATTGCTCCCCTCCTCAACTGGACAGGGGCAAAAAAAAATAACAAAAGGCTCATGGGTCAAGATAAGGACAGGGAGATCACCGACCGTTTACCATCACAGGCAAAACATAGCTGACTTGGGGAAAATAGTTTGTTACTAATCAAATCAGAGTTTATTACTAATCAAATCAGAGTAGAATAATGAGAAATAAAACCTAAACTTAAAATCACCTTCCCCTCAACACTCCCTTCTTCCAAGCTTCTCATACTGGGGCAGTCTGAGATGGGCTGCATGGAATTGTATTCCCACAGTAGTAATGTTTAACATCAAAGAAAGAGGCCCCTGGTGAGTTTAGGTGTCTGGATTGAGTTAGTTGTAGCTGAGCAGGATCATAATTACGCTCAGCTACATCCAGGTCTTTCCAGAACTTCCTCAAGTCTTTATTGGATCAGCCCCTAGTCCTTTTGCAGATCTGCTCTTGGTTTGATTTTTTTTTTTTTTTTTTTTTNTTTTTTTTTTCATTATTGGTGCTATAAAATCTCTTCAGATCATTCTTGGAAATACAGGATATTGAAATGTATTTCTCCTGTTGTGCTCCATACTCGGAGGGGAGATAGACTAAGAAGGCTTTATAGGAAGGAGGGATTATGAGATGCTGTCACAGCAATTTACCAATTCCTGATGAATATTAATGCTGTCTCCTCCCAAAAGCCAAAACCTCACAGGAAAAATCTCTGCACCTGGATTGAGGAGAAAGAAGATAATCCTCCCTACCAGAACACTTTTCCATAGTGAGTAAAGGATCACCAGTTATTGGACTGACTTCATCTATTACCTTCTGTCAGTGGAGCACATGAGGACTGCTCTACTTCTCCTCCAAGTGCCCAGGTTGCTGGGATACCCTCATGGCCTCAGAGACCTGTAGCCTCTCTGCAAAACTATTCCTGCTAGGATGTGGTTTTGACAGTTCGATTGACAGCTGTCCACTGGGAAGTGACTGGGATGTCAAGACAGTGATGCAAAGGGTGACAAAGAGCTGTCAGATAACCATTGCCATCGACTTCTGTATCTATGTTTTTCCAGTTTACACAATATTTTAACTGTGAAATACCCTGCAATTTTATACTCCCTAAGTGGAAAAGTTGGGGGGTTGTCTCATTTTTATTCCATTTGCTACAATCTCCTTCCCGTACTCTCTTCTTACACCTCCAGTTCTTGCAATAGTTATTTAAAAGTTGAGTAACCGAAAATAATAGACCAAATTAATCCCAACTATCACATCCACGCTTGGGGACTCACATATGGAGCAGATCTGTCCCTCCTATTTAAAATTTTAAATTGACAGTCGCAAAACTGAGCTTTTATAGCAACCCCACACTGTCTAGCAAACTTCTGAAATAAAGCTGCAAGTCTCTTAAAAATCTATTTGGCCTAAATAGCACTTTTCAATGAGGTAATTGTTTTTGAGACTAAAAGCAACAGTGTGAGTAAAGAAACATTACACTGGGATATATCATCACAGTCCTCATTTCTTAATCTGAGGAAAATCTAAAGAAAACTTTTTAATGGTACCTCCCTGAAATAGAAACTAAAACATCTCTGCAACAATTATCATCCCCTTCTGTAATACTTTCCAAAACAAATAAATACCTATCAGGGTCATGATGAGCTGCAAAGTAACTTTCCATTTGTTACCTTCCCAAACAGGATGCTGGTGCTTTTCCAATAAGAGTTAAATTAAATGTTCTATAAACCTCTGTGAATGGTTTGCTTTCATTTCAATACAAGGAAGTTTTCTTCAGGACTAGTTGTGAGAATAGGCTTGCTTTGCAATGAGCACTTTAGGTAACACTTAAATCACTCACCCTTTGTTTCTGATGTGGGTAATGCTGATGTAGTGATTCCCTGAGCACTAGCTGATTCCCATGTAAGTGATGGTCTGACTAAAGAGCTTGTTGCAAAGGTGTTTCATGGCTCATCAGTAGTTTGTACACAGTTTGCCTATCCCCTCCACAAAGACCTGTAGCCCCTCTTGCTGTCCTCTTGCTGTCATTCAGCTGGGCTAAGCAGATCTCTGGGATCTCAGGAAGCAACGAATGATCCGTGTCAATCATCTAGCAGGTGAGCAGATCTGGTCACCTAAAACTATGCCTGTGCTTTTCTAGACAGAAGATTCAAAGGCTACCAACATTAAAGGTGCTTTATTTAGCAGCCACATTTTTCACTACATGGCAACTGAATACCTGCCTTGATCTATCTATTGGATATTTGGGCTATGAGACTTATGTGGTGCAAAGAGCTCTTTTGTTAATTCAAATTTTCATTGTATTGATCCTGGAACATTGTCTCCTCTTCTGTGTTAGTGACAGCCAGAAACTGGGCCAGCAGCATGCCAGAATAGGAGGCAGGAATAGGAAAGTCGTAGACAGAGTATCATCGGGAATCAAGCGTGTTGTTATGTGCAAAGCATGACCACACATGCAAAATGCTGATTCCATCCAAACCCATAAAGCCTGGCTTTAAGCTGATTTAGCTCCCTCTTTCTATTCCTTGTTGAGTCATCACAAGGCTTTCTTGTCCAGGATTAGACCTAATCCTTCTGTGACATCACCCTTTACACTGAGTAATGTATAAAGTGAGGGCTGGACGCCAGTTACAAAAGCTTCCACAGATTTGTAAGTCATAAGCATACATGAGACTGTTCTTTCCTGCCCGTATCATAAAATATCAGGTTTCTGTTTTCTTTTGCTGTTTTCTACACAACAGCTCAATGTAATTTGTTCTACTTTGGCATTTTTTACAAAGCAATACATAGCACAGCCCTACCAAAAGGTATTAGGAGATGTGTCTGGAGTTGAGCAGTTTCTCTTTTTGCATAGGTTAAATGAGTTAAGAATCAACTCTTTCAATTCTGGAAAGGCTGGAAGGCTGCAAAACCTGAAAGTCTAAAGCAAAATTGGCTTTGCATTCAGAGTGCTGCAGAAAACAATGCAATAACGGGGAGATTTCAGCTGCTAGAGCAACTGTGCACTCTCTTTTCTCCATTTGGAGGCTCCGACTGCTCTATCCTTTTACCAGAGTCAGTCTTCTCTCACCAGGGAAAGTATTCTTGATATTCTTAACATGAGAAAGAGCAGAGTCCCACTCACAGGAATCAGGATGCCTGTCCTCCATTTCAGCATTCTCAGGCAGCAAAGAGAATTGAACTATTCTCTCTTAATTCCTATTCTTATGCTGCTGAATTTATACAATCTGCAGGATGAAATGTTGGTGGTTTTTGAAAAATAATTTGGCACCACCATTTAGCTTTAAGACTTCTTTTCCTAAGTCATTTATGTATATTACCTAGAGGCAAAAAGACATAGATCCTCAAATATATTTAGGTTCCTGAATCCCAATTGTATTGGTATGAACGTCACATGAATTGGAAAGGGCCCAATCTGCCTAATTTTTAATGATCCCAGATCCACCAGAGTCAAAGAGTAAATAGTTGTAGATGAGTAATTACACTAGAACAATGAGGGAAGAGAGGGCTTAAAGGATAAGACTGAGGGCTGAGATATAAACATCTCCAGTCACTAGGACAGAATCACTTCAAACTTATCCAGAGTAAAACTAATGGAAGAAAAATTGCTGTGCAAAGAAAGAAGCAAAGACCAAAGAGAAGTCTCAGACTAGAAAAGAGCAATATGGAAATAACATAACAAACCCTCATCCTTTCATACCACATAAAAAGCCAGGATGGTAGCAGGAGTCGAGCAGGAGAAAATGTCAAGCTGTAGACCCTGCACTTTCAGTCAGTCAGAAGACTCTCTTCTGAAGACAGTCCTCTATTTCCTACACTGTCAGTTCTTGGCATAAAGGTTGCAAACACAAGGGATCTACAATGCTCAGGCCAACAAAACAGCAACCAGCAAATCCAGGAGAAAAACAGCCAGGAAAACTCAGAACCAGAGAGTTGGTCATCTGATGTTACTCCAAGTACCTTGGGTGGATGCCTGTGCTGCACCTTTCAGTCACAGCTCAGACTCCTCTAGGGAGATGGAGTCACATCTTTTGAGTATTAGCACATTCCTTTTGCTATTGCCTCTTCACTTGAAAAGCTGGCAATCATCCCTCAACCTGCTGGCACCATTCTGCCTAATGCTGCCCAGCTCCTGCTTTGTTCCAAGGACACTTAGGTGGCTCATGACCAGCTTGGTCTCTGTGAGGACACTCAAGGCTTTTCCTGCCAAGATGTTTTCCAGTTGGTCAGCCCCAAGTCTGTGCTGGTACTTGGGGTTGTTCTTTCCAGGTTTGTCACTTCCCTCTAAGCTCATTATGTTCCTGTTGACCCATTTATCTAGCCTGGTGAGGTCCTTATGGGTGGCAAATACTCACCTGGTCTATTAACCACTCCCTTCCCCATTTTGTCTTATCTGCAAACTTGCTGAGGGTGCATCCTTTCCCATTATCCAGATTTCTAATGAAGGGACCGAAGTGTATTGGCCCCAACGCTGACCAATAGCTGGCCTGACATGTTTCATCTCCCAGACCCTTGGAAACATTCTGTTGATCTGTATGACTTCTATTAAACTTAATGAAAAACATGTGGGTAAAAATCTGTAACACTCTGACTCTTCAGCCACTGCCCTTTGGTTTTCTAAGAAGGACACAGAAATTTGGTTGGAAACTTGATTGATTTTAATGGGAGTCACGTGTCTTAATTCAGAAATCATTTTAGAGGCTTTGTGAATATTACTTTCCTAAGCTACCTGAGAACAAGCTTAAATCTTTCTCAAGCTGCCTGAAAGTACCTTAAACTAGTCTGAAAATAGAGCTTCCAGAGCAAATTGTAACTAATTCTATTGGATCTATTACTGAGATATTATTGGACTTTTT
This sequence comes from Chloroceryle aenea, assembly GCA_013399075.1. Taxonomy (NCBI): domain Eukaryota; kingdom Metazoa; phylum Chordata; class Aves; order Coraciiformes; family Cerylidae; genus Chloroceryle; species Chloroceryle aenea. The sequence continues at coordinate 251,591 of VWZY01002610.1, read as the reverse complement.
AGATATGACAGCACTTATTTTGCAGTCCTTCCAAATGAGCTCTGATCTATGACTAGACTTTGCAAATATGGTGATAATCCAACTGATTAAGTAATAGTGGTACTGAAGCAAATTAATTTGGATATACATTACTTTAAATCACTTTTGAGTCTACTGCTATTCTGCAGCATCTCTTTTGTAAAGAGTTATTTGGACTTTCACTCAACTCAGCATCCTCCAAAGTGAGTAAGCCTCCAGATGGTCTCTTCTTTGAGGTGGCTAAGATATTTTTACTGGGAGGGGGTTGCAATTTCTTTCACTCTGCATCTGTGAGACATTTAGGAAGTTATATTGGTGCTCACGATGCCTGTCCTGAAAAATCATCCTGCTCTTTTACGAAAGTCTGTTTTAATTGGCTGCCTACCTAGTGTAGCTGTCTTCTCAGCCCACACTTTTGCCTGAGCTGGGATGAGATGTCAAAAATGGAAGAATAAAATGAATTATTTAATCTTTCATGTAAAAACCCACCCAGTTCCTCTGCTATACACTGATTTTACATTAGCTCATTTGGTTTACCTTTTATATTAGTGCTTTTTATGAAGTCACTCTATTGACACTCTGTGAAATGCCAACCAGATCTTAGGAGATTTCTCAAACTTAAAGAGGGGTCTTCACTGATATCTGGCTTTAGCCCTAAACCTCTTTGGATCTTGGTATATTTGAATTTATGGCAAAGCTGATTTTGCATCACAAACTCTGGATCAAAATCAGAACTCTCAATACCTCCTGAAATTACAAACTCTGTAATCACTTGAAAAGCACTGCTCGTGCTTTTTGATGGGCAAAACCAAGGTGACAACAATTTCTTGATATTGAAAATAGCCCCCAGTATGGTTCCATGCTATTTTATTTTATTTTATTTTATTGAGATTGGCAGAATTGCTAAAATGTCCTAAAATCCACTCCAACAGCCTTTGGCATATTTTAAAATGTTACATGAATACAATATAACACAGTTCCCTTTAAAAAGTTAAATTTCCACTTATATTTATGAATTTCAGATAAGACTTTTAAAAATCTACGGCAAAACTCAAGTAATTCTTTCTGGGCCTCTGCCAAAAAATTCAAAATCAGTGTTGGCATAATTTAAAATAAGTTTTAGTTCATGGGTTTTTTAAAATGTGGTCTGTTTCAGTGGTGATTGGCAACACACGACTAAAAAGCAGAAATACTTTAAACAAGTTTCCATTTAAATAATATTCCTTCTAAAAGTATCTAAATTTACCAGTCAACCCAACTTCCATTTCAGAGCAACATCTTTCTAGTATGACCTTGATACTAATGGAAAGATTTTAAAAAGATGTGCTAAATACTCTAGCTCATCATTTAGAATGTTTGGCCACTTCCTTTATAGTCCCAGTGATTTGCATGGAAATGTAAAACTAATTTTGCACCAAATATCTGCAGCTTTATTTCTGTGTTCTTTAATTTTCCATCTTTTCTCCCTTACTCAGCTCTTTGCTCTCACCTGTACTCAGGCCTCTTATCCTTGTTCACAGATCACAGAATCACGGAATCACTGATTGGTAGGGGTTGGAAGGGATCTCTGGAGATCAAGTCCACCCCCCCTGCCAGAGCAGCATCACTCAGGGCAGGCCCCACAGGAACAGATCCAGGTGGGGCTGGAAAGTCTCCAGAGAAGGAGACTCCACAACCTCCCTGGGCAGCCTGTTCCAGTGCTCCATCACCCTCACAATAAGAAGTGTTTCCTCATGTTGAGGTGAAACTTTCTGTGTTCCCATTTGTGTCTCTTGCCCCTTAAGATTATTTAAGAGCATTATTGTTGCCTGACTGTTCTGTAAACATTACTGTGGCTGACTTCTGGTTTATCAAGTGGCCTATCATGGCAGAGTATTTGGTTTGAAAGCAGCAGCTCCATGGTCAATGTGAAGAGTAGCACACTGATTTCTATTACCATTCTAATTTTAATAATCCCATGATAGCAATAGGAAATTATGAAGATTGTGCTGCAAATATACCTACCTCCCTGATGAAAAAATACGTGTCCACTGGCCTTCTTGTCTAATCACACCACAGAAAGGCAAGAAAAGATTGAGTCTACCTACAGATGCTATTCAATCTCATTTTCAATCTCATAACCTTTTGTCCTACTTTCCAATTTTCATTGCCCTCACTTAGCAAATATTTAAGTGTCAGAGCCCTGAAAAGACAAGAAGAGCATTTACTTTGCACATATGTTCCACCTTGTGAAAGGGAAAGAGGTCTCTTCTGCAAATTTTTCCAGTGCTGACTTCACCAGGACTAAGTTGGAAGTGGCAGTGCACCTGGTGGACAGTATCCTAGTTCTTCTACCCTCTTCAGATCTCCTAAAAATAAAATAATGAGCCTATTGGCTTCTGCCTTCATTGCTCAACCATGCTGAGAAGGTGGGAAGAACTTCCACTAAGGGAGATAGCAAGAAATAACTGAAAAAAAAACCTTACAATATCTTTTACCACTATAAGGAAACATTAAAAGCAACAATGTTTTTGTTTTTTGTGTAAGCACTAAGCAAAATTCACGTCCATTACCTTGTCATCCAAAAACATTCAAAGAAATTCAGAATAAAGAGATGTCCATTGTTTCAGAATAAACCCCCCTTCCTTGTGTCTTTGTAGAAGTCCAGTCTGCTCACCACAGGAAGGTTGAACTAGATGACCTTTAAAGGTACCTTCCAACACAAACCATTGTATGATTCTGTGATTCCTGGAAGTTAAGCTGGTTCTCAAAATTATTCTGTGACAAAAGAATTTATAAAAACAAAAGACATCGAGGATCCATGTTTCCAAAGAAACCATCATTTCTGCTTAGACTTCTTAGTATAAAAACTTAAAAAGAAACCAAAATATGGTCATTCGAGGGCATTAGAGAGAAAAATAATTTTATGTTTTCTTGGAAGTAATTAAAAATATAGTAACAGCCTCATATATATGAGGCTCCTTCCTTGTCTATTTCTAACAATGATTCCAAGAAGCCATGTAGAAGCAAAGGAGGAGAAACTTTCAGCTTCCTTGTTCAAGAGGTTGTTCCATACTTACTCTATCTCCAGTATGAACTGCATGGCCAGCATTCCCCACCATGTTCCCTGTAGAAACTACCCCAAAATACGGAGGCAAATCTTCCTCTGGCCACAAAGGGGTGTAGCCAAATGGCAATGTGCAGCCAGAAAAATCCTCAGTTAGCTGCCAATGGCAGCTTTTTTGACCTTTTGCATTGCCAGCAGAGCACAAAGGGCTCTGAATGGGGCTGAAGTTGCTGCCTGCAGATTTTATAGCAATGGCTGTGAAAAGCAAAAGCTCCAAAACTAACCATGTAATTAAAGGTCTCTCTCATTTACTTTACAAATCTCCCAGAACATGGCACCACCCATGTATTAGTTGTGCTTGAGTAAACGTGAAAAAAATCACAGATAAGTTCATTGTGACTTGTGAAAGCCAAAAGTGAGCTGGGATGTAACAAGGGATAAGCGTGGCATGTCCTGGGATAAGGAAGACCTTGTTCTGGGAAGCACCATTGATTTCAGTTTGCTAATTTCCTTTCTCTACAGCAATGACAATAACAAGGGCGTAAAAGAACCTTTTTCTAATTCATACTGCATGTTTGGAAATGTCTTAGGGCTTCACTGATTCAGATGCTTGCAGGGTGTGGATGGTACTTTTACCATCAGCAGTAGCCAACACTCTCCCAGTGTTTCAGTGTTTCCTGCCACTCTACATCCTGCAGTGCTAGGTAAGGTAATTCATCATCACAACCCATATTACCACCAGGGGATATATAAAAAAAACAAGACTAAAGGAAATTTGGTTGGAAGACAGCTGGCTGGATCTCTAAATACAGTGAAATCATTCATGCCAGCCATGCTAAGCCAATGTTTAAATCAGCTGCAGTTTTAGTGGCTAAATTCTGGTCTGATTTGCATTTATGTAGATCCAGGTAAATGGGGAAGTGAAGGGAGTTATTGTGGAATTGCATCACAGTGAGGCAGAAACAGAATATAGCCCTTTGTTTAAGTTCCTCATGGATTCAAGAGTACAACTGAGTTGAGAAAACCCCTTTTTAGGCTTATGAACTAAATGGAAAAAGTAATCCAGAAAGACAAAGGTTTCTTCAGACTCTTAAGTAGCCACTAAACCCACAAATAGGGTCCTACTAGATTAATACTCTTCCAGTAGCACGTCTGGGAGAAGAAATCAAACTTCAACAGAGCAAAAGGGAAAATTGGAATCATCTGGTTTCCATTCTGCATAATTGGTTTTCTTTGTATTTATTTTCATTTGGAAACAAGTTGTTCTTTTGACTTTATAACACATAAAATACATTGTAAACTCATTTGTGTGAGAGCCAGCGTTTCCTCAGATTCTGCATAGCAACAAACATGATGAACTGAGAGCTACCCACTGGGAGTGATGTTTTGCATCGTAAAAATCATGAATTTTTCTCTCTATACAACACAGTACCAGCTTTCACTGCTTGTTTCATCACATTTTTAGTGAGACAGAACACTAACAGAATGCCAAGCCTAGGATAATGTCTTTTAAGGATAGAAGGGTGGGGGAATGGAGGCCATTGCTGCTGGAGGAGAACCACCTATTTCACAGGGGCAAAATACAGGAGGGAAAACTGGAAACCAATGGCTTCATCTCTGACTTCCTTGCTTCCTATGGTGATGCTGCCTATGAATTGTCAGGGATGGGAAGATGCCACCGATGTCAGGCTGTGAAAAGAGAGGTGTTGCCATTTTTCCTGAGGCATAAAATGGACAAACTGAACCCAGACTAGCAAAGAGGTTCACTACAACAGGAGAAGGAAAGCAGATGCAGAATTTTGGAGGGTTCCTCTGCCTTGATGAATGCAAGCTGTGAGACCACAGTGGTCAGAGGATGTTCCATCCCCATGGCCTTCTTAGTCTTAAAGAGGTCCCAAAGTCCCTGACTGTTACACAGAGCAAATAGATTTCAGCTTTCCTGCACAAAGCAGCCAGGTTGCTGTAGTCCCTTTATGACTACCTATGTCAGGCACAACAGGGTGATGTGACCATGATCATTTTATTGGTACACATGGCCCGTCAGAAGTCCAGGAGGGACTGCAGGACTCAGCAGTAACTGCACTGGCTTGGTCCTGCCCTCTGATAGGTGCCACGGGCAGCTTCTCATCCATATTAACACCACTGTGCAGAACAGACCACCCCAACAAATGTCCTGCAAAACCACGCTCGGAGGAACTTAGGCTGCCATGATGAGAGCCTTTCCTTAAAACAATCCTGGCCACGCTCTTTAAGATGATGTACATGAAAGAGAGACAACAAAACATTCCTATTCCAGAGGCTCCCATGAGGGAGTAATCTTCCAGAGGAGATGGGGCAAATGTCTTAAAGACACCCTCCAAAACACCCTGTCTGAAAAACAATGATGCAGCCACAACACAAACCCCTGCTCAATCCCCACAGGAGAACAGCCAAGTGA
>VWZY01002610.1:193890-245838 GCA_013399075.1 Chloroceryle aenea | reverse complement strand
GAAGGTCCTTTGACTTGAAGCAGTGTAAAGCCTTTGGATAGACCACTAAGTAGTTTTTAAAATAAATAGTTTAAATAAATAGTTTAAATTCAACCAAGAAAAAGACACACAGCATATATTTCTTGAGCCCTGTTATCAGGTTTCTTGGTTTATTTGGCCAAGGCTCGGCAAGGATGCTAACCAATTTCTAAATATTGTCAGCAGTCTCAGGAGTTCAGCATCACTAGCAAATGCCAAGGCTTCTGGGGTATCTTCAATGTTTGAAACAAAGCTCTGGTTATGGACATTTATCTATAAAGCACTTTCACTCCAAACTCCCAAAGCACTGGCCACAATCCCTGTTCTGGTGCTAACAGGAATCCTTTCACCAGTCATTGGATTATTAAAACCTCTGGCAAGACAGCAGCAGCTCTTAATACAGAAGCTCTGTACTACAGTATGAGACAGGCAAGGAATAATAATATATCTAACTAAATTACATGCAAATGTCAGGCAAAATATAGTTACCCAAATGGAATTTGGCCAGAGCCCTCGTGTTAACACCCCAGCTCTTGGCCAAAGTGCCAAAACACTTCTGAAGTTAAGAGTAGCCAAGAACTTGGTTTTACAGCTCATCCAAAAGCCCATAATGTTTGTATTAACTAATGGATTATATAATAATTACCATTTTAGTGATGTTGTGGGCCTGCATATAATGAGCTGGGATTTTCTTTTATTGGTAATGGTGTCTGCCTTAATATGGTCTGTCGTTTACTGCTGTTGTTCTCCCCAGTTCTAGGCAGGTTTAGTCCATTTAAAATCTTGCAGGCACTCTTTATCTTCCGTGTCTCTCTCTCTAATAAGAAGTGTTTCTGTGGGAGCCAGTCATTCTGATAATAAAATCAAGTGAGACAGATCAGGTCATTTTTAAAAGCAAATTCAGATTTTGCATTCTGCTCTGCAGAAATTCAGTGCAATTCAAGGATGGTCTGTGTGACCTGCTCATAGCAGACTTGGGCAAGTCACTCCTTTTTCTTTTTCTTCTTTTTCCTTTTATTTTTATTTTCTCCTTCATTTTTTTGGGCAAGCACAGGTAAAAAACAAATGAGTAGCAGAATTTATTATAGTCTGTCAAGCACTGGGGGGAGAGTAATGATAAAGCTTCAATACAAGACTGACACCATCTGGCGACTGCAGAGTTTGCAGCCTTTACATTTGTGTGAAATACTGCTTTTATACCCAGAAAAATACAGTATTTCAACCTCCAGTTCCAAGTGGGGGATCCCCAGTGAACAGCCACCTGTATGCACCCTATGGAAGCTGGAATGGCTGAGGGTTCCTTAGCAGCCAGCACTCTCCTTCCCTTGTTCCTCTCAGGACAGCTGCAGTTATTTTATTATTACAACTCTGTGATATTCCCAGCTTAAAGCTGTCACCTACTGGAAGCAGTTTCTAGTAAATACTGATTTGAGGTTTTTTTATATCAGCAGCAGGGTGAACCTCTAGCTTTTGCATTATCTTCTCAGGAACATGCAAGCAAAGAAGGTGAGAGGCAAGAATGTTCTTTGAGAAACCATAACATTTCTCCAAGGAAATCAGCCAAGGCTTAAGCTAATGCTCTTGAGAAATGTACTGGAGTCAATGAAATTCCTTGCATTCTTAAACTGAAATGACTGGATAAGCATCTCCATAAGAAATAGAAATTTAACCTAATGTGGCCTATTATTTACTCAAATTGTGTACTGAGCTTGAATTCACAACCTATGAACTTAAATCCCTAAATCAGGGGAAAAAAATAATAATAAAGCAACGAGCAAAATTACACTGCAGTTGAATATTGGATGACAAGAAAAACTGTCTCACTTCTTTAGCTGCTTTTTCCCAGATGCTTGCAGCTTACTTATTTGCATTTATCTGGAGCAGGATTGCTCCTCCTTTGCACTATTCCAGAAAGGACTAAAGCTGACTGCTTTCTCAAACTCAGTGAGTCAGAATGAGTCAGACCACAAGGACGGGTGAGGGGCCCCAGCACAAAACTTCTCTCTGCAGAGGGTTTGAGGAAGAAGAAAGTTTCAAGCAACACAGTCCATTACTTTTTGCTGAGATGCTGCAATTATATCACTTTCCCCTGCACAGATCAGCAAAGAAATTGAATTTAGTCCTTACTGAATGATAAGGTGAATATTTGCATTTCTGGGGACTGACTGGAATGATGCAATAAACAATAAAGAATAAGACCCAAAGAAATCATCATTACAAATAGACAGAGAGACATTTGAAAGATATTACAAGCAGATGGAGAAAGAGGATTTTGAAAAGTACAAGGTTTCCTTAATAAGAACTCCATCTGGAATTTAAAGTTTGCAGCTTTTTCTAGTTTCCATAGAAAACTATTTGCATATCTTAACATAATTCAGATTATTACTGTGTGTCCACAAGATTTACTTAAGGAGTGTTTAAGTTATACCCAGAAAAAGAATTTTCATTCTTCACATTGAATATTAAGTTCAAATTTCTGTGCTTCATCTGAAAGAGATGCATTTTTTCCTTCCTTGCAATCCTGAAAACTGGATACAAGAGTAAAATCAGAAAGGATTATGAAATCCCAAATATACTTCCCTTCCTAATAAATGGACTTGTGGGAGCCTGTTTCCCAAATACATCTTGGAAAATGGCCATTACCAGAACTACAAACTAGAGCCATGTGAATATCTGTTTGCATGGTTCGGTTGCCAAAAAGTGATCAAATAATGAAATAAAAATGACTTTGACCTGAAATGAACTTTTATTTTCTCATTTCCTTGGAAAAACAGAAAAATCACTGCGAACCATTTGAGGATCAGAAGAAATTATGTCTTTTTTTTTAGACCTTGCAGCTTTTTTAACATATTTAACCTAGTACAAATATTTGCATTTGTTTAGCATGCAATCTTTTTGCTTGAAAAGAAGTTAACTAGTTTTAATCAGGTTACCAGACTGAATACAAATGCTTCTCCCAGTGTTTGTTGCTCTGTGTCCTGTCCTTAGGAGGTTAATGCTGCTGAACATGCCCTGTTATTATTAACATTGCAGCAGCTCTGTGAGATGAAGTCAAATGGTGCTAAGGGGAGTTGCTACTCTCTGCACCTTACTGGAGAGCTCTGGACTGGACTGGGATGGACTCTGTGCTAGGGAAGCATCTCTTTTGTGCATGGCAGTTGCTTGCTGCATTTATGAGCAGTTTTCTAGCTTGTATCATAATGGGCTAGTGACAATTTATTAAAAATTCACACGAGCATTTCCCTGAGTTCACACTCTGTTCTTATCACAGATGGACCCAAATTGCAAAATCTGGATCCTGAATTAAATGGGTTTTTTTGCTGTGGTATGTCAAATTCAAGGTCTTGCCTTCGCTAAGGAAAAAGAAGAAAAAAAAGGAAAAAAAATGAGGTGTGTTCCTATTTTGAATTTGTTAATTAAAGAGAAAATCTTATCAAAGGCAAAGAAACTTACAGATTTCATTGGGCTTCTCAATGCTCTTTAGCTCAGTGTTTGATTTATTTAAGGCCTATAAACTTATTCTGTCTTTAGTAAACTCCTATTATGCATTAATTGCTCTGAGTTATAGGTGCCTTTTTCTTTAGAGAGGAAAGTACCCAATATCTGAGTAAAGCCTAGCTCCCACCTCAAGAAAAACAGCACTATTAAAGGCCTGGATGTTAAATCACTATTTGGTTGTTCTGTGAGCACACAGCACGTGCTTAGAGGAAATACCAAGGCAGCATCCCAGGATGGCAGATATCACTGAGACCTGTACCAGGGGGGGAGAATTAAGGATTCCTGCAGAAGACACCAATATTTTGCTGCTTTGCCTGTAATGGGAGGAGTGCTCTTCATTCTGCCTGTGCTGGTTTGTGACCAGAGCCAACAGTAACAGCATTTTTTCAGTGTTGTTTTTGGCTGATCTGTGTGTTATGACATAGAAGGGAAAATGAAGACCAGTCAAAATGTAGTGTAATGAAATGATAATGATGAAAACACTTTAATTTCAACGTGCACTTAACAGTTTTTTTGTGCCCAGCAATGCTTGGAATAAGAGGAACATGTTTGGCAGTACTGACAGATCCCATAACATCATCCAGGACCAGTCCTGAGAAGGGCTGCTCCCTCTTCAGACTCCTACAATTGTTCCATGGAAGGTTTAATGTTCAGTTGTCTGTTAGGAAGAAATGTGTTTTAAATAGTTGGAAATAGAAAAGAAGATTATGACACAAATATGAAGAAAGAGAATGGCACAGATGACTTCACAGAGAAGAGTCTGGGACAACTCAAACCAAACCAAAAATATTAACTCTTTTTTCCTGTGTTACACCCAGCATCTTAACAGGTACCAAAACAGGACCATTACAGCTAGATGCTCTGTTTCTGTTTATCTTCAGTGATATTAAAAGATCTTGCTGTCACATTCTAACCCATGCAAAGGGTTAAATACATAACTGCCGCGAACAGTTAAAATTCTGTGGATCACAGATATTGCAACCAAGGCCAAAATCTTTGGATTGCAGTGTCAGCTTTACGATAGTACTTTGTGCAGAAAAGGTATCTATTTCCATTTCATAAGCATTTTTTTATTTGTTATGCTTTTTGTGTATCTTTTGAAGTACAGAAAACCTTTCAGCACAGCACGCTGTATCACTAGACCATTTTTCCTTTAGACTTTTCTTTGGATATTCCCTGGAAGATTATCATCGTGAAATTTGCACTGTTCCATGATTTATGCTTTTTCCCTGTGCCAAATAGATACATACTAATATGCTACAGCTTCCACTCTCACTATCATGTCTAAACCAAACACAAACACACAATCCATTAAATGCCTCCAAAGTTTGCCATATTAGAACATCCACAGTTTGTTTAAGTGACTCCTCTCTTCTAAATTCATTTAAAGCCTAAAGAGTCATAAGCCCAGAAGCAATCAGAAGGAAGACAAGACCTACAGGAGATCGACAGGGAATTTTAAATTTCAAATCTCTGAATCCAAACTGCTGACAAAGATTGCAGAGTCAAAAAGAATAAGAAATGTAAACCAGTTAATGGCTTTCCTAAGTAAACAGCTGAGATATTTTTTATGAAGCTTTTTTATATATGTAATCTTCACTCTTTTCCAACTCCTAGCTGTTGGTGGAAATGTATCTTTTATAGACCAACAAATCAAAGTTCTCAAAAGAAAAATAAAAAAAATGCAAAGGAACGCACTGGGGCTATCACTTTATCAAACACAGTTGACTAAATATTGACCATTTGACATGAGGACTGTGAGGATAGGCTCCATGTCAGAACATCTTCCTTATCTTCCTCTCCTTGTTGTTATTTTTAAGCAGGAAAGACTAACTAGACAAGCAGCACTACATTTATGCTACCATAATTAATGTGGTGACAGGTTTTCCATTATAAATTTCTGGTTTCAGGGATTTATAACTCATCTGTGCAAGACTGTTCCAGGCAAAAAAAACCTTTTTGAAGTGCAAAGATCAAAGATCACATTAAGCTTCATGTTTAAAAGAAAACTGTACCTTTTTTTCTGCAGCAGAGCAAGCCAAAAGTTCAAAACAGCAGTGAAAGGATAAATGGGTCTGGTCTGCTTTATTTTTGGCTTCACGCTGGAAGAAGTGATAAACTTTATATTTTTAACAGTAGACATTAATATCAGAAGAACATTAAACTGCTTTTGAGGCAGCATGGAGGCTGACGTTTACTGTCACAATTCAAATTATTTCAGTACCTTGCAAGACAAGATTTTCTCCTAAGAGCTTCAGAAATAACCATTTTCATTTCAATTTTGAGTCAGCAATGATTTCAAAAGAGCTATGATTGTGCCCACAGCGTCTTGCACACAGTGGAATTTTGGTTTCATCAAGCTAATGTCTGGGTAATAGGGATAAACAAAATGAAGGTTTATTTAAATGTTGAGGAGAATGACAAGTACTAAACTGAGCAGAAGATTCAAAACTATTACAATGGCACACGTATATTACCTACATGTTGTTAAACAAAACCACCTTTCTGAGGGACTCCTACGTGTCAGCATTTCCATGGGGGTATTTTTGCAAGGCAGGAGCTGAAATACAAGGATATCTATAATAAAAAGAGATAGGGATGAAACCCAGAGAGACAACCTATCAGAAAGGAATCTACATGCTTTGGCACCAAACAGCAAGCACTGTGTCTGTGCTATTTAATCACCAGTATTTCTGTAAATTGTGTCTTCTTTTCTTTTTACATACATGCAATAGTTTTGATGTTACAGGATATAACTTACTATTTTCTGTCTAAATCATTAAACTTGATACTGTTTCACTTAGCATTTATGTTTTATTTGTGTGATGGAATCTGTTGCAGTCTGTCTCTAATTATAGGAAGTAGTTTTTCTTTCTATAGTTTATTTGACTTTGTTCACCACTTCTAAACATATGCCACATTTAGGATGTGATATACCTGATAATGGGTTTGAAGCCACACTACTGTTTCCAGTTTAGGGCCAACTAAGGAATGCACCCCCCTTAAGAGAGGGGTTTAAAACTCGTTCAGTTAAACATCAGTCTCAACATGCAGCCACGAGCCATCCTGAGCAAGGGCCTGGTGGTGAGTTTTGCAGTGGCTTTGTGGCAAGAGGTTCAACATATCCTTTTAAACATTCCTTTTAAACTGAAGACAAAAAACCTGGTGTTGTGCAACAGGCTTCAACCTGCTGAGCAAAACAAGACAGTACAGTGCAAGGTGAGACAGAGCTCACACTCAGCTCTCTGCACACTGGATGAACAGTGCCTGGGATGTGCAGACAGCCGTGTTGAACCCACTGACCTAGCACTGCACCAGGCTGGATCCGTGACACGGGGGCAGCACTGTCTAGGAGTGGCTTCAGGTGACGTGGAACCATAGCTACCAAGCTGTCAATTTAGGTTGTCTCTGCAGGGTGTCTGCGCAAGGACCTCTTGGTCAGGTTGCCAGGCAGATTGCAGAGAGGCTGTAGCAGATGTATCTGAAGTCAGTTCAGGTTTATATGTCCTGGTCCAGGGCTTGTCCTGCAAGAATTAGCCTGGTTCATGCAAGAGAGCAGTAACTGCCAGGCAGGTTGGCATTGCTTCTTTGGGGCTGTGTCCAGCTATGCTGCCTTCACACGAGGTCAGTCTACTGCACACAACACACAAGATATGTTTCTCCTCCCCACTGAAATGGAAGAACAAACCTCAAGAAGAATACCTGTCTTGATCTAAGAAGTGCTGCTGCTTCTGGGATATAACCTGAGCATGTTTCAAGAGACAGAACTAGTGATGGAGTTTTCTGAAGCATTTCTGCTGGGCAGCTTCTTGGCTTTGCAGACACAGCTCAGGGATCTCACATGTTAATCTTGAGCATTCATGAGGCCAAACTGTTTCTCTATATCTATAATCTCCCTCTAGCTCTTTTCAGTTACACATTTGGCTATTGTAGTATTAATTTCTGACAAATGATCTCTTGCAAACTGAAACAAACAAACAAACACAAAATCCCATGAGATTACATGTTTAGAAAAAAATCCCTTAGTTTCATCAGATCCTTAGGGAAAAAATATACATATTTATTTTTAGTTGTTTCCTTATTTCTATCTAGATGCTACATTTATGAAATTTATGAAAATTCTGCATCCCAAATGTGCTTGATGAGCACAAAATAGATCTACTCTCCAACTGTGCAGAACCCAAACCCTAGCACATCACTTCTCTACCAAGACACATGCATTTGGGAGAATCAGCAGCAGTGCCCAGAACAAATCTAAATCACTTGAATGGTAACAGCAATGAGTACTGTATGTAGAGAGTTTTTTGTTCTAGAGAAAAGGCTAGATTATTTAGTTTTTACTCTCACACATTACAGGTAACTACATTTTATTAGCATACCCTTCTTACAAGTTTAAACATCTAAATTTAGGATTCAAAGGGCCTGAGTCAAGCTAAACTTCTTATCACATGGAGTTTTCTGTTCTTTCCTTCTCCCAAAGGTGCTGCTTCTGCAGTCAGGCAAAGGGATCATCATTGCAGCCTGCACAATGCAGTACTGCATGGTCATCTCTTACGTGCTTAGACCAAAATATTCTGAATCTCAGTCAGTGATTCTGTTTATAATAGGGGAAATCAAAGTCTCATCAGTGTTCAAGACCCCTTGTATGATATAATACTGAAATTATTTCTGTTGCTGACCTTCCTGTTATTCTCTGCATTTTCTGTATATACAACAGTAACTTCAAATAAAAGTTCAGATATAAATAGCAGCCCCTTTTCCCCCAGGAACCAGGGTATTCTCACAGACCACCAAGGAAGTCAATAGAAGAACCAAGAATAGTTTGGGGGCTTTCTAACGCTTTTGTCACCTAAAATACAGATACCTTTTTTTGTATGGAGCATGTGAGTCAACTTCAGGAGAAAGTGGTCATAAAAGAACAGTGATTAGCTGTGGAAAGTCCTCCACTTCTATGCATGTTCCCATGACTGCATTAGTTCTGGTTTTGCTGCCTGTCTTCCTTCAGCTGCCTGGCCTTGTGACAGGTGATGTTTTGGGAGTTACAAACTGAAAGATGTCAAAAGGGAGGTAACGTGCCAGGTTAGATCTCTGTTTTCTCTCATTCCTGGGGAAATTCTTCTTCAACAGGTACACATTAAAAAAAGAAAAAAATCCTTCTGTAACTTACACAGGGATGAGGAAACCAGAGACCTGTGGATACTCTCCAGCACAACAGGGTATTTGTGCAATGCCATGAGGTGCCCAAGTTAGTTAATTCAGCTGTGCACAAACTCAAGTGGGTAATCACCATCTAACATTGAGTTCCCATGCATGAACCAGGGACCCAGACACATGCAGATTTGCTCCTGCCTAGGAGTTAACACCACCTTCTCTTTGTCTTCTGTTAGGCAAGTTCCTGAGGAGTCACCAGGAAGACTGTCACTTGTGAGAAGGCTGGGTGCTGTCAGCTGCTGATGTGGCAGCAACAGGTTAGTGAAGCTTTAAGTTATGTTTGTTTATTTCAGGAAATCTGCTTACATTTATGCAGATGAAGATTTGTTCCAACTGATTAATTATTTTTGTCTTATGTTTGTTGAGTCATCTCCCAACACGACCACTAATTTCTGCTGGCTTGGTAGAAAGATAAAAGCTGAAGCAAAGTCACCACTAAAGCCTTGTAGATTAACTCCATCACCAAGGGCTAGCTACATGCAGAGCTTACACCAATTCAACTAACACTTTTTGAACTGATTTAGTTAAAATCCATGCAATTCCCATACGCTGCTTTAAAAAATTTATTTGATTTGATGTATATTCATTTCAAGCACTGGTACAGATTGATAAATTTTTACAAAAGGGACCACAAACCAGATTATATAAATCACTTTCAAAGCTGATTGAAAAACTCTCTGTTTTCACACTGGGACTGGGACTGACAAATGTTGTCTTTTTCTTATAGCTATAATGACTGAATTTATTACAGTCATGTAGCTCTGATTGCTGTAGAAAAAACAGCTTCTGTGTTCACAGTGACAAAGAGCAGAAGTATGGTGAGATCTTTGCTAAAAGATTTCTTCTAAATTACTGCACAACTTTCTCACAAATCCAGAAACTCTCTTATCAAGTGAGAAGATTATTTTTCCATTATGTCAGGGACTAACTCAAACATTTCAAAAGCAAAAACTGGGAGAGGAGAGAAATGTCTGGAAAAGTAAATCTGGTTGACTCCTGCTGAGTTTCTGGAGTGTCAGCTATTATTACAGTTATACTTTGTAATGTGTGCCTCACAGGCGCCACTGTGAGACACTCTAAATGGAAGATGTGGTCCATGAACCAGCAAGTTTCCATCTGGTTTTAGGTTTTGGAGCAAATGGAACACACAAGGGGCCAAAGTAGAGAAAAAAATCTAGAGTAACATGTCACACAGATATGCACTAATCTCATTTTGATTATAACAAAGAACGTAACAGATTAGGTCTGGATTTTTCCTGACTAAAAATGTATATTGCTGGTGTTTTTAAGTCATCTGTAAGACCAGATGAGTTAATAAGATCAAATAAAGCTCTTGCTCTTATGTATCCTCTTTCTAAAGGGCTATGCAATATAAAAGACAACTACTGAGTTGACAACTACTGAGTCTGGTCCATATGCTGTGATACACATTAATACCAACTTAGCTGATATTATAATGGTGAGGAAGAAAATGCTGAAGAAATGCAAATCTTGAAGCCCCCTCCTTTACAATTGCTGATCTGGTCTTCTTCCCTTTATACTGGAGCTTCATGGCCTCCTGCAGCAGTGGCTTGCCTGATGAGAGGAGATATTGCAGGGTGTGTTGAATTGCTTATTGCTGTCAACTGGGAATAAAATGGGAGACCTGAGATTCCCAATATGACTATGATGGGGGGGTTGTTTAAGCCAAAAGATAATACTCAACTAGGACAGCTATGGGACGTGGCAGGTTCAAGTCTATGCTTTATATTTAAATCTCCATCATCCAGGAGATTTTTCCCCAAGCATGAAGCTGTGGGATTCTCTTAATCACTTCTGTGGTATAAGGTATTTAAAAACTCCTCCAAGAGCAGAAGAAATTTCTTACCCACGCTGATGAGTGTCTCACCCACCAGGCCAAAGGATTAATCCCTGATTTTTCCTAATCTATACCTCCCTCTTTAACAGATCCTTCAGCACTTTTCATACCTAACATGAGATGAAGACTGAGACAAAGAAATTGGGTCATGCAGTTGCTGAATTGTTGCAGCCACTTTGATGAAACCTGATAACCTTAATATTAAGGGTAAAGAAATTAAGTTTAAATCAGGAGAAGGAATGGTATATCATGGGAATGTGAAAGGGAAAAAGGGGGATGTGTCACGAGCCTCTTAAAGCATCTTCCACTGAGACACTCATCAGCCTTTGACTGTCTTTTGAGTATGTTATGCTGGACCTACAAGCTCCAAGCTTCAGTCATTTTCTACAGCTCTGTGCAGACTTGCAAGCCTTCTCCCCTTGTGTTCTCCCTTGAGATATGAGCCCTGCCAGACAGCATGAAAGCTGTGAGTGCTCGTTCCCCTCTGTGAGTGCTGCTTCTTTCACACTCACTCCCTGGCATCCTCAAACACCTCTTCAGGAGCTTCCCACTCTGAAAATTCTCTGACAAATACTCATCACATCAGAAATCAAAGGCCAGGTGACCCCAGGCAGTTCATCCACTGTTCTGTACTTTCTTTTTTCCAGTTGTAAAACATGTCTAATAATATTTTTTCTACATTTGTCTCTGCCTTTTCTAAGGTTTCAGTCTTACTATGAAATACAAGGATACACCCAGATAGAAACAAAGTCCTCTTAGCTTAAAACATTCTGGGTTTTCCTGCCTTTGAAAAGAACTCTGCCCAAAGCAAAGACTCACCCTTAGTACCAAGGCTCTGTATATCTATTTATATTTATGTATAATGCCTTGCATGGTGTATCCACAGTCTTGGCTCAGGATCCTTCAAAGCTGCTGTACCACCACTGCTGTACAACACTTTTCCCTATTGTCTTTCAAAACATGTATCAACAGAGACATGTGCAAAGTTCCACGCTACTAGAAACGAAGAATGCTGGTGATGCTCTCAGCTAGTTAAGTTCTGTCGTGGAGATCCACACCTGAAGAGCACAGCAACATCAAAACATCAAACCTGTTCCTGTGCCTTTCCTTAGGCATTTCTATGGCTGAAGTGAGAGAAGATGTTCAAGTGCCCCGATGGAAG
Organism: Chloroceryle aenea; assembly: GCA_013399075.1. Classification (NCBI taxonomy): domain Eukaryota; kingdom Metazoa; phylum Chordata; class Aves; order Coraciiformes; family Cerylidae; genus Chloroceryle; species Chloroceryle aenea. Next base: position 234,091 of record VWZY01002610.1, on the reverse strand, counting down.
AAGGATCAGTGTGATAGGGATCGGCTGAATGGTCCATGGAATCTCACAACAGTCCATGGCAAAGAGGGCTAGGATGGTATTTGGATCATAAGCAGAAGAATGATTCAGGCATCTGAGCTATGCTGTGAAGGAGAGAAAGATGAGGAGGTGCTTCACAGTTCTCTTCACTGTGATAATGCTGATCTTGACCTCACTGGAATGTAACTTGGCACAGACAACTGGACCAAAGCGAGGTCCTGGAGCAGAGGACAAGAAGAAGACATCAGGCAATGGCTCTGTCTTCTGCTTTTTCCCTTCCCTGCCACGTCAGCTCTCCAGATGTTTACCCATTATGTTTAATACTCCATTAATGTGTTTTCCTCCCAAACAGGATCACAGAGGCACAGGAATACTCACGTCTGCCTGTGAGCACACAGGCATGCACTTGCAAATGTTTGGGGAGATCACATCTGTACAGCATCAGGAGCCAGTGCACGGCTTTGATGGGCTTCAGAAACCCACAGAGCTTGTCACACCAAGGCAGTGGACAAGCTGAGCCCCCCATTACAACATGATGTGTGGGTATTTGTTTGTCATTCTCCCACAATAGCTGGATGCTTTTATATGCTGTCTGAATTTATTTATTTAGTTAGCTGGCATTGCTCATGGAGGTCACAAATCATCCTGAAGGAAACATTTGAATAAAAACTCCTGAGAACTGTCAGTGTGCAATCCCACTCCACTCTCTTTTCTAAGCTTTGCATCCAGCCTTCACAGTACAGATGCTTGCAGTCTGGTGTGTTATAACTTGCTTTTATTTTCAAACAGTGCATTTGTCAACATTTCAGAGCGATCCAGCCTCCATCAGGACACAATGACAGCTGATCACAAGTTTTAAATAGCTGCCTGATATTTGGAAATACAGCTTTCCAAGTGTTCATGATTAACTTCGTGATTTTCAAAGCTGAAAGAAGGAAGATGGTTACTCTACTCTGATGCACCGTGGTTATAAAAATTATCTATTTTTAAAAACCTTTGAGTAGCAAAGGAGAACAGCTCATGTGCTAATGAGTGATCACTGCATAACTATATAGGAAGGTCAGGTACCAACACAGGACCAGTGAGTCATGGGGATGTCCTTTACTGCTGCTCACTATAAATTGAGGCCAAATTGTTCATAATGCCTCCAAAAAAGCATTGACACCAAAACAAAGCCCAGAAAAATCTCTCTTTCCTGTCCATTCTTTGGCACATAACCAAGAGGTAAGTGGAGCTGTGCAGAGCTGCAACAGCAAGATCAGAGGCTGGTGGGGTGCCCAGGATATTCTGACAGTGTATCAGGGCTGATCCTCACAGCCAGGAGAGCACAGGTAGAATAGTGGTGGTTGTACAGCCCCAAACAGGATCTGGAAGCAGGCTTAGTTTGGGCTCAGAGCAATGTTCAGTCTCTATGACCAAGCCAAACTGTCTCAAGTGCAGCATTAAGCTTTGTAGATACAGCTTTCACTCAGAGTCAGCTTAGAGCTCTCTCGAGCACGTACCACTGCAAAATTTAGTCTTGTCTCTGGTGGCAGGGTAAAGCCAAAGGGTCAGAAATGAAATGCTGACTTTTTTGATGTCTAACTTACTGCTTCAGCTCACTGCTGAACCTACTGTACAACTGCTTGCTTTAATTCCAGTATTTTTGCTGCATTTAGAAACATATTGATAGAGAGGGGAAAAAAGCAGATAGTAAATTTCTTAGTTAGGTGTGAAAACTGAGGTAACATTCCTGAAGTAAATTTAGTGTTTCTTTGTATTAAACTATTTTAAAATTGTGAAGTGTAATTACTTTTCATAATTGACTATTTAAGAAATGAAGTACAAAGAAACAGGCATAGGATACTACCTTAGACAATGAAGTCTGCTCTCTAACTCAGCAATTCAGGGTGATTCTATTCCAGCTCCTATGATCATTCCGTGTGTAACTCATCTGACATATTTTAAAAGAGGTATTGTAAGTAGTTTGAAGCATAGTGGTGAGGGAAAATCTTGGTTTTACAACTTTCCTTTATACAAATGTTGGCCAATGACAAGTCCTAAAGTTTCACAACATTACAGCTTTGCATTTGTTATTTAGCAGGGTTTTGAATAATTGGCAGGATGACCTGATGGTCATGTTGTTGGACCAGACTTCAGTAAGCACCAAAAGGAAGACTTTGGTGCCCACCAGGTAGGAGGAAACTAGCTTAAATGTTGTTTCATCAGCCACTGCCAGTTTGGGGATAGGAGCTTTCTAGTCATCATGCACATCCCTTCCCTTATTCCCTAGGTTTCAAAATCCTGCCCTCATTTGCCCCTCATCTCACCCAATGTAAATATCTTTCTAACACCCTCTGAACATGTCCACCTCTATGATTGTAGATAACAATTGACAGCTGACTATATCTCAAGACACTGCCAAAATTCTTCATCAACGTCTTCCATTCTTGCAAGGACTATTCCTCTGTATCAGGGGAAATGTCAGCACACCTTGTACTAGACTATGAGCCCATTCATTCAAAACATTTCATGTTTTATGGATTATTTGCCTACCAGAGAAGGACACTAACCATTTGACTGGCTGACTAATTGTCTGATTTGCTTGCTTTTGTGCCTCAAACATTATGTTCTCTGCCAGCTTGGAGCTGTAGAGATTAACCTGGATTTCTGCAGTTTTGAAATTTGACTTCAAAAACTAAGAATTAAACTTTAAAACTAAAGAATACCCATCCTGTCCCAGTGAAGAAGAGAAACAACCCAAAGAAGAACAAATAGGAAGCTTAATGAGTTCACAGTACACCCCTTATTCCCTCCAATTTCTTACAGAGACCATGGAACAGAAGATGTCTAGCACCATGAGCATGGTTTGGCATGAAAACCATTCATCTTAAGCATCACCTGTCTTAATTGCTGATATCTCTTCATATGTTTTCAAGATGAGCATCTGTTTTGCAGGACTTTTGTATAAACTAAAATGGGAATGGGTCCAAGGAAAATCCTTCTATGTGAAAATGAAAACTGAGTTCATATATGGGTACAGAGTATCCAGCTTTACTCACTGAGAATCACTCAAGTGACACTTACCCCTGTTGTCCTGCAGAAATGCTGATCATCTCTGTGTCCTTGGCACAGGAATGGAGCTTCTTGCATGCTTTGGAAATCAGGTGGCATTGTCTGTGCAGGGGGGCACAGAGACAAAGAAAAGCTGGGGCAACAGCCTTGGTAGTGAGGTCCCTAATGTCAAAAATACACCAGAGCTGGGGTAGCAACCTTGTAGTAAGGTCTTTGCTTTTCCAAATGACCCAACACTGAAAGGGGAGAGCAGAAGTACTACCATTATATGACCCAGCCTGGGAAGCATTTGTTTCTCAATTAAAATTATACATACACTGAGTAAAAGAAAGATTAAGTGTCTGCAAAGATCTCTATTCTCATTTTTCACTTAAAGAAAGGAGGAAAGATGCCACCAATTCTCTGTTATTCTGTTCCTCATGTTGGCACAGCCCACACTCTCTGCAAACACTCTGCATGCCACAGCTGCTTCTTGGCTCTTGTTTCCTACTTGTCTTGTGCCACCACCACCAGCAATAGCTCTGTCTTCCAGCACTCCCAGCTCCTGCTTTCATGCCAAGCAATTTGCCAACCTATTGCCCTCATCTATTTCATATGCCTTAAAACTCCCTCCTCACCACCACTTTTGCTGTGCAGAGGGACTAATGGCAATATTTTAACAGCAATCTCCACCACTGATCAAGAGAAACAACCTACCAGTCATGGTGACTATTGGTTAATGTTGCTCCATTCTACACTTTGCCATAACTACTTCATACAACATAACCCCCCTGCCTTGCTGTGTTGAATTTAGCTCAGTGAAGGTCATTGGATCAAGCACACAAACTGAAGTGGAAGTGGGAAGCAGAATCAAGGTTTTCTCTTTGCCAAGGATATACCTATAAATAGCAGTGCCAGAGAATTGGATACTTCTTTGCTTTCTGTCCCATCAGATTCACATTTTGCCTGTAGAGGAGATGACCATCACCAGAGGCTTGTCTGTGGACTGCCAATGAGTGCAGTCTCCTGGGATGGACAATCTGAATATCATCAGGATGAGAGGAATATTAAACCTCACCTCCCCTCTTTTGATTAACAGCTCTAAACTTGATACAAAAAAAAAGTGCAGTACTACCACTGTCTTCTCTAGCTGTGGTTTGGAAATGATTGATTTGCTCTGCACTGAACTCAATACCCACAGCCTGTGTTTGATGGGTCTAATCTGCTCCCAAATTGGCTTAGATTTAAGACAGATGTCAGAAAGCTCCACAGCTATGACAGCTTATGCCTCGAGGCACAAGCCACAGAACCTTGACCACCTCTGCAATTGCAAAGTAAACTGGAGGCATCCCCAGGAACACCCTGAAAAACCTGGCTTAGGTTCTGCAGTTGGTGTAGTTTGTTTGGACCAGCTGACAGTGCTCTGCATTAGCCAGGAGTGATGCCTGCCTTAGCAGAGCTATACAGCTCCATAGCTCAGCCTATCTGTATGACTGCTTGGGGTGTTATAGAGATGGATTCCCTTCTGGACATTTCCTTTCCTCACAGCTGAGAGGGCTAAGAGCACAGCACACAGGTCTGAGCCACAGCAGGCTGTGTGTTGGAACAAATTCAGGAACCAGTTCAGATGTCCAAGTTCAGAGCAGTTGCCTTTGTAAGGCAATGCTTTGAACCCACCCAGTTCTCTGCTAGACGACAGAAACATTCTCTCCTTAGTAGGGATGCTGTGAGAGAAAACATTAAATATTGGGAAGTTTGCAGATATTTGGATAATGGGGCCATGGAGCTACCTTAGATGCATTGTTAGAAACCATATAACACCCTTCTAATTTGTTAGGACATACTGCTTTTCACTTGCTATTTCTACATAGATACACAGTTTTATAAGGGCAAAAAATCCCTGCATTTTGCAATCTTTCCTTTATACTTTCTATCCCAAGGAAAAATATATTTGAAGACACTTCAGTAAATTGCTTCATCTATCCCTGAATTCTGTCAAGGTAAAAAAATATTTCTTTTCTTCATTTTACAAAATCAGAGATGTATTTTTTCTGTGACAATAAATCAAGAGCATTTGAAAGGAAGACTGCCTCCTACAAAACACACAAATCAAAATAGAAATACAAACCCCATACTTCATAGCTAGAGATTGACTTTTAAGTTGAAGGTTTCATTCCCTGTAACCAATGACAACAGTTACTACAGACTAAGTCATCTAAATTAAAATGGTAAAATCAAACTATGAGGCATTAAAGAAGTCTAAAAACTGGTGTGAATAATCTTTCAGCTGTGTGTGTGACTGGATTAGCTGATAATGAGTTTGTGAAAGTGTGGCAGCTCCCAGGTGATAGGTGTTCTCCAGCAAGGCTGGGTGACTGCTTTTGTACACAAATGGAACCCATCCCTAGAAACCAGCCACTGCACCAAAACCATTATTAGTTACCTACCACTATCCACAAAACCCCAAGACAATAAATAGATGAGTGATAAAAGCAGAAGACTTCTCACATCAAAGCCTTTGAGTTATCAAAGGAGGTAAAAGCAAAAGTTATGGTTTGACACCAAAGTATATTCCATGTGCAGTTCCACACAGCATTCAAAACAGGCACTGTGATATTCAGTGGTGATACAGAGGTGAGAAGTGGCACCATGTTTATTGACAAATTAAATTGCTTAGATCATGTTTAACTCAAGCTGAAAATTGCCATGTAATGAGGTGAACTCCAGCAGTCATGTCCATGTTTGAAGAACAGAAGGTCCTGAGGTGTTTTTCTATTTTGTACTCTCTGACAGAAACCAAGGCTATGTCCTTGTCCCAGAGATGTGTGTCTGGGCAGTTCTGTGGCACACTGAAGTTTTACAGCACAGCATTTAAAAACCTTGTAGTGTGGGCTCATCATCTGACAGTAATATGGAAAAGGATATTTGGACTGCTTGGGGAGTGTTGGTCTGTGCCACATGCCAGTCACACAGTGTCACGAGATAGTGTCTGCCATGGAAACCTGACCATCTCAATGAAGGTCAGAAGCAAGATGTATGTATANCTCCTGGGATGGACAATCTGAATATCATCAGGATGAGAGGAATATTAAACCTCACCTCCCCTCTTTTGATTAACAGCTCTAAACTTGATACAAAAAAAAAGTGCAGTACTACCACTGTCTTCTCTAGCTGTGGTTTGGAAATGATTGATTTGCTCTGCACTGAACTCAATACCCACAGCCTGTGTTAGATGGGTCTAATCTGCTCCCAAATTGGCTTAGATTTAAGACAGATGGCAGAAAGCTCCACAGCTATGACAGCTTATGCCTTGAGGCACAAGCCACAGAACCTTGACCACCTCTGCAATTGCAAGGTAAACTGGAGGCATCCCCAGGAACACCCTGAAAAACCTGGCTTAGGTTCTGCAGTTGGTGTAGTTTGTTTGGACCAGCTGACAGTGCTCTGCATTAGCCAGGAGTGATGCCTGCCTTAGCAGAGCTATACAGCTCCATAGCTCAGCCTATCTGTATGACTGCTTGGGGTGTTATAGAGATGGATTCCCTTCTGGACATTTCCTTTCCTCACAGCTGAGAGGGCTAAGAGCACAGCACACAGGTCTGAGCCACAGCAGGCTGTGTGTTGGAACAAATTCAGGAACCAGTTCAGATGTCCAAGTTCAGTGCAGTTGCCTTTGTAAGGCAATGCTTTGAACCCACCCAGTTCTCTGCTAGACGACAGAAACATTCTCTCCTTAGTAGGGATGCTGTGAGAGAAAACATTAAATATTGGGAAGTTTGCAGATATTTGGATAATGGGGCCATGGAGCTACCTTAGATGCATTGTTAGAAACCATATAACACCCTTCTAATTTGTTAGGACATACTGCTTTTCACTTGCTATTTCTACATAGATACACAGTTTTATAAGGGCAAAAAATCCCTGCATTTTGCAATCTTTCCTTTATACTTTCTATCCCAAGGAAAAATATATTTGAAGACACTTCAGTAAATTGCTTCATCTATCCCTGAATTCTGTCAAGGTAAAAAAATATTTCTTTTCTCCATTTTACAAAATCAGAGATGTATTTTTTCTGTGACAATAAATCAAGAGCATTTGAAAGGACGACTGCCTCCTACAAAAGACACAAATCAAAATAGAAATACAAACCCCATACTTCATAGCTAGAGATTGACTTTTAAGTTGAAGGTTTCATTCCCTGTAACCAATGACAACAGTTACTACAGACTAAGTCATCTAAATTAAAATGGTAAAATCAAACTATGAGGCATTAAAGAAGTCTAAAAACTGGTGTGAATAATCTTTCAGCTGTGTGTGTGACTGGATTAGCTGATAATGAGTTTGTGAAAGTGTGGCAGCTCCCAGGTGATAGGTGTTCTCCAGCAAGGCTGGGTGACTGCTTTTGTACACAAATGGAACCCATCCCTAGAAACCAGCCACTGCACCAAAACCATTATTAGTTACCTACCACTATCCACAAAACCCCAAGACAATAAATAGATGAGTGATAAAAGCAGAAGACTTCTCACATCAAAGCCTTTGAGTTATCAAAGGAGGTAAAAGCAAAAGTTATGGTTTGACACCAAAGTATATTCCATGTGCAGTTCCACACAGCATTCAAAACAGGCACTGTGATATTCAGTGGTGATACAGAGGTGAGAAGTGGCACCATGTTTATTGACAAATTAAATTGCTTAGATCATGTTTAACTCAAGCTGAAAATTGCCATGTAATGAGGTGAACTCCAGCAGTCATGTCCATGTTTGAAGAACAGAAGGTCCTGAGGTGTTTTTCTATTTTGTACTCTCTGACAGAAACCAAGGCTATGTCCTTGTCCCAGAGATGTGTGTCTGGGCAGTTCTGTGGCACACTGAAGTTTTACAGCACAGCATTTAAAAACCTTGTAGTGTGGGCTCATCATCTGACAGTAATATGGAAAAGGATATTTGGACTGCTTGGGGAGTGTTGGTCTGTGCCACATGCCAGTCACACAGTGTCACGAGATAGTGTCTGCAATGGAAACCTGACCATCTCAATGAAGGTCAGAAGCAAGATGTATGTATATATAAAACAACACAGCCTGAATCAGCACAGAAAAGCTAACTAAAGGTTCTTCTGCACCAAAGGTTACCAAGACCAAGATGCCACTGTTCTGGAGGAAGCATTATTTAATTGCTGAGAGCTTGTTAAAAGACAGGAAGCAAAAAATAAGGCTGAAGTGTCACTCACAGGATGGAGAAAATACTGGAGTATCCCCAGGTACAGATCCAGAAACTAGTTTTATTTAACATCTTCCTCAGTGATCTCGAGAAGCAAGTAAGCAATGAAATCCCAAAGTTTCCAGACCATTCTAAGTTTTACATGGAGTCCAGTGCCACGCCACCAAAAAGGAGACACAGAAAGGCTTCACTGGTCTGAACAAAAGCATAAAGTTCCCCTAAAAAAGATAATAATCATTCCCCTTCAGAATATGTTGCTTCTGCTGTGTAGGAGAGGACTTCTCAGGCAGGCAAGGCTTTCCTCCTTCATGTGAGAGGTCATTATCCATGAGATCATATAAGCAGATGGTCCTACTCCTAGGGGGGAATCTTAAATTTCATCTAACAATCACAGATTGCCATATTTCAGAACAAACTCGAGGCTCAAGGAGACCTTGCAGCATGGCTGGATGAAATGTTGTGTTACATAAATAAAACAGGCTCCAGAAAGGACCACATTAATATCTCCAGCTTCCAGATTGGATTCAGTAACTGATGACATCTTACTGTGTGTGAGAACACTGAGTGTTGTTCTGCTCATCATTATTTGTAGAGCAATATTTTTTACTTTCCAGATTTGAAGAGCTGTGAGGCTGTTTTATCCCTGAACCATTCAAGGAAGCAAAAACTTAACTCCATATTTTTGAAGAACAGTATTTAGATCTTCTGTCTTTCATCTTAGTTTAAGCCTGTTAGTCCTGTACTAGTTATTAGTACAACTACATTGATGGACATTTGCAAAGCTAAAGTTATGAGTTTTGTTGATCAGAATTGATCTCACTGAATTTTAAGAGTGGGTTTTAGCACTGGATTAAGACAACAAAGTTTTGGTGTCAAGAGCATTTAAAGTATTCAAGGAATACTTGTAGGAGTCCTGAGCTACTTTAGAGTACTTAGGCACTCTAAGCCATTTGGGGCATCTTCCCAGGGCTAGCATGTGACACTGAAATGGAAAAAGATTTTTTTTTTTGAACAGCAGTTGGGATGTCTCACAAGCATTTAAAATTACACAGGAGCTACATTTAGATAAGTGAATCCAGATCTACATGGGTCTAAGACAGGATGAAATAAACTTGAAATTTGACATCTTAGAATTAAATAACTTTTTGCACAACTTCCTTAACAGAAACTTTGTTCCTGCCATATTTGTTCATGTAATNGCCACAGTAAGGTCTCTCTAGACCATCAGTAGCAGGTCCATGTCCAAGACCCCAGATAGCTTTAGTAAGATCCACCACTACACTTTAAAAATTTCACAGCAATGTTATCTTGGCTCCAGGCTGGGTACATGCTTGTCCCAGCTGCTGCTCAGCAGTGTGGCCTTCCTCCCACTCAGTGACTGCTCTGCAAGCGTGCAAGATCTGGATGACCAGTGGCAGCTGGCATTGTACTTACAGAGCAGAAGGGAGACTGCTGCTAGGATTTAAAATACATGTTTTACAGCATGCCAGTTCCACACAGGAGCCAATTTTATGAGATTTGGGTTATATGATATGTCTATCCTTGAAGCTTTAGGGAACTAAAAAATAAACAGCTCCAAATATGCAAATTCAAACCGTGTTATCCCATACACACATTTTATCACTATGTTAGTGTGCCTGACATTTGTGTCCTCAACTAATTCTACATCTCATTTATTTCTCAATCTCCAGCCTGGCCCTCTGTGATTATGGGTTATTAAAAAATGGGCTTTGCAATGTTGCTAGAAATTTATTATTTTGAGTTTTGTTTATACAGGTCTGCAGAACTCTTTGCAGGTAACGTGGAGAGATGGCAAGCAGGAGAGCCCTTGTCTTCTCATGGTGATGTGATTTGGTTACAATGTTGCTCATAAATTGACATTCATAATTAAAGAACAAAATTTGTGTTGGATTTGATCTCTCTTAGAATGATAGAATCACGGAATGGCTTGGGTTGGAAGGGACCTCTAGAGATCATCTTGTCCAACACCCCTGCTGAGAGCAGGGACATCCTCAGCTAGAGCAGGGTGCTCAGAGCTCTTCCAGCCCCACCTTGAATGTCTCCAAGGGTGGGGCCTCAACCACCTCCCTGGGCAGCCTGTTCCAGNAGCAGCAGAATCCCCTCTTTCCAGCTGCTGTACACCATGCTTTTGCTGCAGCCCAGGATGGGATTGGCCTGCTGGGCTGCAAGCACCCACTGGCTGCTCATGTCCAGCTTCTCCTCTCACAGCACCCCCAATTCCTTTTCTGCAGGGCTGCTCTGTCACCTCCTCCCCCAGCCCCTATAGCTAATGAGGATGTTCTGTCCCAGCTGCAGGACCCTGCACTTGCTCTTGTTGAACGCCATGAGGTTCACCTGGGCCCACCTCTCCAGCTTGTCCAGGGCCCTCTGGATGACATTCTGTTCCAAAACTAAAAAGTTCATCCTGCCTTGTACTATTGCACTATAAAATGTGTATACAGGGATATTTATATGCACTGATGTTTTCTTATGCTTTTTACTTTCAACCTGCTAAAAAGCCTGCTGTAAACAAATCCTTGGGCTCCTATATTTTCCACTACTACATGACCCTTTTCTAAACTAAAGAGAACATTTGCTGGAGCATACTTAAGGAATTTTAAAATAAAAACATCTTCTCTAGAGAGTCTGAACTCCACCCAGAGATGCTTTAGCAGCTTAGTACTTAAATATCAAATAGGAGAGGGATGCTGTGTCACACCCAAGGACATGAAGCACCTTCCAGGATGCATTCAAAAGCACATAGGATCAAATCAAAGCCGAGTGTATGAGCAGGAGAGCAGCATGCACTCAACATTACTGCCCATTTAATGGTAAAGCCCAGCTATCAAAGATTTCATTGTATCTGTATGTAAGTTTGTGTGTGTGCAGAGAGAAACATTAACAGCTGGGACTTCGTGGCAGACCAAAGTCAAACAGCAAGTGAAAATGAGGACATTAAACCCAACCTTCTCTGCAGTCACTTTGGCTCTTTCTTATATTCCTTTCAATATTTAAATTGTCTTTTGAATCAGTGAAATCAGTTAGGCCAAAGAAGCAAGAAACCAACCGAAGCAATTATTCACAGTCCAACACAAACCTGTAACCAGGCAGCAGAGAAAACACTCCAATAAAAACTCACCAAGATAAATAAGTGAAAAAAGGGAAATGGTACATGTTGCTTAGCGTGGCTAGGAGTAGGATGGGGTCTGGTGTGCATAGCACAGGCTATAAGGTACATAATCACCTCTTCAAAGCCAGGGGCTGAAACTTTTTTACCATATCCTGGTTACTCAGAAGCTGTTTTGTAGTGTGGCTGGTGTGAGATTAAAGCAGCCTCTGCACCTGCTGATGCCTCTGAGGCACTGTCAGGAAAGAGAAAATTACAATACCTGAGACTCCCTGGAAGTGCAAGGAGCAGCAGATTTCCATCTGAAATCGAGAGGACAGGATGTGGTCTGCAAAACTGGGGGGGGGTTCACTCTTCTGTCTGGGTGATTCACCTCAATCACCACCAGTGTTCAAAAAATCAAGTTACCTCATGGAGACTGTTGGCGACCACACAAAGCCCTAAAACCCCATTTCTCACTGAAGCTGGATCACAGGGCTTGCTTCCTGCCTCCTGACACTTGCTTATAAACTGGAGCTCAGGGGATTCCCCCTCCTACTGCTTTTACAAGAGCTGTGTCTAGGTTGTCCTCACTTTCCTCTTCCTGGACTTGCTGCTGTCTATAATTACTCTGCACTTTTGACCTGCAATTGCCTGCCTTATTTTATTTTTATTTTTTAAGAAGAGGGGTATCCAGCTGATTTTCTCATCTCATTTCTGAGAAGGTACTGAAAAATCTTACAGATTTCTCTAGTGCCTTCCATTCTCTGAATATATCTCAGAGTAGAGATGCACAAACCAGAGAGAATTAGCAGCCCTGCCTATGGGTCATTTTCGCCAGCTGAGAGGCTCCTACACACAGGCTCAACCAGCTCCTAGCTGGGAATCTCCAGTCTGGTATCACCATACATCATATGCTCCCACACCCAACCTTTGAAAGCTTCTGAAAGGTCACATACCTCTTCCATCACATGGACCAAACTCATCCAGAGCTCAGATGAAAAGGGCTTCAGGTTGATTTTTATAAGCAAACAAATCTCCAGCATGCTCTGAGAGTATGGAGGGTGTTCTAGGAGCCCAGCTCTTGGCTTTGCTGTTCAGCTGAGCCTTTGGGAGCCGACTGCCACATGTGCTGGCAGTTGGATAAATTAAAGGCACTCAGATGTAGTACATGTGAGGATTCACAAAGCTGGAAGCTTTTTCCAAGATAATCAGCATGCTTCTCCACCTCACACATGCTTGAAAAACATAAGACAAAGTTTATAACTTTTAGAGCAGATGGAAGCTTTGTCCAAACTAACTTAAGTCAGTGAAACCTTCCTAATTGACTCTATTGACCTTCAAACTGGACTACCTCCAAGAGTTTTCAAGTCATTTGAGAGCTTTGGGTAGCTTTAAGGGAATAATATACCATGGAAGTGGTATATCAGAAGCAATCCAGGAGGAATAAAGAAGGTGAGAAGGCTTCTTATATTTTTGGACCATGTGCCAGAGACTTGGCATAGTACTCAGCTGTAGGAGGGCATGCCTCAAGAGGAGAAAATGGTAATATTTACCCTGAAAAGAAATGGAAAGGGTATTAGTATTGTTATTATGGTATGAGCTCAGAGGCCTCCTCTTTGCCCCAAGAGAAGCAAAGGTATTTCATCAATGTGGGTTTATTCCTGTAAGCTGTCACATGTCTCTGTAATAAACTTACAGAAAATGGAAACAGCAGTGGCCATGGACCAGGTGTCTCAGCTCTGTTAGGATGCTTATTGTCCGGGCTTACCTTATTCACTGAGTCTTCCTGAATACCTGTCATAGCTGTGGGAAGGATTGCTATACCCTAAATACATCTAGATCATGCATGCCTGTTTTGATATCTCCTTTCCATAAAAACCTAACCAGTAATTTCATAATCATTTAAAGAGGTATCAGTGAATGGGTGTCTTGTGTGGCCAAGGGTGCAAACGCTTCTATCTTGGTGTTATGGAAAAGGGGCTTGAGGATGTGTATGGAGCAAACTTTTCCTGACCATGTTTCATTTTCTTGCCAGGTTCCCCTATGAATCCAGCAGTCTCACACCAAAGACATCACTCAAGAACTTGGAAATCTCTAGAATAAAACATCCAGGGGGGCCAGTGGGAGTCTCGGGGCCACTCTCCCATGGCCTGGTCTGATTCCCTCCCCATCCAGCCTCTCACCCACGGAGCTGCTGCCAGAAACACCGTCCCTCACCCTCCAGCTTCCAACTGGGTGAAAGGGAAAGCTCCAGGAACAACCTGCCTCCTGCCTGTGTGGGACTTAGCACAGACACAGGCCAGACCTGGCAACAGAACTATTCAAATACCTATTAGCAACAAAAAGCCCATGCTCAAAAGCCCCTAAATCCAACTTCTCTGGTGCAGAGTTGCAGTCCCCTCTAGTGGCTGTGTGACAGTGGGGAGACCTCACCAGCAGTTGAAAAGGTCAGGTCCACCTCTGTGTATGTAACCCAAAGAAATCCACAGGTACACACTCACCTATGTGCTGTATAGAAAGAGGTAAAGATAGGAATATGCAAGACATTTTCAGTTATGAATGTAAATATTTTAGGCCTGAAGGATGAGCTTTTTAGCATCTCTAGCACCCTACTAGATAGTTTTTCCTTTTTATTTAGGCATTTGTTGTTCAAAAGCCAGAAAAGAGTTCAGAACAGATAAACATCACATTCTCTGACCTCTTTCACTTTGCAAAAGGAAGAGGAAAAGCACCCCAATAACAGGATGTGGCTTTCTCCAATGGAAAACACTGGGGGAACTCCCACCACCTCTCAGTGAACCCCAGCAGTTTAGCAGCTAAAAGTGACCCAGTGAACGAGTGACACCTTTAGGAAGGGACAGAGCAACGGGGGTGTCCTGACATGGCCCACATTGTATTTGTGCATGATGTGAAAGCCAGGGAGACTCACCAGTCTGGATTTCTCTGACCCCTCTGGACACCACAGGTCCCAGCTATGCAGCTGCTGGAACATCACAGAGTGACATAACACAGCAAGCTTTCCAGCATGGCTCTCAGGAGATGTTTTTCAGGTAAAAAACACATAAAGAAAAGAGATAAGGACACACATAGACACCTTCTTTCCCTCTAGTTGAAAAAAGTCCAGAAGGAAATTGGGGAATCAAAGAATTGTGCCTGTGGAGTGACTTCATGTCAAAACAAGCAGTTTAGGAGGTGGATGGCACCCTGCAATTAGAAAAATCTGCCAGCATTTTCTGCTTGTGCTTGATTACATGCAAACAGCTTTCGTGCCTTGCTGTCCTGGAAGACTGATGCATGTCACATTATTTCTGAGTTATATACTTTTAATAGTACCTAATGAGATATCTTCTGTGGCATCCTCCTCCACCTCTAACATCTGATCCATCTATAGTATTACATACCCAAAATAGCTCACAGCTCCTACCCACATTCTGAGTACATTGCCCAGAAACAGCACAATAGTGGGGGCAGACAGAAATAGAGATTGTGGGTGATGTCTCAGTATATTAGGTAGAAATGTTTCTATCTAGGAATAGAAAAGTGTGTTTTAAGAGAGTACTGTTAAGGATGATTTGAAAAGTCAAAACACACCAGCAAAAAAAGGATTATTGTACTTCAGACTTCTGTAAATGCATTGGCATTGTCTCTGCTAACATGTTCTCAGCCTATTTTTATCAAGATTCATATCTTATTTAGTACTCATGGGATAAAGACAGGTGGGGGAAAGTGTTTTTCCAAAATCTTGTTAAGTTTTCAAAGGAAAAAAAAATCTCTTTTTGAACTGAAATGAACCCTCACACTTTTAATCAGGATAAAGTGGTGGGGTTTTTTAGTACAAAAACTAACCCCTTAAATTCACAGAAGAGAGCAAGATATTTTCACCAGCTCTGAAAGGACCAGGACATTTAGCCAGTGTGTACCACAGAGAGTGTTGAGTATGGGTGAATGGTGAAGATCAGGAGTGTGGTCATAAGGTGAACAGTGTGTTTTTAGCTGTCACCTGTTCTCACCCCTTTTTGCTGGGGCTCCCTCTCCCTCTGGGCTGGTCTCACTCTTGTCTTTTCCCCTGAGATAGGCCCACTCCTCTTGCCCTGGACCAGTCATGCAGCCTGGCTCCCTTCTCACCCTCCTCCCATCACTTTCACCTACCCACAGGTCTTCATCTTAGGAATTAAAATGTTTAACTTCTCCTTCAAACTCCTCAGCTATTCACAACACCCTTGCCCCAGGCACCTCAGTCCCTTGTCCTTATCTCCTCACCTAGCCACCTCAAAGCTCCACCTATCACCGAGTCCTCGTTGGCTCTGTCATCTCTGTTCTCCCTCTGTCCAGCCTTATCTTGCACATTCCTGGTCCTTGTCCACAGTTTCTTTGCTTCCTTTACAATTCAGCAGCCTTTATACCATCCCTGATTTCCTTTCTTACTTTACAGTCCCCGTTACCTTCATCAAACAAGACCCAGACAATGAGGTGAATGAATCCAGTCACCCCAGGGAACTTCATGAAGGTTTTTAAAGTCCCAAAGAAAGTCCTAGGAAGAATGTAAAAGAAAAAAGCTCCAAGAGATCTAACAGAGACCTTGTTTAGCCTTCAATTTTTTTTTTAGGAGAGAGCTTTATATGTCTTGGAGCAGCACGCCAAAGAAACCCTTAGGAACAGGAATCACTTCTCTCAGCTGTCCTGGAGTAGAGTTGTGGAAGAGTGAGTCATTTTACAGATCAAAAGGTCTGGGAATTGTTCCTGTTTACAAGAGACGTGGATACAAGATCTAAGCTGAAAACACACTGATTACACAGGAGATCAAAGTAAGAACATCAAATACATCTGACCCAGATGTAACATGGCCACGAGGGCCTGTATGGTTTTGTCATGTTATGCCAAGCCATATTTCCATTTAAAAACAAACAGCACCTTATCTGAATAGGTTGGGACATCACAGACCAATGCAAGTTTCAGTGTTTTGCTTTGTCAAAATAATATATGTAGTTTTCAGGGTTTCATTTCTTTATCCAGGTGCTCGAATGCGTAACATCTGTTGCTTTCATCCCTAATTCCCAAATGATCCACTGCCAAGCCATTAAGGATGGAAGTTTTACAGATGCCATGTGCTCCTAGTTCAAGCATATGCCATTTCACTATTGTTCCTGAACTGCTTTGTCCCCTCGGGGAAACCTGAACAGAACTGGGAAGACACACCAAGCAAACATGCTCTGCATAGCTGAGCTGGACACCAGCACTGCTGAGTCACCTCTGTCTTACTGGGGGACTGAAAAGAAGCTGGCTCTGGGGAATCAAATCAAAAATTCATTCTGCCTACCTCCTTGCTTTAAGCCAGTGCTGCAGGAATGAAGCAGGGTGGATGACTGGGGATTTTGAGTAGATACTAAACCCAGGTTTGTAACATTAATGCTTATTTAACTGTGCGTGCTGCAGGGTGAGTGTTGACAACAGAAATGTCAATCAGGACATCATTGTTGCATCTGAAGGGAAGAGCAAGAAGTGCAGATGTATAATACACTTAATTTCACCTGAATTGCTAACAGTGCTTTTTAAATGAGCAGCTATTGTATGTATATATGTAATGTAGGTAGCACACAAACTTCTCAGAGGTAATTCCTCCAGTGTCTGAAGAACTCAGCCCACCAACTGATGCAACTTTGCTGAAGTTTTGCCAGTTGAGAATCTGGCCAGTTAGAATGACAGCTTCTTGCTATTTTTCTTTTACTTATTTCATTCCGTTAAGTTAATCAGAACAACAAATGAGAAAGGATCTAAGTAACGAGGCCTTGATATTTGGGGACATAGTGGCTTCAAATATTAGTGCAACAGTTAGTTGCAGTTTTAGGAGCACACTGGGGAAGACCTTTTTATATGAGGCAAAGGCTGTACATGATGTGAAACAACAGAACCTGGCATTTCTGAAAAGAGATGTCAGGCTTGTCTTGATAAAGGCAGCAGTGACAATGAGAGTTATGTATTCAATGTCTGAAAATGCTGCTTATAGTGTTGTAAAGAACGTGAGCAGTGAAGTTTCAAAGCACCTCAGCATCGGTCAGCAACAGAGACCACACAGAAGGAATGCATCATCTGCTGGCCAGAGGTATAAATGACTCTGTTAAGTACACAGATGAAGTCAACATGAACTGACGGGGCACTCACAGGGTAAAGCACCGTTTAACATCAGCACTACATTTGTGTCGAAGCAGGAGAGCACAAGACATGGAAGTTTTTGTATTGGCAGCTTTCATTACCTCCTCAGCTGGAGTGAGAATAAAATCTATTTTCTGCTCTCCAGTGAGACCTCATGGGGCTTTTCATCAGATTGCAAACTAAATACAACTCAATTAATATCAAGCCTGGAAAGAACCCCACAACTTAATAAGATTGTACAGTGTAGATCTTCCAAGGCCAGGTTTCTAGTAGGTAAGGTTTACCATCTAGAAGGCTGAGCTGTATAAACAAACAGTGGATACAAATGCTTGGATTTAAAGGGAAAAAGAAGGGGATACACCACTGCCCTGCTAAACAAGTTCCGTGCAGCTCTGTTTGCCACGAGTCATCTTCAGGACTTGCTGCATTCCCTGCTCTGTGCTTTATACATTGTGGTGCTCTCTTTTGTGAGGGAGCAAGTGGAAACAGGTGGCTTCAGTTACTTTTGTGGGTTATGTTTGATGAATTGCTGTATTCTGCAATAATCTAATTGTCTTCTGGATGCTTTCTGTTTCTTTTTTGTTCTTAATGGACACTCATCAAGTACTGGGTGACATGAACACAGATAGCATTTTTTTCCAGTATAGTTTAATTGCTCAGAAGTCTGAGAGAATTAAGAATCTGCTTTTCTCCTGTATTTCTCCAAGTTCTTGTCCCACTGAGTGGACACCTCATGCTGTAGTTTTGCTTAGCTTTCAGTGCAGGAAAGGAGTATATCCAAGGAAAAAAAGTAATTTCCTGTTCTGATTGAGTATAAGCAATGTGCCTCTAGGATTTCACGGGTGGTTTTTATTACTTAAACTATTCTTAACCCTACCCTTTGAAACAGCTCTGTAATTCAGCCATCTATTTCTGACTGAAGATGCTCATGTGGGCAGTGGGCAGGGGCCATTCATGGGGTTTGACTGACACATTTAGCAACAGGGGTCTCACGAGGAAAGGTTCAACTTGCCATGAATCAAGGAATGCACAGCCTTTCCACAGTGGGGAGCATATGAGAAATAATGATTCCTTTTCTGTTTCCATCACCTGAAGCCCAACGAGAAGCCAAAGTGACTGGTACAGCAGTTTGTAACAGCACATGGGTATCTTCAAACGTAGCAGGCTGAGACCTGCTCCTAAGAACTCTATTTCTAATTAGGGAGCAAATTTCTCCTGCTGCTACACTGTATTAAATCCATTATGGAGGCTTTATGGACTCACTGGCTGCCCTGATGGGTAAGTCAACACCCACTTAGCCTGCAGCCAAGTGTAACCCAGATCATGGGAACTGCCTAGAGCTTCTGAATCTGAAGGTTTTCATTTTGAATACGGTTTTCAAACATCAAAATGAAGATTTCTCCAACTCTGCTGCTGCCCACAGGGAGCTGGCTTGGGGCTCCTGTGCTCCTGTGAGTGCTGATCCAGTCTGAGCACACTGTGCCCAGCATCTCTTGAGTCTTGGGCAGCTCTGGCAGTAAGGCTGGCTCCACGTGGACACCTTACCACACAGCACACCCTAGGTATTGCAAACCATGTATGACATTGGCACTTCAAAAGGTTTTTTTGGAGAGACTTGATAGAGGAGCAGAGAAGTCCAAAGTAACCCTAAAAGCTACCGCTGGACACCACAAATTTCATAGACACAAAACTGGACACATAGAAGATACTAAGCAGGTGTTATCACAAATACCAAATCATTTCATTGCAACATACAGGTCTGATGCTGATTAGTACCTAAGGCATCTGATGACAGCATAAACTGTCCCCTGTAATTACATTTTTTATTGCTTTTGCAGAAACTACAGACTTGGTACAGAAAGCAGACTTTCATGGACAACTATTACCGATTATAATTGAATAGCAAATTATTTCATTAACAATAATGGAAAATTAAGTGGAGAAATATAATTTTATTGAATTGGTAGACATACTCAATCAGCATAACAATGGAATCTTATATTGTAAGTATACTCCTATGCTAGTTATTAGAAACATAGCATAGCACTAAAACTGCTGTACATCTGATTGCTCTGTCCCATAACACTTCTGCAGGCATCAATTCTTACCAATGTGATAAACCAGAGTTGATAAAATATGTCTGGCTGTTGACTGAGGGGTATTCAGTCTGCCAGAAGAACTGTTTCCAATAAAAAAAGGTCACATTTTTCTGTTCTTTTCTGTGGTGAAACTGCAATGCAGATCTACCTTGAAAAATATATGCTGATTCTGAAGTCTTAGTGCTCTTGCATCCAAACCTCCTTTGTATCCTTAGTTTGTGATAATCTGCATTCAAACTGGTGCAGTATTCCACAGCCAGCCTCGATTTCCATCACTGCCTACCCATTACAATGACATTTCTGCTAATTCAAGTCAAAATAAGCTTCCCTGCAAGACAAAAGATTGTAAATGTCTAAAATGGGAGGAACTGTTATTTTTTTCTGAGTGCTACTCTGTTTCCTCAGCTTCACTGGGGCTATGATAGTCTGATTTTGCATTAAGCCACTGACACATCTAAAACAAGAAATCAGCATGAAGATAACAGCAATTTATTTACTGATTGGCAACAGACTTTGTGTTCAAAAATATTATCTGTATTTTACTTGGACAACAGCTCCATAAATATTTTCATACTCAGCAGACTACCAGGCTTTGGTTAAGGTATATAAACATGCTGCCAGTCCTGTTCAGTACTGCTTAACCCTTGGAGAGAAAGTTTCCAGTCATAATAAATAACTCATAACATCTCTGTGAAGCACCTAATGTGGGCTGGCACTGTACCAAGAGATCTTCAGTCACCTCAGCCTGGCTCTCTGGGAGGAGACAGTTTTTCAGAGGCACTCAGCAGCTGCTGGCCCAGAGATGCAGTCACCAGTATCATCCCAATTCCTGCTGCCACTTGCGCTCCATCCTTATTTGCAAGAAATTCCCATGTGAGGGGTTGGTTTATGAAGATGCTTTGCTTTTTCTCACGAGGGCAAGAAAACCATTTGCTATTCAACAGCTGGTACTTACTCCTTTATTTAACCCAGATTCTTGCACTGCTTTGGAGTTTCCGAGTTTTCTTCATGAGAGAACCAGACTAAATAAAGCTTTCTCTCTTATTCTATTCTCTAATACCCCAAATTGAGTATTGAGATGAAATCTATTCATCTTCTTTTTGAGCTTTTGATCTTTTCTGAAAGCTCTTTTGCTCCAATACGTAGGAGTCTCCAATGACTTGGGTATTTTCCTTGCAACAGAACTCTTTAAAACTTCTGGCAGACAAGTTGTTTGTTTGTTTTTCTCATTCATTTTCAGTGCTCTAAGGTCTCGGTCATGGTCCAGTTAAAAACTGTGGGCAAATATCCCACTGATCACAGCAATGGTCACACCTTACGTGCTGTGATACCCCAAAATGACAGGGTTGGCTGCACAATTTGCCCTAGTTATGTGCTGACTAGTCCCATCCTTTCTGCAGTGCTGAATCCCGGGGGATCATCCGGGATTTTACTGGTGAGGAAAAGCAGCCAATACATCTCTTTAGATGCCAACAAAGTGAGGTAAGCCAAGACTGA
Source organism: Chloroceryle aenea (assembly GCA_013399075.1). Lineage (NCBI taxonomy): Eukaryota > Metazoa > Chordata > Aves > Coraciiformes > Cerylidae > Chloroceryle > Chloroceryle aenea. Next base: position 212,966 of record VWZY01002610.1, on the reverse strand, counting down.
GAGCAGAAAAAATGTGAGCAGTGAGCAAAGGCCGTTGGACAGCTGTGGTCTGAGGATGGAAGGAGGCTGCAGATGAAAGCAAGGAGGGAGTGGGGAGGAACGCAGCAGGTGGGGAAGGGAGGGGTGGAGAAAGCCAAGGAGTTAGCCAGAAAAATGATCCTCTGCATTGCAAAATCAGTATCATATCATCTCCAAAATCCATTGGTGTTGGAAAGCACTCTTTAACTTCTCTCCTGCAGGCTTCCATCCACAACTCTACCAACTAGCTAAATGCTTGCACATAACTTTCATGCTGGAGAAGGTCGTCCAAGTAAAATAACTTAAGCTGCACTTGCAGCTGGAAAAGAAAATTCCTTTTGTCCAGTTGTAGTGATTTCCACTACAGGAGAGATTCTGAAAATCAGTTCCAATTGAAACAGAAATCACTCTATCTATGGAAAATATGTTGTGATTCCTGCTAGCAGAAACAAGTATTCTACAAAATCATTCATCATTTGTCACCAGGAGATACATCACTTGCTATGAAAGAATGAGAGGTTAAAGAAGCTTCTTGAAGTTGAGCATTTCTTGACACATGTCCTCAAAAGAAACGTTGGCTTTGCAATGAAGAACATTTTGTCCCTCTGTTAATGCCAGCCTCTAACAAGCTTTTTATAAATTTGATTTTATTTTTATTACAACTGGTTGTAATAGAAGTTTCCTCTTGGAGAAGAGAAGGCTTAGGGACAGTATGCATTTATCATGTTGCATTTTGTCATTTTCTCCATACATCTATTTCATTATTGCTGGGGGAATACACCAAAGCACCAATTCCCTGAACAAAAGGCTGTGTAAATTACTACCAAAACTTGTGTAATCAGGAGCAACTTCTTCTCCATACCTGTAATTTTATTAATTCTTGCCAAAAATGCAGCTACCTTACAAAATCTACCTTACTTCCCAGTTCTGTTTGAACTGGTCTGAGGGATGCTCCACAGTCCAAAGCCTGCAGCTACTGCATCGTTTTGGACACTGCTCACCGGGGCATTTGAGTGCTTCTCCCTTATCCTTGGTGATTTCACAGAAGCACTAGAAAGCACAAAATGGCTTTGGTTCCTGTGGTCACTAGGGGTGTTCAGTTTGCACCAAATGCCACTGTGTTCATCCAAAGCCCAGGCTGCCATGGGCCAGTTCTCCAGAGCAAGTCAGAAAACCATAAGGATGCTCTGAAAAACAGTGACTGTGGGTGGCCACTAAATTTCCTCATTAAGGTCAAAGCTTTCCATTCCTGAGTCTGGCTTGGAAATTTCATGGGAGGCACTGGATTAATTTCATCCTTTCCATTAAGAGGTGCCCTCCTACCTCATGCTGGCACAAGCCAGACTGTCAAGTACAGGCCTGCCCAGAGAATAAAGCTCAATGAAGCACAATCCAGAAATCAGATAACTTACAGCCACGCTAGACCTAGAAATCTCAGCCCTGCCTGCACTTCATCAGGCTGTCCTTTCCCTCTGGTTTGTTTATACACGTGCTAGATGAACCTCCTGGGCTTTCCTAAAGGTACCTCAAAGATGTTCCTGGAAAAACTCGGAGCAATCTTTGTTACCTCGCAGGATGCAACTCGATGCCACCTTAGTGTCATTCATCAGTCGTCTGTCCTTGTTGACAGGTGCAAGTCAAAAGCTTTGGAGACATGTTCCACAGCTCTTCCCAAAGAGCCAAGCAGAATGGCAGCATGCCACTGAAATGACTTCTGTGGCAAAAGCCTGCCCATTCCATCCACTGGCATCCTTCTCACCATGTATTTAGGATTATTGTAGTTTTCAGAAGATTCTCTCTCTTGCTCCACATGTCAGCACATCTATTTTTTCCTAAAAATGTTGAGGTGAAGCTCACCTACATTTGGATGCTTTGGTAAAAAAATCTTGTTTCTACTTATTGATAGAGGACAACAACATCAGAAGAGATTTATGCTGATTGTGACCAATTCCCACAGCTGTTTACTTATATAAATCCCCATCATCTCCTCCTACAACCAGCTACAAGGAATTGTAAGGGGTTTATTGCTTTCCTGGGATCTTAAATACAACTGCCAAGGTTAGTTTACAGAATTTAAATTATTTTTTTCTCTTGCTTTATATTTGTAAACACAAGGACTCAGAGTTAAGAAGTAGAGCACATCCATTCTTTCACTGGCAAACTCAGAAGGCCACGATGCTAAAATCCCTCTCTACCCCTGAGAGTAGTGAAACTTTGTCACAGCACCAGTAATTCCTGGAACCATTTTTAAGTTCAAAAATAAACAACTTTTCCATGGACATTTATTCAACTGCTATTCAAAGACCATTAACTGATAAAGTTGCTTCTTTCCAGTACTGTACTTCTAACCCACATAAACCCTGTGTTCTTACTTCATAGTGTGGGAAGCCCAAATATCATCACAGTAAAGAATGTGAGCTAATAGGGAGCGTGTACTAGCACTGGGGATGGGTTCCCTGGTAAATATCAAACTATTTTCAGCATAATAGCAGAGAACTCTTCAGAAGTACTACATAGGCTTGTTTATAGAATACTATGAAAACTGGTGATTTTTTAACTGCTGTTAACAGACACAGAAGTTCACAGGATTTGGAACACATGCTAAATTCAACAACCATAGATGTTTCCTGGGGAAGTGTGAGATGTAGGACAGGGGTCAGCATCTTTTCAAGTGCAGGGTGCCAGACTAATTTTTTTATTTCTTTCCCCAAGCTGAAGCTAAATGCTAGTGGGATGAACTGGGTGGGAGCTAGGGAATACAGCCTCTGAAAGGGGTGATGCAGCTGATCATTTCTCTTCTTTGTGAGGCAGGCACATCTGAGTCCTGGACTTAGAGTCAGAAGAGACACCAAACACAAGGATCTTACATTCAAAGTGATGTGTATTCATTTATTCCACACTGAAATGACATTTCTATCATACTGTCTGAATGGGCTTCAAAGAAGAGTTAAAAAAATATTGTGTATTTAAATTGGTGATGGTTGGAAAAATACAAGCTCTCAGGAGCAGGAGATTGTTCACCTTTCTTCAGGAAATAAGAATGTTAACTGTCTATCCATACTTATTCCAGTATGTAATTCCCTCCTTACTCATCTCTTACTTCTTCTAACCATCAGACCATAATAAATGAAACCAAAGGGGAAGTGCCCTTCACAAAATCAGACATCTCTAGTGCCCTGGTATGCTTCCAGAAGGTTTGGGGAAGAAAGAAGTAGAATTTAATTGAAGGTAATGTCAAGTCAAGGGCCTTTTAGAAAACACAGCTATAGTGCAACACCTTCCATCCAAACTCATCTGGCTGAGGTGGTGCCAGGTTGCAAACTGATCATAGTTCCACTCCTCTCAGTGCTCTGATGATCCTGGGAGCTCCAGATGTGCCAGCAAGAATCCTGAAGAGGTTTCAGGTGTTTCTGGCTTCCTCACTGCTCTGCTGTTGATCTGCAGACAATATACAGCTGTAGGCAACAGGAACAACTGATGACAGAGCTTACTGGCAGAGGGAGCAACAGTTGTGGTTTAAACAAGCTGTATTAGTACAGATGAGCAATGACACATATTTATGGGGTTTACAGGAAACATTATAAACCTTTAAAAAGAAAGGTCCTACTTATAATGAGGTTTACCTCATGCTGTCAAGTATAGAGAAACTCAGTAAAGGCAAACCCACATTCTTGCACTTGGGGAGGAAGAGCCCCTTGCAATGACTCAGGCTGGGGACTGACAGCTGGGGAGCAGCTCTGTAGAGAGAGCCCTGAGAGTTCTGGGGGGCAAGATGAGCACAAGCCAGCTGTGTCCTGGCAGCAGGGAGGGCCACCAGCCTCCTGGGCTGCAGTAGCAGAGCCAGAAGACCTGAGATTCCCTGCAGTGCATGGCAGGAAGGCAAGAGACAAGTGTAAGCTGGAACAAGACAGGTTCAGCCGAGTCTACAGAAAACATTATGAGGACAGTGGGCAGAAGAGGCCACTTGTGAAGTCTCCCTCCTTAGAGGTTTTCAAGGGAGGCAAGGCAGCTACTCAAACCTCATGGCTGACCCTGCTTCAGCAGCTGGTTGGATGACAGACACCTGAAGTCCCTTTCAACCTGACTTTTCCTGTTTCAAAGTTCACATTATTTTTATATGACTGCAAAAACCAGTTTGTGCTTTTGGAAAGAACAGAGTGTAGAAGATTTATTCAAAACCCTCTATGACCTATTCATCAGTTTAAGCACAATCAGGCCCAGATAAGAAATGCCATTTTTGTCCCCTCCCCTCCCTGCAGTAGCTGTGGTGGAGACAGTGGCCTCTGAAGCAGCCACTGTAGCAGGCCCTTCTGGGAAGCTTAAGAGTTCCCTCTGCTGGCTTAACAGGAGAGTGGTGAACTTGTGCAGCACCCTCCCCTGACACAGCATCACAGGTACACTCCTCTCCCAGCACAGCTGTGCATCTGCATGGGGCAAACAGCTGGCCAGTAACATTTATCATCTCCAAAGAGAATGCCTGAAGCAACATCACACCATGGCTGCCAAGAACTCCCTCTCTCTCTCCCAAACAACTGGAATTCCAGAGCTGTCATCCTGTTAGGATGCCTGTCTTGTTGAACAGCCTGTCAAACGCCATCTGGGTGAGGAGCTTTAACAGAAAAGAAAACTTATTCTGGGGACACTTTGTTTAGTTTTCAACACCAACCGTGTGCAATGAATTGATAACAGAATTATGCCCTGAAAGGCAGAACAGCTTGTGTCTTAATGACTCATCTTTCTCCCTTGCAAGCTCATGGGAGAGTTTATCCTCCTTTTACAGCTCACGCTGCAGTCAAATTTCTTCTTGCAAAGTTGACATCAGGTAGGAAGAATTTATTTTAATCACTAGATGTATTATACTGTATAATTAAAAAATACAAAGTTATGAAGTACTTCAGGTGCAAGGTATGTATTTATTTATATATACTATGGCACATAGGTCTGTATATACCTAAAAAAAGCTTTTCTTTATAAGCATTTCTATGTATAGATGAGTAAATGTAAAAAAATACAGTTCAGACCCAGTTCTGAATTATTTCCTAACTGTATTACTTCAAGCTCTTTAATGAAGAGATTGCCATTGACAGTGGAGATCACCTTTCTGGTGGTTGCTTCATAGACCTGATGACTTCTCCCATTCCCTCTTCTCCAGTCCCAGAGATGTGTGATCTTTCCATTCTCCAGTGCCAAGCAGCCACAGCTAAACTTGCTTTTACTTGATTAAAAAACCTGTTTCATTTATTTAAAGTATCTTCCAAAGTCACCCAGGGGATGCACTCATACAGCAAAGGTTCTGAATTTCCCCAAGAGCAAATTAAAGTTGTTGTTAGCACTAAAACTACACTGCTGCCAAGAGTTATGGTTAGCCCTTTCCTTTACAGAACTGCACTTCAGATGGAAGGGGCAGCTGTTGGTGTGCTTTCCTCAATGGTAGTTTCTTGCCTTCTTTGCTTCAGTGCTTAAAATGTGACACTGCCCACTCCAGGAACCAAAAAAATTGAAAGTGAACTAAAAACTTGCATATTATTTATGGTAAAGGTCAAAGATGAGTCTCAGTTCCCTGAACCTGTTCCTCTGAAGCCTTTTGCAAGGCAAAGATTTTACATAGGACTGTCTGTTGTGTCCATGCATTACCTCAAACAAATGAGGCTCTGATCACAGCTGCATGCAGGAGAGGTATTTAGTATGCAAGTCATTAAAAAGATTTGCTATTAAATGAGCACCTGGCAGCATGTTCTGATAGATAAACTAAGAGGGAAAGATGGAAAAGTCATTACCTCAGCGATTTTGTAATGAGATAACTGCATTTCCAAATGGCAGAGAGAATGATTCCACATTGGCAAGGGAAGAATAAGATGACCCACCAGGACTCTCCTGGTAGAACACTGGATTTATTCACACATCCCTTTTTCAGGCAGCTTTAACTAGAAAAAGCCAACCAACCAAACATAAAACCAAGCCAAAGCACCCAATCAACCCCACAAAATCAAAAAATCCAAGCAACCCAGTATGTAGCTCACCTTGGTGTTCAAAGTGGGTGTTCCTCCTTCCCCCTTTATTAAGCAGAAGTCATAATTTTTTAATTGTTTTTTTTTTAACTAAGAAATATTAAATAAAACAATTTAAGTTTTAAAAATTATAAACAACTTCTGACAGGTACATAAAATGAGGATAGTGATTTGAAATCCTTCAGGTGATCTCTGACTTCCTCAACTACCTAAATTATCAACTTATTCTGCAAAAGAGACTTCTTTTACTCTGTTTATGTATGGAAGGTATTACACTTTGCATGACAAGACATGCTGCAAGCTCCCACCAAAGAATAAATTCAGTATTATATCCCAATGCTCAAATGAAAACATTTCAGCACATACTTGGATTCCCAAGATTAAAGACAGCAGGAGCATTGGGGTATACCTGAGATATATATGCATGTTGCATACCTTAGGTCAAGAAAGCCCAAAGCAAGATAAACTAGCAAACAGGATGCCTTTTCAGTTTGATATCACAAAGTAACAGGTGTAAATCTAGAAGTTCAAGGTTCACCTTGGTATTTATGACAAAATTACCTCACCAACACTTCACTAAGGCACAAATCTTGTTTGCTGCATATCTCAGGTAGCTTCTGAAGTATTTACCAACACATTCATATAGTTAGATAGGAGATCTGTAATTCCAAGTCCTGTACTATGTAACCAGATGTTCCTACAATGGAATGAAAAATGTAATGGGAATAGGTCACTTTTTTTTAGCACTAAGATATTAATGCATACAGCAGAAAGCATTCATACCATGGACTGACTGGGCAACACAAAGCACTTGACCTTCATTGCCAGTTGCTGCTAATCCATTTAAATCCTGCTCCCCAACCCCTTCATTCTGATTGAGGGGCAAAACCCAAGACAACAGAGTCCAATCCCCACTCTATTCAAGATAGAGAGGAAAATAGTAATAAGTGAAAACAATTTTTTATTCCAACCTCCAAAACAGAGCTGTAATTACAGCCTGAAGTGGTAAAATGAGGGTGCAGAATAAAACAAGAGGACTAGCTCTTGAAAAACTCAGCACTGAGAGGCCATGAGGCAATGGCAGAGTGTTAAATATTTATCAAGTACATAACTTAGTCAATATTCCTTCAGAGACAGTTCTAAATATTTGGATTCACCTTTCTGGACCCCTGACTTATCCAGTTTATCCCCAATAATTTAATGCAGAGCATTAAGTGCTAATAATTAGGGGGTAAGAGTATTGAGCAAAGAGATACTAGTGACTCCCAATACCCAGGTACCATTTCTGTATGTTTTTTAGGGAACACCCCACTGATGGTTCTACTGTAGTAGCAGAAAGCTGAAAACATTGTTTTCCAGAACAAAACAAGAGATTTTATCAGTCTACTCATTACTTTTACAGGTCAGGGTAGGAAGAGTTTCTCCCCTCAATCACCAGTTAAAAAAAAAAAGTAAAAAATGATTCATGCTTTTGTTTTTCATGACTTCATCACAGTGCTGAGCTTAACTATGACCAATTCAGGTAGGGCTCTCTGTTCAGAGCTTTGGGCTGGGGGATGAAATGGAAAGCAAATGCTTCCACAATGTATTTAAGAAACTCATCACATATCCCCCAGAGTCCCCAATAACTTGAAGGGAACTTGGAACAGCAAGTTGTTCTTCCTATGATGAAGCATCATTTCAGGCTTGAAACATTCATAGAAGAGTTTGCATTGGATACACAATTCCATTGGGTACAAGTTGATGAGTTTCTCATCAAAACTGACATTTTATGTTACTAGCAGCAAGGGCCATCACCTAGAACACTTGGGAGCTGTTTGCTGCTCAATCACTGACAAGGCACACTTCTGTAAGGACAAATATTACTGTAACTGGCTACATCTGTACTAAAAACTCCTAAAGATCCTTGAGCTGTATTCCCTGTGCTTCCCAAACTGCCAATTTTTTTCCTCCTTTTCATTTAGCACTTTAATACAACAGTTAACCCACAGCTTGAAAGTGAGGTGGCATATATAGGATGTATAGGATCTTTTTAGCTGTATTCTGTAATGCTTCTTATGCTCCGTGTTCACCACTCCAATGTATTCCAAACTTCCCTCCCTTCCAGAGATTTACTGTACCTGGATGCTCCTTATTTAAAGCTGTGATAGTCCTGCAGAATATACCAATTTTAGCTCTTATACTTGCCTTTAAGCTTAGGAACAACACGTGGGAAGTTGTGCCTATGTTATGATTTTTAGCTTTCCATCCAAAAAAGCACAAGAGATAAGAGGATAAACTGTCTGTGGTACTGCTTGCTCTGGAAAAGACAGGATGTTATTACATGCAGCAGTAGACTGTAGTTAAAGTCACTTGACTTCATCAATTCTAGAGGGTACTCTTACAACAACTGCGTGCCACTGGGTGCAGGTGTTAGCCAAACTTACTTTGCCCCACCAGATAAACCAGCTCACACACTTACTGCAAGTATCTGGAAGAAAAACCTGTCTACCTACCTTTGGAAAGTTGTTTGACATAAATCTTCCTTTAGAGAAAAGTGTGTGCAGGTTTTTTTGGTTGGGTTTTTCTTTTTTTTTTAATCTCCCATATACATTCCAGCACTCCAGTTGTGCTCTAACTCAGTGCTGAAATGAAATCTAGCAGTAATCAAAAGGTTCTTAGGTTTTGTGGTTTGTTTTTTTTTTTTTCCTGTTTACTTTAATTCCCCCCCACTTCCTAAATGAAAAATAGACACGACAACACAGCAAGATGTTCACATTTTAAAAAATGTTAAGGCACATTCCAACAAAATAAACTTTTATTGAATGCAGTATTAGGCATTCTATTTTGTTGAAGGGAACAAGTGCTTCCCCCCCAAAGAGATTCCCTTTGACAGTTTCTAAAAGCTGTATTTCAGTCACAGAAATATTTCTTGTCAAGAAACATCAAACTTCAGTCTACATTTTTCTGGAATTATAAGGTGCAGCTAAGTCCTTCTGAATGATGACAGTTTTCAGTAGGCACTGGAATAAGAAACCTGCAAATTGTTTACAGTTGCTGGGTACAATGTTGTGTTAATCTCAATTTTATACTAACCTGTCTAGAGTGTTGTTCTCGAAGAATTATATAAAAAGTGGCATTTAAGAAGAAAGAAATGCAGCTTTAAGAGCCATTTTTGACCTTGATAAAAAAAACAAAAGAAAAACCTTAAATGTCAACCTGCATATTTAATGCCATTTCCACAGTATGTCAGCGAGCAGAGGTTTAGTCCAATAACTTAGAACTTCAGATAGGAATGTCTTTTGGTTCTGAATGCAGATCATAAGTCATCATGTGCAGTAGGTGAAGGATCAGTTGTTTCACTCTCTACCTCCTCTCCTGTGAAATTATCATAATTAGAATACAAATGTATTATTAATTACACTATATAATTTTTGACATTAGGAATTTTGAAGAGAGAAACCAAAATCAACATATTTATCAAAACCAGCAAAGCAATAAAGCCATAGAGAAGAGCTACTTGCACCATCCTCCTAGTCCAAGCATTTAAGTTTTTGTGGGTTTGTTTGCTTAGGTTTTGGTTTGTTTTTTACTAGATGCAAACAAAACAATTCAAATAAACTGGAACGGTATTGTTAGTGGAAGAAAAAGCACCACAGTTATTTGGATTCTCAGTTTCTGTTTTCAGCTATTCACAGGGAACTTTCTCCTTTCCACATGACCCATAAGAAAAAAAAAATTATGGTATTTGAAAGCAAAAAGCAAGTATTATCCAGAATTATTTTCTATAGTGATAACTGCTCTGTTCAGATGTTTTAACAGCCTTTGAAAAAGTGGAGTAATTTTATTATATTGGTAAAGGCATTAATCTAAAAATAATAATTAAAAAAAGCTAATTTGTCAGCTTTCCATTTTGCTTTTATTCTCTTAAAATGTCAGTCCATATTAAAGAAGATAGGAACTGCCAACCTGAGGATGAGTACTGAGAGTATAAGGTCTGAGCTGCATGGCCTTGAGCAGCAATACTACACAGATCTTTACAGCTTACTAGAAGAAGATGCAAAAGCAATCGGGGCAGGGAGGGAGAAACAACAACAAAAACACCCCAGCAACCAACAAAAACAAATAAAACCAAACCACAATCCCAACAAAATAAGAAGTAGGAAAAAATAAGTAAATAAAGCTATGAAATAAGAGTCTCATCTATTCTCCTACAACCTTGAAGGCAAAATAATCCTATCTTCCACTTTGGAATCCCATAAAAAGCCCATGGAAAGCCTAAGGAAACAAAAATGTAATTCTGTCTGTAACGTGTCCTACATCCTAGAGCAAATTCCACTTTAATTTCTGGACTGAAGGTATAGTTTAAGTCAAGCTAAACAGTTCCCTACTAGTGAAAGATGGATGTCTTCTCCATCTTCATCTTCACACCAGCTCTGGCATTTCCGTGATCACAAAATAAACCAATTCATCTCACTCTTACAGCAAAAAGAATTCTGCTTCATTTTCTGAGATCTTGGTGAGCTGAAGCAGCTTGCATGTGATCAGATAAACCCTTAAATAATTATAATGGATGATAAAGGAAAAAAAAAGTGAGAGGAGGAGGAAGACCTTTTTATAATAGGAGTAATTTGATAATTTACTTTCTGTAATGAAGCCAAACATTTAAGCAGCTTAAAAATACAACCTTAAGAACAGGACATTTAAAAAATCCACCATCTTTAAGCAAGACAACATGCACACCAGAATGTGGCCTACACCACCAACTGCTTGACTGCTTCCACAGTCGTAGGAAGATGAGAAATTACACTAAAGAGTTTACAATTGACCAGACACTTCAACAGAAATACACCTCCAACTTGTTGTCAGAATGTACTTAAAAGTATACAAGTAAAAATTGGTCACTGAAAAGCCACTTACCTGGTTTTAGAGTTTGAACACATGTTCCATCCTTATCTTCAAACCCTTCTGAACATACACACTTGTAACTACCTGAAGTATTAACACAGTCTTGATTCTCCTTCACACAGACCTTGTCAGGAAGGTTACATTCATCAATATCTAGACATACAATAAGGAAAGTCCACTGCTGTTATTTTGTTCCAAAACTTACTTGTGCTCAGTCATAGAAACAGAGTTCTATTTAAATATAAAAACTGTATGTAGCTTCTGCTCCTCAGAGAGACTCTAATTTGCCTCTCTTTACATGTTATAACCCACAGGAATTAATGTCTAATGAACTTGTATAGGAACAGATCATCAGAAAGACAACAGAATCCACACTTGTTCCTGCTTTTGTTACAGAATTAATACAAATATGAACCCTTAATGAAGTGGTAGATAACTGATAAAAGACTCATGTATTTGTTTCCTGAACCCACTATAAAATACTCTGTTCATTTTGTGGGAGTGTTTCACCTTTAAGCCATTGTTAGCTCAATAATATACAGGAAGTTAAAGTCTGTGCTGCTAATGCCAGAACAACAGGGTTTATTTGGATAGGGTTGAAAACTGAAGCAGACAAATATGAACATATTTAACAGCTCCTCAGGGTGGCTAACTAAGGGTGTAAATACAATACACTGCTAAATCCACCAACCTGTGCACTTGCCATCTTCCTTCATGTATCCAGATGCACAGGTCTTACACTTGTCAGAACCTTCCCCTGTGCAACCTATGCAGCTGGCATCACATGCTGAAGTATTTTAAGGACAAAAAAAATAAAAAAATAAAATATTTGAGGTTTCAAGTACCATCTTAAAGTCAGCCATCTTACCCACATAAGAAATCATAGACTTATGGAATGATTTGGGCTGGAAGGGACCTTAAAAATTATCTAGTTGCAACCCCCCCCGACACAGGCAGGGACATCTCCCCCTGGATACGGTTGCTCAGAGCCCCCTCCAGCCTTACCCTGAACACTTCCAGGGTGGGGGCATCCACAACTTCTCTGTGCAAATGTCTCTGCAAACTCACTACCCTCACAGGAAAGAATTTTTTCCTTCCATCTAATCTAAATCTACCCTCTTTCAGTTTAAAACCGTTACCTGTTGTCCTATCACCACATTCCTCTATAAGGAGTCCCTTCCTCCCCACTTCTCCTGGAGGGCCCCTTTATATACCAGAAGGCAGCTCTGAGGTCTTCCCAGAGCCTTCTCTTCTGCAGGCTGAGCAACCCCAACTCTTTCAGCCTGTCCTCATAAGGGAGGTGCCACAGCCCCTTGATCCCCTTTGTGGTCCTCCACACTCACTCGAGCAGCTCCACATCCTTCTTACACTGGGGCCCCAGACTGAACACACTACTCCAGGTTGAATCTCACAACAGTGGAGTAGAAATAACCAGAAATCTCTCACTTTCCTCATACAATACAAAGCCTCATCTTCCCCATGGCCAGTCAGGACCAGACCATGTTGTACTAAATGCCTGGTAACCCACCCTTTCTAGCAGTACATTAGGATTCTAGACAATAAAATACAACAGCAGATGAAAAAGAAACCTTTGCATGAGAAAGATCCATCTGTGTTCAAGCAGTACTGGTGATCTTTGCAAGGAGAAGCAGCACACTCGTCTAAATCTGAAAGATAAACAGTGACAAGTTATCTAATATGAGATGTTAGACATAAAAGGGCTCAAACTAAATACAACTTCCTGAGTATCTGCCATTTTCAACTCTGTGTTTTGCATGCATTTATGCTTTTTATGCAAACAGCATAACAAACTCCACAACAGACTACTCTTCTGGAATACTGTTGATTTCTCTACTCCTACATTACTAAGTATGGAACTTTTTAAAGTATTAAAAGAAAATAAATGTACACAAATGCACATGTATATGGTTAGGAGCAGCCAAGCTGAAAACCAGTTTTACCTGGGAAATTAAAACATGCTGGACTTGTGACTTGAAGGAAGGGCACAACTAAAAAACTTTGGATAGAGAAAGGCTGTTTTAGTCCCCTTGCTGTCCATCACACCCTACTGCTGCAGATGTCAATTCCTGCCAAAGAAACACTCCACCTGCTACTACCTATATTCCACTAAACTAAAAAACCCACATGGAACATTCTGATAAAGACAACTGTAGCTGCCAGGCCATCACTGGGGGGGCAATATTGCTTTCCTGCAATGTGAAATAAGTTAGGAAGAGAGAAACTACTAACCAGAGAGATCTAAAGTGACAGAACACTTCCATAAAATAAAATAAAACTCTATGTGTTGTCATCTAATCTCACTGGCCAACATTGCTAATGAACCTGTTTGAAGCCTAACAAGCATTACTCACCCACACAAGCTGCTTCTTCATTTTTAATCCAGCCTTCTTTACAGTCTTGGCAGTCCTTGTTACTTGAACCAGTACAAGTTTTACAGGCAGTGTGGCAGGCTGAGGTAAGAGAAAATGAAAACCTGAGTCTTGCTGAGAAATTCCAAGGCAAGTCTTGGCACACATTCTCAAATTAAAACCAGTGAATCCTAAATATTTGACTTCCCCATTCACAAGATTAAGTCCTGGCTTTATGGAGATATCATTTACAAAACTGTAGCTCTATCCTACAAAAAAAATTAAAAAAAAAAGACCCAAACCCCACAAAAATCCCAGGAAGCCAAACCTGACAATTACAGTCATCTGCACCACTTAAAATAGTGCCACAAAATTCAAGTCACCCCAAGCAGCAGGTCCAATCTCCAAAATATTTGTGAAGAGGAGATGAAGGAGGTAAACTTTGCCCAGATGCTCAGGGTTGGGACAACAGGTTACATGTTAGACTCAACACTCCCACCTCAGGAGTCCCCAGAGGACTTCATTTGCAACTAGCTAAGGGAACAATGTGCAAGGTGACACTTGTCTGAAAAGCTTCAGAAGGAAACACACTAGGAATCCAGTTGGATATATATAGTACATATTATATGCTGCTTGATATGTATGCATGTAACATCTGCATGTTATATATTGTAATCTTAAACAAATCAGACAGAAGAACTGCTGCACAGCCAGATTAAAACCAAAACAAACACACACACCACAAAAAAACAACACAGATCATGCTGGAAAACAAGCTGAACAGACCTCACAGTCAGTATTGAGTAGCTGCAGAGTCTCATTCAAGATGAAATAATCCTTTACCAGATCTAAGCATGTTTCAAAGACTGTTACCTGTACAAACAGAATGTGTCTCATTTCTCAGGGTACTGAAGTAGCCACTAGAACAGTCCAAACAAAAATCTCCTGTGTACTCCTTGTTACAGCTACATGAGCCATCTCCACCTCGGGTACCATCACCATCACAGTGGCCATTTCCATGGCAAGGTCTTTCTGATCCACCACGACAAGCTAAAAGGGATCAAAAATACTTTGAAATCAGATGTTAAAGGAAATAACTTCCTATTCTCAGCCACAAGCACCTGAAGTCCCTCCTTCTTCATAGACAGTAAGAGGTAAAAAAGGGGAGACAAAAAAAAAGTCACACTAAAGCAGGATATCATTTCCAAAATCTTTTTTTCCCTTGAGAGTCTCCAAAAGGCTGGCAACAAGGAATGTTCAGGAATATAGTCGAGACCAGTAACAACTCAAAACAGCTCCAGGAAGCTTCTGTTACAAATCTATTTTTATGTAAAGACCATGGCTTAAAATTTTAGCCAGGAAGCTGGGAAAATAAAGTTGGTATCTTTTTTTTATTCAGGATTTCTGAGAATGCTCATACTGCAGTTGGAGAAGCCTGCTAGCAACCATTTAGATCAGCACTGGAAATGGACACTGAATTTTTAACAATATAAGAGGCCAAAACTGATCTCTAACAAGTTTTACAAATTCATAAATTACACAAATTCAGGGGTCAAAATAACTCCTTTTGCATCAAAGGCCTGACTTCTATCCTATTGTCTCTCACTCACTCAACCAATCCTCAGATGTGAATTTCTTCATTTATCCCCAGCAGTGTTTTAGATGTTTTACTCTCAAAACTGGTCAAGGACAAAACATCAACCTTTAAGTACTGGCCCTGGTTAGGAAAGACCAAAACAAACAGGTAAAGAGAATGTATCTGCTACTATATTTTTCAAAAGAAAAATTACCAAGGCAATCTGGTCCATAAGTTCCAGCAGGGCAGCAAACTTCTATTGTTTCTATGCAAAACCACTTAAACAAATCAGGATACTTCTTCTTTCTGTAGATGAAAGACATCCATTCATCAATAAAAGGAACAAAGATTCTTTTATAGCAACTCACACAAGTGAATCTGCACAATGTGGTAGAGGAATCTATGGCACGGGACAGATTGGAAGCCTACTTTTTTTTCTGCTTTAAAACTGCTGTTATTTCATGAGCCAATTCCTAGAAAGAAGTCCTGTAACTTGAGATTAATTTACCTTTTAAACTACAAAAGTATTAACACACCCTACTCAAATGTTATAGATGGTATTTATGAAAACTGAGAAATAAGAGAGACCAATAAAATCAATTAATCTTGGCACACACACACACCCCCTTTCTTTTTTTAACACTTTGCTTTGAGGGAAGTTTAATATATAGCTTAGATACTCTTCATCTTCCTCTCAAAGATAACTGCCATGTCTTTATCTCAACTACACAGAAGATAACCCACAAGATACTAACATCTCCTCAAGTCACTACCAAACTGACAACAGGGTGGCCCTTAAAATTTCTCCTCATTTTTTGAGTGAATCAAGTAATATTTTAGGATTTTTTAAAAATATTAATAAGCTAGTTCTGTGCTACTCCAGCACTAGCACACACTCCCAAGGAACAATGAAGTCGTGAGACATTTTGCAAGCAAGCATGAGGATTACTAGAGTCAGGAATGGCAACTCACAGACCTCAGTATCGTGTTGAAGTCTCAAGAACTTTAGCAGAAGAAAGGCTTAGATATTCTGTAGCTTGGCAGAAGACTTCAGCAACTCCTGAAGCATCTCTTTTTAAACTATGACATCTGACCATATTGATTCACGAGTTTCAGTCCCAGAGAAGTAAACTTGTGGAGTAGCCCAGGTAATGTAACAATTTGTGAAGGAGAGATCTGAAGTGTTCATGGACAAAGAAACTGTCTTTGAAACTACCACAGAAACTGAATGACATTTGGATATCAGAGGTTAAAGGAGAAAGTTAATCAATCACACTCAAGAGGTCTATTAAATACAGACACTTTCTAGAAAGCAATGTTGTGGGGTTTATTTTAGGAAGTCTACTTTGCCAAATTCTCTAGTTTAAGACCCATTTCTTTCAGTTCTGCAAATTTAAGACTCTGGGTTGCATAGCTCACCTTTCTGGAAGGCATGTCCTGTGAGAAGCAGCTAAGGACTTTGGGTTTGTCTAGCTTGGAGAAAAGAAGGCTGACAGGCAACCTGATTGCTCTCTACAGCTTCCTGAGTAGGACAAGTGGAGGAGAGAGAGGTGCTGAGCTCTTCTCCCTTGTATCCAGTGACAGGACACATGGGAATGGCTCAAAGCTGCACCAGGGGATGTTTAGAGTGGACATTGGGAAGTATTTCTTTACTGAGAGGGTAGTCAAACATTGGAACAGGCTTCCTAAAAAGGTAGTTGATGCCCTATGCCTGTCAATGTTTAAGAGGCATTTGGCCAATGCCCTTAACAACAGGCTTTAACTTTTGGTAAACCCTGAAGTAACCAGGTAGTTGGACTAGATGATCATCACAGGTCCCTTTCAACTTAAATATTCCATGCTGTGCTATTCCCTCCAACTGGCATGTTAATGTATACAGAATCCTGTAGAGTTAGGTAAAAGGATAAAGTGACAAAGCAGTCACCAAGAACAAAGTGGGCTATCAAAAAAGAAAGTATCTTTATCCAGTTATCAAACATTAAAATGGAAGTACTGAATTCCAGACAGTTGGGAGTGCTGGCAGTCTAAAGCAGTAAAAATAAATATTTAGAAGACACATGATTTGGAATTAAATAAAAAATCTTAACAGATTTAAATCCCACAATGGCATTCTTGCATTAACTGCATTTTATAATGGTACATTAAAAACTTTGTTATTGCAGAAATCCCAGGCTAGCTTAGAAGGCAGATGGAAAAGTCAGCTGCTACATTACCCTCCTCAAGGGATCCAACTTGTAAAGTTATTAGTATCAACTATTTTTTTTTAGATTACCAGAACAAGCTATTGTTTCAGGAGGAAAAAAAGCAAACAAACAAAAACCCACAAGAATCAAAGAGTCCCTTACATTGTTATGACAAAAGAAAACAAAGCAGGTAATAAACCTCAAAGTTTTCCAATGTTAGTGGGCTTCAACACCCCACTAGTAACTGAGTGGACAGTACAGGAGAAGCCACACTGGAGGTTTAGGTGCAACACTCCAAAAACTGAAGAGAAAAGAGAAGGCAGTACAGTGGCACATGTATCACAAGTCAGTCTGAACTGAGCTGTACCCAAAAAAATTGGCTCAGGCACAAGATTTAAAGCCAGTAGTTCATCCTCTTCTACAACTTAGCCACACAAAGGTGTCCACAAAAAAAAAATAAATGGATACTTACAGTTTGAACCACCATTTCTCAATCTGTTCTTCGTGCTCTTCAACCATGTTGTTACATTCAAAGTTACTGCTGTCACACAGATTCTCTATGATCTCCACAAGACGAATTTCACTACAAGCACAGAAGGAAAATCACATTTAACTCAAACATTCAGCAGCACTCAAGACTTGACAGAGAGGCCAGACTTCAGTCCAGAATACCTGGCTAGTTCATGAGTGTTCTGAATTAGTTCCTAGACAAAATAAATATCAGAATAAAGAATTAATGAACATTTCTTTAACCAAAAATCTTAGGATCACCACAAGAACCACTTTGCCTTGCTTGCATTTATGATGTCTGCAGATTTTAGGTTTGATAGGTTTTCAGCTTCCCAGCAAATTTTGAGTGTGGTATTTTTTAATTTCAATGATAAATTTCACATATCCTTAATATCTGATCCAAGTTCAGATAGCTCACAGCAGCTGAGGTCCAGAAATCCCACCCTTACATCTTGATGCTCCAACTAAGATTAAAAAGTTAATTTAAAATTTGGAAGAAAGACATCAGACCACTTTGCTTGGAAATCAAATGTACACACAAAAGAGCACAGTAATCTGCACCTCTTTCAGTTTTCTGTCTGGCACTGAAATAGCAACAACTTAAGGAAACAGACACTACTTTTAATTCTAAAACAGCTACTGCAGTACTCCACTGTCAATTAACCACTGATCATTATTCAAGATCATTACCTGAGGACTTTAATAGGAAAATAGCATAAGCCTACTATGAATAACAATGGTATTAACTTCTGTTTTATTTAGTAACAAGAGAAATAAAGGGGCTTCAGTCTTTATTTACTATAATCTTTACAGGGTAATGTTACATTTATAAGAATTTAAGGCTTGGTGGACATGAAACATAGCCAGAGTCCTGAGAAGTCCCAAGACTGCTTACCTGGACTCATACTTTGACAGTGTCTTCTCTTCCCACGCAGTATTTCCACCACCAAAGTTCTTTTTGGCTGTATCTGCTAATCCCTACAAATGAAAAATATCAAAAGAATGTAAATTACAATGGGTTCGTTTGTAATAAAAGTTAATGGCAGTAGCAAATGCTGATATGAAGCTCGTGAAAAGCACCGTGCCCAAGGGTCAGTGAAGCTCTGAAGCTGCTGATCCCATTGGTTCGTGAAAGCTGCCACAAGCCGAGTTCAACACAGGTCCCTGTCGCCTGTGCTGAACTGACTGTGCCACAACACAGTGGCAACAGACATCGAATTTAGGGGCTGTTAGAACCTCCTGGAGCCGATCACGCTACCGGTCTTTTTGCACTAAAGCACCAAAATACCTTTGATAGCAATGCTCGATGAGCTTTGCAACCTATCGACTTAAGGGCTACAACCGTTACCGAAGCCAGAAGCAAAGTGCCGCCGTGTGCCGGTTCTACCGGACGCTGTCAGTAACGGGGCAGCCCCGGCAGCGCTCCGGGAGTTTGGCCGAGCGGCGTTAAGAGCCGCGGGGCGGAGAGATGGGCAGCTCCGGGGGCCGCAGACCCGCACGGTGGTGCGGGCGGCTTTCCGGAGG
The DNA here is from genome assembly GCA_013399075.1 of Chloroceryle aenea. NCBI lineage: Eukaryota > Metazoa > Chordata > Aves > Coraciiformes > Cerylidae > Chloroceryle > Chloroceryle aenea. The sequence continues at coordinate 193,891 of VWZY01002610.1, read as the reverse complement.
G
>VWZY01002610.1:150017-193039 GCA_013399075.1 Chloroceryle aenea | reverse complement strand
GGGTGTCGGGGGCGCGGGCGGGGGGGGGGGGATGTTTTGCCTTAGTGTCTTTGAGTCGAGAGCGTTCCGTGTGTTTCATTCCCAGTCCGAGGGGTGGTATTTTCTGCGTGGCTTTGTCATAGCTGGTGCTGGCCCGGGCTTCATTTTCTGCCTCGAGTTTCTGTTGGTTGTGTTCGTTTGTTTGTATTTTAGCCAGTCCTCAAACTCTTGGGGAATTGTGCATAAGAAGAGCAACTGTTGTGCTCCTTCTTAGAAGAAAAAACCCGAGACTGCCAGCTACAAGGTTTAAATCTGATGTCGTTCAGTATTTAGCTTTAGAGCACAGTTGGAAGAGATAATAACAAGGAAAAAAAAGCGTAAAAACTGACACAGGTTTTACCAAAGCTCCATCAAGCCAAAGAGGGAGGATTTTATGGGGGGATGCTTTTGATGGCTCTGCTTGGATGCCTCCATACAGATCATGTGAGGGAGTGTCTGTGATATCTATAGACAGATTCAACATGCGGTTTGGCTGCCAAGCTCCAGTGTATTTAGACTGAAGAGAAACTCATAGGGGAGATAAATATGGTAGGCTTCTCTTGGGGAGAGTACAAAGTCCATTGCTGGAACTAACGGAACTTGCACAGGAAAAAAATCTAGAAGAAGGATAATCTTCAGCCTTTTTTTAATGACAGTGATTTATTTTCACCTTGTTGAATCCCAGGAAGCAATGAATTTTGTGTTGAAACCCTTTGCTTTTCTATGATCCAGTCTTGCTGCAGACACCTGGGGGTCAGTTGGTGTGGTTGGTGGACAGGTCTGAGGAAGATTCTTCTGGAGTTGTTCCAACCTCACCGGTGGACAGGACTATTCCTGTTCACTTCTGATAGTCTTCTAACCTTCATTATTAAAATATTTTTATTTGTGATTTGGGTATTTAAAAATAAAAGCTATAACTGCAAGCATTATGCCTTTATAGAGTAAATTTAGTTTAAACACCAACATCTACCTGTCTTGATGAATTCCACTTGAGTTTTGGCACTTGTCAGCATCAGTTTTCAACGGAACAAGTTATCTTGAGTCTTAACAAGACCACGAAATTATACTGGGCTTTATCTCAGAAACCTGGGCGTTGTCTTCATGCTTTGGTTTGTTATCTTCCAGTGTGTTTCCCTTCAGGGAATCTCAGTATGTATAATGCATATAATTCCCTTCAAGATGTACGAGTGTGCTGGCAAGCTCACTTTCTGCAGGCGTACAAAAGGATTGGAGTCAACAAGACAAAAAAAACCAGCAGCCTTGTGATGAACTGTATGGGATGTGTCCCGATGATGGTTTGGAAGTTAGGGATGTGATTATCCATGTGAAGACACCAGGCTGTCTCATAGCGAGGTCAGAGTATAATGAATGCTGTACTTAGAGGTGAAGGTAGCATCTTTTTAGTACACAACTGATACAGCTAAAAAGGAAAAATAGAGCTGCTTGGAACTTGGGTCCTTTTACTAGGATTCATTGGGTCCTAAAATACTGGAGATGTTAAGGAGCTGTGAACTGGGAGTGAGGAGTACCTAGCGTGCTGCCTCGTGTTTCACACCTATCAATCAAATGCCCACGGTGCCTTATGTGGCAGTGGATTGATCCTTCAGTGTCCATTTTTTCTCTTGGGTGAGTTTGGCCAGAAACGTGAGACACTTGTGTATTCATTGGAAAAAATGTCTTGTCTAGAGACAAGAATTTATGCAAGATAAATTGCCCTGTGCAGAGGCTTTGTTGCTGCCAGGCATTTCTTGAGGTGCTCCTGGTGACAGTCCCATCCATACCTCTTACTACTGCTGTGGAAAAAGATTCCACCAAAGCACTAACCCATTTTTATCCATCTTGATTAAGAAGTAATACTAGGCACAGGTTAAAAAGACTTCTTCCCACTTCCCGGGGTGTTGTCTAAAATACTGGAGATGTTAAGGCAGAACAAGCCAGAAATCCAAAGGACCTACCACAGAACTCTTTGAGCCCAGCCTTGGAGCTTCAGTTACAGTCTGCAGAAGTGGCAGTCAGGAGAAAAAGAGATGCAGTTTGTGAGATCCATAAAATAATATGCAAGTGCACGCAGTTTATGGGTGGTACACGGATTTTGGGGGGTGTGTTAGCTTTATGTTGAGCTGCCTATTGTTTTACTAATGATCAGGATAAACGGCAGTTAAGGAAAAACTCTAGGAGGCAATGACTTGCCAGGTGATCCTAGCAGATCTGCTGACTATCTTACATCTGTTTGATGAACATCTCTGGACCAAAACGTGGGAGAAAACATCTCTAACCAAAGCCCCAGTTGTACCTCAGAGGTGCAATTTTTAAGGTTTAGTTTCTGTGAGAAGAAGAACAATAACCAAAATCTCTTGGGTTTTATGAAATTGTGAATTTACAAAAAGCAGGAAGCTTAAACTGGAAGAACATTAAATAGATGACCACGTTTTTTTGCTGGAAACGGTAATGGAAAATAACTTCTTTTTTTCTTTTAATGGTTTATAATCTGAAACCAGCAAAGCCAAGCTGCTTATCCATGCCAATGCCAATGCTTATTTACTCTGGCATCACCTGGACACGTGATTTCATCATCTGGATACAGTACCTCACCAATACTAACACACGAATGGCTCAGCAGTGTAGCTATGCCCTTCATTCCTGGGTGGCAGTGCAAACGATGAGGCTTCAGACCATCTCAGGCCACAGTGACACGAGTGCCAAACGAGATTGGTCTGGCACCCGCCAAGTCCAGACCTCGCCCCTGGCAAACTCAGATCAAAGTGCTCTCTTCTGAGTGATTTCTGATCCTCGTGGTTTCAGAGTTCTAGACAAAAGAAAGCGTATATTGTAATGCTGATGTGTGAATCCAGTGTTAGGTTCAAGGGAGAGGAAATTACAAAGCTGTCTCTCCCAGAAAGTTCAGACATGACTGAGGTGGCACTCTGAGTAGTGGCAGTATGGGACCCCAAGGGAAATACTTTCTTAAGTAGGGTCTGTGTTGTCTGTATTCTTTTGTTGAAGTGAAAACTTAAACATTTGCATTTACATAAAGTGGGTTAAGTTCTGAAGTGTCTCCTGAATCTGGTTTTGCTATCTACTCAGTTCATTCAATGTAGGAAGAAAATGGATTCTTTAATTTCTTAGTCTTTAAACTTGACAGTCCTGTAGTATGTTTTCCTTGCATTGCAATCCCTCTTTCTCTGTACACTTTATACCTGGTTATTAATGCATTTTCATTTTCTTTCTCCTAATAATAGAACACTTGTGAAATCTGAACTCGAGATGGCTCAGAAGAGGAGCTCGAGTGGGCAGTCATTCCCACTGCTGCTGCTGATCATCATTGTGGCCTTTGTTCACCTAACTGTCTGTCCCTTTACAAAAGTGGAGGAAAGCTTCAACCTGCAAGCTATTCATGATGTGGTGTACCACCAGCTGGACTTGGATAAGGTAAATAGTAAAGAAGGTGTTTCTTGGACACTCCTAAAGATCACAGCTCCCTGCTATGGGTGTAGGAGAAATGCAGTGTGCATGTGGTTTATCCCAGTTTATTTCTGATTTGCCTATCTTACTTAGCTTTTCCTTTCTGCAGTATGACCACCATGAATTTCCTGGAGTTGTCCCAAGAACGTTCCTTGGACCAATTTTCATTGCTGCTCTTTCCAGCCCAGCTATATATGTACTTTCTGTGCTACGAATGTCCAAGTTTTACTCCCAGCTGATAGGTAGGAGAACTTTAAATCCTCAGAACAGAGATGTTGGTACTACTGGACTAATGGGTGACATAATGTAGCATTTAGTGTTTGGATCAATGGTTAAAATGTGAGAGGTTTTGCAATCTGTAGGTACTTAGAGCCAGCATGGAAATTCCACCCCTTCTTTAAGGTAACTACCAGCACAAAGCAAGTCTCTGCTAGCCAGTGTCAGTCTGTGTACAGAAATCAGGTGTCTTCAGAGTGACTACACTCCTGTGTGTACTTCCACTTATGCTTCAGAAGACATTGTTTAACTTGGGCATTGGTCTTTGTGCAAAAGCATCACACAAGTTCAAGGTAGATTAAAATGGACAAGGTTTTTTTTTAATTATTTTGGAGTGGGTGGTATTTTGTGATTTATTTGTGTTATTTTCAGTATTCTTCATAACTTTGTATTGTGTTAAGTAACGTGGTTGTTCTTCAGTGACCTGACATTACTGTTATTTCCCATTTTTGTTCTTCTAATAGTCCGAGGAAGCTTAGGGCTCAGTGTGATTTACACATTGTGGAAGTTGCAGAAAGAAGTTAGAAAGCAGTTTGGAGCAACTACATCAACAATCTTCTGTCTCATCACTGTTACTCAGTTCCATTTGATGTTTTACTGTACCCGAACTCTCCCTAATGTGTTTGCACTTCCTTTTGGTAAGTATTCACAGAGGAGTAATTTTAAAACATAAAAATTCTCCTCAAAGGTATCAGCAGTTAAAACACAGAAAATCTGTGGCCAGAGCAAACTGATGTGTGCACTTGATTAAACTGCATCATAACAGGACTGACTAGAAAACTTAAGCAGTTGGGATTTCTGGGTTTGTACTGTAATGTTGAATCAAGTTTTATTGAATCTCACTATGTGTGGAGTTTGTCAGCTGGCTTTGGCTGAGTGGAGGTTTGAGTACACAGATCTGATGCATAAAACATAGGTCTATTGAAAAGGCAGTAGGTGGAAGCTCTGTGAACTCACCCCACACGAGAATCAGCTTTCTCAAGAGACTCTGGAACAAACTGCCAGTCAGTTTGTACACTTAAAAGGAAAGGAGGAAAAAAATCAAAGGCAAAACTCTACACATACAGTTTTTTTTTCCCAGAGAGGACAAGAGGGAAGATTCACCACATGTAACAGACACCAGCTGAGTCACTTAATGCTTCACTGCAAGTTGCTCAACTAACAAAATCACGTGGTTGGTGTAAAAATCTGGATGTATCAGAACTAAAAAAAACCAAACCAAACCAAAAAAGTAGTTGAATTATCAGATGAACACTGGGTAGTAATAAATTTCTCAGATAACATCTGCAGGTATTAAAAAATACAAGTTGTTTCATGGTTTTGTACTGTTAATATTTCACACGTTTTCCTGAGGATCGTAACCACTTTACTATGTAGTCAGTGTTATGTTGTTTAAACTGTGGAAAAAGTAGAGGTGGTGTGTCTCCAGTGAACCCTGCAGGTGGGTGTTGCAGTTTTTTCTCTGAGTCATAGTCTGTAATCTCATTTTTGTGTTTGAAAGGAGTTGCTGTTATCTTGAACACAGGATATCTGCAGTCAAGAGAATAAACTCACCCCTCAGCTGATCCTGAGCAATAACAATTATGAATTGTATTTTGAAAGGCTTTTAGTATTCCCTGAAGGCTTGTTTTGACTGTTCCCCCACCCCCCCCAGCTATTAAATATACTGTCAAGGAAGAGTTCCCATGTGTTCCTTCCATGGTTTTATTTTTCCTAGTTACTTAAGCATCAACAGCAGAAAGTTGTGTCTTATTCCAAATTACATTTCTCTAAAAGGAATCATTTTAATGGTAGGAATAGCAAGAGAGGTTTGGTGGGAAGTTAAAGGAACAAGATTCTACTGGTGAGAAAAGTGTTGCCCTTCAGAAAACAAGTAGTCCAGCATGTCAGACAGTGTGTTCTCTTTATCTTTGCAGTGCTCCTGGCATTGACATTTTGGATACAGCAGAAGCAAAGGCCATTCATTTGGTTCTCAGCTTTGGCAATTATTGTCTTCAGATCAGAGCTCTGCATATTCTTAGGCCTCATGCTGCTAGTGACATTATTAACTAAAAGAATCTCCATTTTCAAGGTGCTTTCCCATGCTGTTCCTGCTGGAATTTTTTGTTTGGGTAAGTGTTTGCTTGGAAAAAACAAATGCTACATGGGAAATTCAACAGAAGTCTGGAGATGTGACTGACTTCTCTGGTGACCTGTCCCTTAGGACTACATTTTTTTTTTTGGTCTTATTCCATTTGCTAGTCATATGACAAGGTTATTTATTTCTTTGAAAATTTCCATGTGAGGAAAAAGGTGTTCACAGGGCAATGTCCTCATCTTAAAAAGGCTTAGACTTGCAAGTTGACTTTAGTTTAATTAGCACCTGGTTGTAGCTACGTGTGCATGATCAGTTGCAGTATCTATTGCCATAACAATCAGCTGAATCCCAGGATGAAATACAGCAGTGTGACAGAAAGGGATACTGAGCAAGAGGCTTATGGGGACAGTCACTGTCCAGCTTTGTTTCTTTATTACACTAATTTTAGTGGTGTAAGTGATTATCTGTGCTAGACAAGTTGAAAAATCCCCTTCTCTCCCTTCTGTGGAAGGCTCATGCATATGCATGAGTAAATACTCTAAGCTTCCCTCCCAGCCTACCTAATGAAAACCACTGTTGTCAGATGCCTGATGATGCACTCTGGTAGTAGGCTGTTCCTTCCACAGCATGGACAGAAGTAGTAAAGGATTATGCCACGTGCATTTGGAGGCACCTCACAGGGTGAGAGCCTGGAGACCCAGTGGGAATTAGTTACTGGTACTCCCATTCCCTCTCTGAGCAAGCTTCTTAAATACCAGCCCAGCTTTTGTAGAGCTGAGTGGAGGAGATGGAGCTGATGGATTTGCCTTTCTTATCCCTTACCCTCCTTCTTCCCTCTCACCTAATAAATAATAGCAAACTTGCAGAGATTCTTTTTCTTACCAATACACTTAATACCCTTTGAAGTTAACCCAAGTTCTTACCATTCATTACACTTAAAGCTCTAATATTCTTTTCAAACAAACTTTAATTAAACCACTGCTTTTCACAGCTAGGGTTGGAGGAGGGGCTAAATCTCAATCAGATTCCTATCTAACATGCTTCTGTTAGGACTCCTATTAAGAAGTGCCTCCCTCCTCTGCATTTCCACTGCAAGACAGATGGATTCAGCCTTCTTTGTGGCTTTGTGTGGGGCTTAAACTGCATGTTCCAGTTTATGTTGTCCTCTTATGTTGACCTCGTGCAATTTGGACATGCTAGTTTGATTTTTTCCCCTAGTTTTTAATTCTCATGGAGTTGTATTTCTTTAATTCTTTCAGGGCTAACAGTTGCTGTGGATTCTCTATTTTGGAGGCAACTTGTGTGGCCTGAGGGAAAAGTGCTCTGGTACAACACAATTTTAAACAAGAGTTCCAACTGGGGAGTATCCTTTGAAACATCCAGGGGCAAAGATCTTTTGAACACTACCAGCCAAAGCAAGACTTGAGCAGCTATGGTGTTGAATTCTACTTTCTGTCTAGTATTTCATCATTTGAAGCTTAGGAGCCAATGTCTGTTTCTTAGCTCTTGCCATAAGTGTTAACTCTCCTCTGCTGAGTGTTTCTTGCCACTTTGTGTTGTAAAGCCAGGTTTCTTCTCCTGGTTTTCTTCACCTTGCCCATCATCAGTGCCTCTGTTGGGTGATGTGAACATAGTTGGGCAACTACTTTTATTTCTCAAAGACTAAGGCAGGAAACTAAATGCCTGGAAGAGTGTGATCTACAAAAAGTATATTTACACGTTTGCAAAATTTTTTTTCCTGCTGTAAATAAGAGTTTGTTAGCACTGAAAACATCCTTGACTCTCCTTGTCATCTTGAAGACCTCCCCCTTCTTATGGTATTTCTATTCAGCCCTCCCTCGTGCTCTGGGGTGCAGCATTCTCTTTGTACCTTTGGGGGTATCAGAAAAGAGAACTCGGATATTACTCTTGCCAGCACTGGGCTTTATTTTCTTGTATTCATTCCTGCCACACAAAGAGCTACGTTTTATCATATACACCTTCCCTGTCTTCAACATTGTGGCTGCTAAAATGTGCTCACGAATGTAAGTTCACAGTGGTGGTGGTTTGTTGTTTGCTTGGGTTTCTTTTTTTTCTCTGAAAATGTAAAGAAATCCAAATGTCACTGCTATTTTTATGCACCAGAGAAAAAGGCACATTCCAGTGTTCTGCTGTGGTGTTAACATAGCTTAGAAATGGCAGTCAAACTGAACCTTTTGACAGAGAATGCAGTCATAGCCAAAGGTTTTAAACACAGAAATCCTTCCCTGTATTGCTGGTCTTGTTTATTAATGAGAATATTCTCATTTAAATGTCTCTAGAAGCAAGTCTTTTAGAAGAAGTCCATGCACAGGACTGTAATAAAGTTTACATTAATCTTTATTATCTAACAGTGGATTTTTCATAGAGCTTCTGTCACAAGAGTCAGTGACAAGTCTGAAAGAAAACTAACAGTTTATTCTTACTCTCCCCCCTCAACAGTCTGAATAACTACCGGAAATCCTGGCTGTACAAACTGGGATCTTTCTTTGTTATAATGCATCTTGTAGTCAACGTTGCTTATTCAGGAACATCTTTATATGTGTCACACTTCAATTATCCTGGAGGAGTGGCAATTCAGAAGTTGCATGAGTTGGTACCTTCAACAGCAGGTAGGTAAATCTGGCTTGAGGTATTTTCACCTAATGTCGACTGCATTTTATGTTGGTTTTTTCTGCTAGTGTATGTTTAGATGCATTGGATGCTACTTCACACTTTGCATGCAAGTTTTTGTTAATGTATTAATGGGTGTTCTTGGAATCTGAAACTGTATTTTGTTTGCTGTGTTGATGCAGATGTCTCTGTCCACATTGACGTGGCTGCAGCACAGACGGGAGTGTCTCGCTTTCTAGAAATCAATTCAGACTGGAGGTATGTTACAAATGAGAGAGTTTGGTACCAAGACAGGACCCTGCTTTTTCCTTTTTGTATATGCACAGGGCAAGCATCGTGGACGTGGTTTCTGGGACAGTGTATGTATTAAGGCAGGCCAAGAACACTGTGACTCTTCAGAGAGTTTTGATGTGTGCAGTGCTGTCACTCGAGAATTCGAGCACTGCAACAATTCTGTAGTTGGTTTGGTTGGTTCTGCTTTGCCTAAATAGTGTAGACATCAGAAACAGTGCCCAACATTCTTAGCTTACTCAAACACCAGTCTGTCTAATGAAGCTACATTTGGTACCTCACTAGAACTTGTATAAAATACTTTAAACACTTCAAATACTTAAACACTTAAAATGCCATCCTAATAACAATGTCTCGGCAGAAAGTCACACAAAGCCTCACTCACACTTGCACAAAGGCAATGCAAGCAGATTTTGGTTTTAAGAAGAACTTTTTAGCAGAGTTCTTTTTCCCCAGTTACAGTCTTGAGAATCAGCTGAGCAAGTGGAATTTATCTATTGATATGTTTAGAGTCTTTTGGACTTAGACAGAAGGGAAGACTTCACTTCTGGGGGAAGTTATACAGGGTTTTTTATTTCCATGCTCTCATAATGTTGTGATGCTGCACACAGTTGAGGGATGAATTTTGCCTTCACAGCTACCAATCCATTGCTTACTTGAGATTTTTTTTTGCATATTGAGTGTAGACAAAGCTATGAGCCTGGAACAGTCAGGAGGAGGCATTCAACTGTTGGAGTGCGAGGGATAGAATACACACGACACCTGAAATGTTCCAGACTTCGTGGCTTTCTTTAATACACTTAAGTACACACACCACTCTGTATTTAGAGAGTTCTATTCAGTGTTTAACTTCAATGAGCTTTTGGAGGTGGTGGGTTTGGGGTTGTTTTAGGCTTGCAAGGTTGTAGTGCAGTGGGACTGGAATGATACTGCTGGATGTTTCATAACCTGACAGCTCGGAGCGGTTTGCCTCACCTTTATCTTTACTCATCATAAAAAACCCACCCAGACCAAACAACCAAAACCAAACCTCAAGGGAATGCTGATTCATCATAAAGTTTCTCATTAAAAAAAGCAGGCACAATCAGCTGGCTGACAGCACAATAGTGCAAAATGCAGTGGCACTCGCTGTCCGTTTTCTCTCCATCCGAGGAAGCGACAGCATTTCAGATGGGGGAAAATTCACAGACATCAGGTGAAAACAGATGTATGGATACAGTGGCTCTGAAGGCTGGGTCATCAGGATAACTACAACCCATAAATAAAAGTGGAAGCTAACAGCTTTCAGTGGCGTGCTCAGATTAGATCTGTTTGCCTCAAGAAAAACACGAGCGATCCATTATTTTTCTTCCAAAGGTGATTGAAAGAAGCTTGATGCAGTAGCAGGTGTTACAGTCTTGTCTTCAGTTAGTGCAATCTCTTTGAACCAGGAATAAAGATGCTGTTTAAGCTTAACATATTTAAAAATAATAAGATTCAGAAATGCCTGCAGCCAGATGAAAGGCCCTGTATTTGCTGATGAGGAAAATGTAAACTCAGTAGTTGGTAACAATTGTTATGAAATATTCAATTCCTTCAGCCAGTTTGAGTGCATGTCCCATCAAGTGGTACTGGGATCTTCTTGGAAATAGCAGATTCATGTGCCATTTTTTAAATTATTATTATTTGAGAAGAAGAAAGCACTTGTTCAGGGTCTAATTCTGCATGATATGGTGTGTGTATGGACACCTCTGGATTCTGTCAGCCCGGGGTCTGTTCTGGGTTGCCAGAGTTTTAGTGAACAATCCCCACAAGTCCTCTGGTTTGCTCCAGAGTACCTGCTTTGGTTACCTTAAATGTTAATGGCTGCTTTGTCCACAAGTGTTCTAGAAATACAAGTTAATCTTGTGTCCAGTTTTTCACAAGCAGTTCAGGCAGATGAGAGGCCAGGCTGGCAAAGACACACGTGGCAATAGATGCCCTGGATTTACTCCTAGGTGTGCTTAGGAGTCTGTAGGGTTGGAATTGCACCACGTCCCTGCCAGTGTCCATGCCTGTAAGAAAAGCCACAGTCTTGAGTAAGTTGCTTGTGAAATGCGTGGGAGGGATGAAGTGCCTAAGAATAGGAGCTCCAGAGGCTGAGAGAAAACAGTTCATAGAAAAGGGCAACAGAGAGGGTGAAGAACTGGCCACTGCTCTTCACTTGGGTTACAGAGCATGGCCAGTCTTCTACAGTTAGTTATCTGCCTAAGACTGAGTTGCTGTAAACAACCAAAGGTAAGTAATCTGTTACAACCTCTGTCTTCTGGACTGTTCCCCAGAATTAGTGCAGAATGATTATCTGGGATACAGAACAAAGATTTGAATCCAGGTCTCCCACTTTCAGAAGCACATTTAACAGTGGTCTACGGAGTGTTTTGGGATGGACTTACTTGACTTTCCTCCTGTGAAGTGGTTAGACTGAGATGTCCATTAGGCTGCCATGTCCAATAGAAGCATCCTAGCCCTGGGGCTGTAAGTTACAGCTGACTCTACTTGGAGAATGAATAAATAACAACTGAGAAGTAGGACCCAGTCTTCAGGAGACAGCAAGGGAGATCCGTCCCAGTTTCTAGAATATCAGAGAGGTTCTTACAGCTCTGTGAGATAATGAACTTCAGTTCTGGGCTTCTGTCAGAGAGTGGCTGAACCAAGATCTGTCAGATCCCTGCCCAACGCTCAAGTCACTCGTTTTCTCATCCTGTAACTTCTCTCTCTGGCTAGACTGAATAATCACTCCTTTTAAGAAGTAACTGTAAGTATGCATGTTAAGTAGTTTCAGAACTCATCAGTTACTTTATATACATAATTAATGTAGATACCAAAACAGGTTTATAAAAGCTGACCCAAAGTGACCTGCCCAAACACAGAGTAAATCAGGGAACTGCACCCAGAGAAAACAGCTGCCAAGTTACTGCTGTAACTGTCAAGCTGTTCTTTCTTTTCTACAGTATTCAAGGAAACCTTCTCCATGGCTTCTACTTTTTAATGCATAACTACCAGAAGAGAAAGGTTTCTGCTTAAGTGCCTTAAAACAATTTGAATAAATTTAAAAAACCCAAAACAAACAAACAAACAAAAAACAACAAAAACCCAACCCAAAACACAGCAACTGAAAAATAAACCAACAGGAAACACAGCTACAAAACCCACTCCACAACCCCACCCTTACTCAGACTGCAGCTCTTGCAGAGTAGTGTCCAGTTTTCTGCAGGGTTGGGTTTTGTTACCCTTTCTCCACGTGAGAAATCTTCCAGGAGTCCTGATGTATCCCACAGTAGAGCAGAAAGACTTGAATGGAATGGCTGACTCCCTAAACTCTTCCAAAACACAATTTCCTCCTTCAGTACTGGTTAATTTAATCAAGAGAGGGAGCTGGGAATGTTACACTTTTGTGTTTCACCTTGGATGGTACCTGCCCTTGTGCTAACAGAGATGTTTAAAGAGAACAACAGAAATAAACCTTCTTTACTCTTTACAGATACGACAAAAGAGAAGATGTTAAACCAGGAGACCAGTTGATGTTTTCCTACACACATATTCTGATGGAAACAAACCCTCTTCAAATATCCCATTACAAGACAACCCACAGGCCACTGGCAAATATCCCTGGCATCAGCAAAATCGGGTTGAACCTTACTGCACTACCTCCTTTTACTTTAAACTTGAAACCAAAATTAGTACTGTTGGAAAAACTTCCTGTATCATCCTGACTGTGAATTTTAAGTCAGTCTTTTGATGTCATTTTGCCAGTGACTGAATAATCTTAAGACTGCAGTGAATTGTCATTCCAGCGTTGTAACTCAGCTTCTGTGGAAAGGCAGGGGAAGATCTTTGTACCTGTTGGTATTTAGCTCTGTCCTGTTTCTTAGGTACAAATGACAACACACTCCTAGTCAGTATATACACAGATCCTGAGCTGTCTCCTTCGACGTGTTCAAGAGGCTACCTACAAGTGTAGTGCTATTAAGTAAACCCTGTCTGCTTGGTTTGGGTAGCTGTCCATTTCATAAGGTAGAGTAGATAGATCCCACTTGTCCTATAGAAGATACATAATGGAAGGGGTTTGTGTTATGGCAATAATTTGCTGTGTAGTCTGTGTATTACTTGATGTATCTGCAGGTTTGTAACCCCCCCAGCTGTCAGATTGCCTCTGTGAAACAAGAATGTTATCAGCCCAGGAAAGCCATAGTCATTGTACCTTCATCACAATACCTAATTGTGCCCCGTAGGCTACCAAACTTAATTAAAGATTCACTTAAAAAGCAGCTGGACCTCTTGGCAAGGGCTGTCTGGGAACAGGTTTGAGTACTAAAGGCTGGTTATCTTCATTCCACCAGTTCCTAAATGAACAGCAACTTGGATTTCCTAGGAAATAGAATTTTTACAATTTCTCCCTTCTGCTGTAATGATGTTATCTTAATTTTTCAGTGCAAACATCTACTTCTGGAAATAGTCATCTGAATACACTTGAAGCAGATAGGTGCTGTTTTCCTTTTTTTAAGTAACCCCTTTGGAAAGGAGTCCTCCTGTGTGCCATGTGTTACGTTCTGTAAGCTAGACTAAGATAGCATGCTCTGTAGTTTCTTCTTTAGTAGGTGATTTTTTGTTAAGGGTGCCTGCCAACGTTGCTGAATGGAACGAGTTCAGGGGTAAATGAAGGAAAAGAAGTTAGAATTTTGGTCAGGGATGGGTGGAATATGACAAAAGCTCCATTAGTGTAAAAAAAAAATGGTATTGCTGAAATAATCATGGGCAGAAAACTAGTCCTTGCTGACTGAGAACTCCAGTAAAGAAATTCTTATTGAATAAAGTGGTTTGGGTTTTTTTATTACTCTTAAAGTGTGTTTCATCCAGGTGCTACCTTTACCTGTGTCCCCTTCAGCTTTTAGGAGCACGTTTTCTTTTTATCCTCTGGATTATGTATCAGAGGAGCTGCTGGGGTGGGGTGGAGCCTGCTCCCCCGTGTGGGTTTCCTCATGCTGAACACATTTGGCAAAGGCAACCAGCAGAACTTGTTGGTCCAGTCTGGGGCTGCTCTTGAAATTGAAATCGCCCAAGTATTATCTGTTTGACCTGTCTCTGGAAGAAAACTCAGCTTCCTCCTCCTGAGCCAATTCGAACATCAAACAATTCACAGGAGACAGAAGGAAGTGTGTGTGCAAGTAACTGAGAATTTGGAATAGAAGGGGAAAGGTTGGAGGCAGGGTGGGTGTAGGCCCTTGGTTTAAGCCTCATCTTTGACTATGGAATGGCCCCACACCATAATCCACAACTCAGGAACGTGAACTGGAATGTGTCCTGCTCAAGTGCAGACTCCTGCACTGCTGAAGTTAAGGGTTTAGCTACTCCAGCTTTGCAAGTCCCTGGTTGTCAGTCCCTCTGCACAAACTCACCCCTGTTAACTACACAGAAAACTTAGGGCTTGTACATTTGTAACGGGGGCATCTCAAGCTGATGCCTGAAACAGCACAAAATGCACCTGGAGTTTAATCTTGCTGAAGGTCAGACCCCTGTACCTGACTGGGTCCTTCCCCACACTTGGACTGTGGTCCCTGGGAGCCACCTCGACCCGCGATGGTGTTCAGGGGCGGTAGGAGTTACAGCTCCCAGCCTCTGTCAGCTCACCTCAGCCTGTGAGGTGGGTTTGTTAGGGGTAGAGATGGCAAAGTACGTTGAAGGAGATGGGAAAGAGGTTCTGGATCGTAGTTTTGAACAGTGTCTGAAGTCTGTTTAGGTCCATCTTACTCTGTGTACATGGTTCTTGACAAGAGCTTCGTTTTAGGATCTGCTGCCTGTTTGGGTTTGCAAAGGTCAGGATCAGGAGCCCTGCAGTGCACGCAGCACCAGCGACAGCCTGGAGAAACCCCTCCACTGCAGGCCACTCCACCAGGGTAGCTCCCAGCCAGCACAAGAAGGGGCAGCTGCCAAACTAGGATGAAGGTTACTGCAGCTTTTGCCCCCAGGCAGCTTTCACCAAGCAAGCAGTCCTTGCAATAGAAACTCAACCCATCTCTCCCCTCTCTTAAAGGAATTTTCTTATCACCCAAGTCCTGTGTTGTCTTTTTTAGCTCCCCAAGAACCAGGGCTTATTTTCTCCTTCAATATTGGAGAAAATTCAGTGTGCTTGTATGGATTTAAGTTCCCTTTGGTCTTAGGGGGCATTAAGGAAATCTCACCCCTTCTACAAAGCCTTAAGTGGCTATGAGAAATTCTTCTGCATTTGGGGGGCAGAGGAGAAGGCTCAAGGTACTGTGTGAATGGTGTGGGTAAGGGGCACCCTGAACACTCACCTGGGGGAATTTTTGAAGGGACTTTAAATAAATGTGAAGAAATTTCTCCTGACCAAGATCTTGAAAGCAAATTTCCTTTTGTCTTGCTTGCTAACCACCCTAGCTTAGAGTTTTTCTTACTAAAAATGTGTGTCTTCAAATAACTGAGGGTTGAATTCACCAGGACACCTGCAAGTTGTGGCACGTATGACTTTTAAACCCAGAAAGGAATTGTAAATGAACTGCATTGGATATGTGTGATGCTACTGTAGCATGGGGTTGATTTTAGGATGCTTTGTTAAATTCCCCCAAGGTCAAACGCTGTGTAGCATCATCACTCATTGCCATTTGAAGTTTGACTTGATTTCTTACAAGCAACACTTGTTCTGTGAAGACCAAGGCTAAGAAATTCCTTGGATACACGTGTGTCATTTCACCCAGACATGGTGCACAGTCACTCTCTCACAACCTGAGCTTTAGGACAACCCTGTGTTGTGAAACTTAATAAAGTAATTGCATGGAAAAAGTTGTGGAACATGATGCCGAGACATTTTTGGATGCTAAAAATAAAAGCTGCTCCAAAACAGGGTTAAATGGGCAACTGTCCCATCGAGAACTAACCCAAAGATAAAGGAACAACTTCCAGCTCGGAGTCTCTAAGTGATGAATGTCCAGGGCTGAAACAAACTGACATCAGACTGTATTTACCTTGTGCCTGCTGTGGGGCTTCTCTCTCAAGAGCAAACTTGGGGTGGTGGGACATGAGAAGAGTTATACTGGATGCAATATAAAATATCTTCTTTCTGTTTCTGGATCTCCATTTCAGTGGCAGCGTGTGCATTTTTCTTGCACCTTTTTCATACATTAGAGGAATTCCACAGGAGTCCAGTGCTGCTTTACTACCTGTGCTCACTCTTTAATCCTCCCCTTCTAGCCCCACCGAGACCTTTCCTTGTAACTTGGTATATTCAGATTTCTTGTAAACTGAGTGCACTATTTTCAAGAAAAGAACAAAACCACAAGCTGAGTTTATCACTGAGGCAAGCAAGACTGTTTGGCCACAGCCACCTTGCAGCTCAGCTAGCTGGTTACATCATTAGACTCACTAGGTCTTCAATGAAACGTCGTTATCTGCTCAACGTAGGGCACACAAGAGGAAAAGGGTATCTGGAAAAGGTTCAGGTTAAATGACAATTATCTCCCTGAAGGCTGAGGTTTTTAGTTATGGAGGATTTCTAAATGGAACTGATCCAATTTGTACACAGCCACTTGGTTTAGATCAGCTCTTTAGCTAAACTGCAACTACAACAGCAGTTTTTGGTTGTTTAGACCTTTGTTTATGACAGCAGCAAGAGTGTTTCTTCTGAAATCCTACATCTTGCTCTCATGGACAATCTTTTACCAGTTCTATTTCAGTTGCAACTGCTTTGGTCCTGGACCAAAGCTTGATTTGTGTCATTATGTCAGATGGATGTAAAAACACCGTCTGAAATAGAGCCCATCTTTTCCTTTAGAACTGCCACCTTACATCAAGAAACTGAGAACCAATTGGCCCATGCAAAAAAGAAGGAAAAAAAGGAGTCCTTAGGCATCAATCTGGTCCTTGGAAGCCAAGATGACACCTGAGCTGGGGACATCACCGTGGTTACCATGCCTGGTTGGCACACTTAATAACTGAACCACTTCTGAAGTGGTAAGAAGGTAAAGAATCACTCTCCTTGCTAAGAATAAACAAAGGCTAAATTGCTTTGTTTATAATATCTAAATAATTTGTAATTAGAAGGTGTTATTTGCAAATGATTGTATTTGATTTTCCTGTGTTTGGAGAGTCTAAACACAAGTTTGTTATGGTCACTTCTGTGTAGGGGCAGAAAAAATGCAACTTTCAGGGACAGCTCCCTCAACCGTGAACATCTGAGCTGAGCTTGTCACCTAGATCTGCATTTAACCCATCCCATCCTTCTGCTGGAATCTAAACTCTGCCAAACTGAGACTCCCTTTTTGGTAAAAGCTCACTGGCCAAATGCTGCAGTCAAATAATCTTCCTTCATTTCCACTTGGTGGGTAGGGAATGAGGCCAGATGCAAAGGGCAGTGTGGGGGGAGCATTATCCCAGGTTTCTGGAGCATCTTAGGGATCCATAGATACTTTCCATGATACACCCTTCATAACAGACAGATTCTTATGATGACACAAAGTCACTTTAGTATCCTCTGCACTCTTTATGCTAAGAGGAAAAAACCCAGGCTGCTTATTGATTTATTTCTACTGTTGCTACTGTACTGAAATTAACTGTGAAATAAATATCACTGTTGCAGGTTCACCACATCACTGTGTGGCAGGAAACTGCTGCAGCACCAGCTCAGCTTGATGAAAATTCCCACTGTTCCCAGCTGCTCTTCACTGCAGTGATGTAAGAGCAGGGAAGTTTCCTATATGTTACAAATATAAGAAGGGTTGGGAAAAAAAATGGGAGTTTTAGCATCTGCTAAGAATTTCTATTAAAAATAACAAAGTAAACCCACCACAGAACCCAGCCACTCAGTTACTTACCTCAGTACCTCAGGGAAACCTCTCAGCCCTTCTTTTGGAGTCGTTCTTTTCTCAAAGGTGACTGTGCCTGCCCTGGAGATGGAGATGCTCCTGTAACTCCTATAGAAGGATCAAAGCTTACAGCTAAAAAAGCTTTGTTCTTTCAGTCTCTCCTATTTTCAGAAGGATGTGTTTTGACTGTAAGGCCTTTTAGACCCACATATTATCTTCAAACTCTCTTAGCATAAGCCTATTATTAGTTCTGAAACAAGCTCACCCTGAAACTGCGTGGTCTTAAAAAACGAAGCCCTTCCAAAGAAAGGAAATTGCAGCTACAAATAAATTAGACCAACTTGAACTGCTTCTTCTCATGCTCTCAGGAAAGGTTTTGATAAAACCTGTGACTGCACCATGTAGCATCCCTAAGATGCAAACTGGGGGCTGCAAAATTCCACCACTTCAACTTCCCCCGTGGGATTTACACACGTAAAGGGAGGTTAAACATCTCCCTTCACAAAGGTCAAGGTTATATGCCCAGTTAAAATGTAGGGGAAAAAATGAGATAATAATTAACCCAGGAACCATTTAAACATGTTTCCCAATAAGCTGCTTCAAACTCACCTAGTTCCAACTATACATAAACCAGAACAAATTGTTTTATTACTGTAAAAAAGCATGTGCTGGTCTCATTTAACCCTAGAGCAACAAAAAAATACCCTGACTAGTGATAGAACAGAATAGTGATAGAAGTTGCCTTTTAAAATACTGGAATTAAAATACAGTAATCAGTTTTTCCCATGTACATTATGTAATTCTACAGCTCGGGTGTAAATGTGACAGATGAAATAACAACTGAAATCCCCAAAACCTGAAAGTGTTTGGAGAAACCAAAGCCACCCATGAAAGAACAAATTCTCCTGAGGTTGAAGAGCTTGAGTGAACTGAAAAGAACCAGAATCCAAGCTTAAGTCTGAGGAGTTCAGTGCAAAGCTGATCTTTTCCCATGTGGTTTATTTTGGTTTCCAATTGGATTGGGTTTTTATTCAATGGCTGTCTTAAATCCATCTGGAAAGAAAAGGCAGTGTTGACTACCACTAGAAAATTGCAAATAAAATGTTTAATTTCAGAAACTGAGTTCACCATTTATAAATACACTAAAACATAGTAAATGCAAAATTAGATTAGGCATAGGTACAGTATTTTAACAAAGCTACAACTTCTCTAAAAGGTCATAGGCAAATGATGACTTGTATCCCAAAAAAGTGAAAACTGAAATGAGATTTATCTTTCTAGAGTAAAAAAATAACAAACATGGAGAACATTCTTTTCAAATTAAAATGCTATTTTTTTTTTTCTGCTTTATTTGAAGTTTTGAGGGTTCTAGACCCCATTTGCCTGATGGACACCAAGAGTTAAGAATCAACCCTACTACATAAAGTTCTAAGCAGTGCACCAGCTCCATAAGGCTATTACTGCAACTCAGAAGATGGGTTATTTCTGTGCTAGGAGCTTTAAGACAGGCTGCTCTACACAACTGAAATCACGTTAGGAGGTCAGGGCTCAGTTTTAAAGTGGGGAACCTTATAATTTTGATGCACTAAAGATTAGAAAAGGCTTTAGAATGACATTAGAGTCTTCGTGGTAAGTTTCTTGCCTTTTTTTTTGGTGGTTTTTTTTTTTTTAGTTGAGTTTTTTTTGTGTTTTTTTGTGTTTTTCTTTTTTACACAGCATTAAATAACAAGCATTAATTCACATACTTCGATAAGACTTCCAAAGAGCTTTCATAAATACCCAGAATATTTCTGTAGTTTAGTTCAAATGAAAAACCTGAACAGGAGAACCCAGAATGGGAAGGTTTACTGCTGATCACTGCATAACTGACGTTCTGTTATCATCTCAAATTCAAGATTTATTTTCAGATACTAAGTCAATAGTCTCCTGTAAACACATCTTCCTCAATAACTCTTCTGAATCCTTTAAGTATTTTTAGGGCTTGGAGTTAAAAACACCACATGATAAAAAGACAGCTTGAACCCCATCTTTCATATACAGCTTGCTTTTGACAACTACAAAAGCTGCTCTGCTGCAATTAAAGCAATGTTCAACTAAAATACAGTACCTGGTTTATGGTTTTTTACATAATAATTGAATAAAAAACTACAGAATAGAACTGTTTACATCTTTTTTTTTTTTTTCTTTTTTTTTTTTTCCTTTTTTTTTTTTTCCCCTCCATTCTATTAAAACAAATGACTGAGCTTTTTTAAAGATCATTTACAATTATGGATTAAAACCTACATAATTTTGTATAATTTGTCAAGACAGGCTATCTCTAGTGTGAACTTTTAAAAAACATATATACAATATCTGGCCTGAAGTACTATGAATAAGGCACATGTAGACATATTGAAAGCTGAAAAAAAAAGGAACCTAGAATTTGGAATTGTAGTCACCGATTGGATGTCGTACATGGCCCCGACTGGAGCAATTTAAAAATCCAAGTTAATATCCAGTGAGCAACAACAGATTTAGTCTAGCAGTTTGTTCAAGAGTTTCAATACTGGAAGTATATTAAAGGAAGATTCACTTTCAAAAAGATGAGCTTTTCAAAGTGTTCAATCATTAGCCTTGACTGACTAAAGTTGTTGCTTTCATTGGATGTATTGAACAATCTCTCTGAGGGAACAATGCTTGGAGGACAACCCAAGAACCTGACAGCCAATTTTGACAGTACTGGCCAAGATGACTTCTTAAAGTTCCAGTAAGTTAGAGGATCACAGTTATGCTCGAGCACTTCTTCCTCCAAGTAAGAAAGCACCATTTCCTCTGGTAACTTTGCTCTCTCTTTCAGGTCTTTTGTTTTCTTCATGTCACCCATGAGTGACCAAAGATTATCTTCCCCACACGAATTTGTAGATGGTGAACCTATATCGCATCCATTGGAAACAGGTTTATCATCATCTGAGGTAGAACTCATTATTTCCAGCTCCCTGATTAAGTCTTGTTTATATTGTTCAGCCTCCTCTTCTGTAAATAAAGATGTTTTATACCGGGGATCCAGAAGCGTAGCAAAAATGTACCTGGGATCATGAAGTGTGGAGGACAATCTACTCACCATAGCTTCTTTCAACGATTTCAGCATAGTGTCTATGCCCATTGTTTCCTCAAACAGCATTTCTATCTTCCTGTTAAGTATATGAATCATGGGAATCACCTGGCTTAGGGTGGACATGTGCGTACTCATCTCCCTGCTGGCGGCTTCAAAAGGTTTGAGAGCGTGGCACACCGACTGCATCACCTCCCACTGGTCACAGCTGATGAGCTCTCGGAAGCTGCACTCTATGGACATTTCATCGATGGCTCTCTTCTGTTCGATGAGACGTTCGAGCATATGAAATGATGTATTCCACTTCGAGGGAACGTCTTGGATTAGCTGGTGCTGAGGCAACTCGTACTCCTTCTGCAACTCTGCTAACTTCTCTTTTGCTTTTGCTGACCGATGGACGCGCTCGCAGATCTTCCTCGCGATACTCAGCAGATTCTGAACCATTCTCTGGCTTTTAATGGCCTCGTTTACAATGACATTAACGGTGTGACTAAAACATTGTACGCTCGAGTGATCGCCTTCGTTTAAAGTTTTCTCTATGCTCTGGTTGTCAGTAACAGTAATCCCAATCTGAAGGCCAATGGAAGTAATCCACGTCTCCCACCAGTACTCCAACTGCTTCTGAATGCTGATGCCATTGTAGTCGCAGTCGATCTGCGATACGTTTAAGAGTGCTGAGCAATGGTAATCCTCACACTGCGGTCGAAATGAAGACTCAAAGGTTACCCAGTGAGCTGTCAGTGTCAGATATTCTCGTGTTTGGTTGCTCATCCATATCCCGGAGGTAAAATGGATCACTCCGCTTTCAGCTTCCTTAAGATGTGAAATAATGATTTGTTTTACGTTATCATACATATCTGGAATTGCTGTCCTAGAAAAGTAAGATGGAGAAGGTAAAGAATACTGAGGTTGCAAATATTCAAGCAGCCTGTTAAAGCCAACATTGTCTACAAAAGAATATGGCTGAAGGTCAAGTGCAATCATTTCAGCTACGAGACTCGTTATTTTTTTGGCAACTGGGTGAGAGTCACAAAACTTGTCATTGGTTTCATCAAAATTTGAAGAGCCTAGCAATTCCGTGCTCAGAGGCACGTGATTATCCGTCGCCGAGGATAACCCCGTCTCCGAGCCGTCAGTTTTCAACACGTTGTTATGAAACCTCTGCAAATGTCTTAGAAGGCAACTCGTGCCTAGATTTGTTGGCTTTTTCCCCCTGCTTATTGTACGGCCACAGTGCATGCATATCACTTTCGTTGAATCCGCAGAACAAATTGAAAAGTGATTCCACAGTTTTGAGGTCTTCTTGCTGTTAACAGGAAATATGATTTGATTATCGTGTGTAACCATTGTAGGCAAGTCGGTCAGCTTGGAGGAGGAACATTCTGCAGAAGCCAAGGTGGCGTAAGGAGAGTTTGCCAGACTCACGTCAAGAAAGCTCTTTTGGTTTCCAATCACATCGGGGTGGCGTCTGTACAGATGTCTCATCAAGCAGCTTGTGCCCACATCTCCTTTCTTACCACGACTTATCACACAACTGCAGTACCTACACACTGCTTTTAGACTGTCCGACGGCGACAGCGAAAAGTGGTGCCAGACTTCGGATTTAAGCCTCTTCATAATCCTTTTGTTCTGCTGAAACACAGCAGTGGGTTCAAATATTAGTGGACCTAATCCCTCACACTGTTTCTCAGGAGATGAAACAAAGGAGACTTCAGCTATATCATCAGAGGAAGACAGCATCGAGTCTTCCACTAAAGCATCTCCAGAAGAGAGATTAGCGTGGATCTCCTCAGAGATCCTGTCTGGAGAAGAAGAAACAGAGGTTGATTCTTTCAGCAGTTTTTCAGGAGAGGAGGACATGGAATTCAGATCGCTGTCTGAGGGTAGTAGAGAAGGCAACAGAGTTGGAGGTGCAGTGTAGAGGGGTGGTATGCTCGTTCCACCCCCGTTCTCTTGCAGGACGATGGAACGATGGGCTCTCCACATGTGTCTTATTAAGCAACTCGTCCCCAGGTCTTTCCCATTTTTTCCTCTACTGAATTCATTCATGCAGTGGATGCAAACAGCTTTAGAATTATCTAGAGGTGACAAATAGAAGTGTTTCCAGACAGCAGATCTCCTTCTGGAACCCGATGTGCTCTTTGGAATCACGACAGCTTTTTCTGCCGCGTTCTCCACGGTGTCATCGTACTGGTTGTTGGGTAGCTGTGGAGATGACTCCACCATGACCTCTTCTTTGATGCACTTCTCAGAAACGGAAAGATCTGCTATTTCTTCAGAAGAAACAATAGAAACAGATTCCTCAATTATTCGATCTGGAGACGGTATTTTAGAAGCCACTTTCTTGACCAGTTTTATGGGGGCTAACATAGAACTCAGATCTCCAACATCTGCAGACTGAGGTGGCAGTAACAGCGTAGGTGAAGAAAAGGAGGATATACCTGGCATACTTAGATTGCTTTGAACGAGTACAGTGGGATGGGCTATACCTGGCATACTTCGATTTCTTTGAACGAGTACAGTGGGGTGGGCTCTCCTCACATGTCTCATGAGACAACTTGTACTCAGGTCCTTTTCATTTTTACCCCTGCTAAATTCTTTCAAACAGTACATACATATTGCTTTAGTGCTATCTCTTGGAGATATAGAAAAATGATTCCAAGCAGGTGACTTTTTTCTGGAGCTTATGTTTCTGCTAGAAAGGAGGCTTTGTGTCACAGCTTCCATTGCTACATCATACAGAGTACTGCTGTACTGAGAAAAAAGAGATCCATAATTATCTTCATTTTCTGCAGATAAGTATTTGCCAGGGTTGGTGGTAATGAAGTTCTTTTCTTTGTCTTCTTGTTCATCACTGCTGTCCTCATGTTTGAAATCATCTTGCTCTGTCTTTATATCCATCCTTTCTAGGGTACAGTTAATGCTGTCTTCCTCTTGCTCTACTTTTAAGTTATTGATTTTACCCAACACAAAATTACCATCCATTCTGGGGGAACCTGCTTTTCTCTCGTCCATAGGTGACAAATTTCTTCTTGTCAAGTCTTCATTTATTAATAAATATAGATAATTTAAAAGACTACTTAAAATATGATTAAAACAATATCTCTTGTGTACTGAATGCACCAACACAAATGGGTGTACGTGTTAAAATAATCTCTGGTTTATGATCTGTGTTGTGCATCTGAAAATATAATTAGTCATAAAAATGCACTTTATAGACTTAAGGAAAAAAAAAAGACAAAAAAAAAAAAAGACTTAATGGAATCTCATTTTTTCCCCAGGATCAGGACATTTCAGGTCATAGATGAATGTTCTCAAGGACGGCTACTGTTAAATGCTTCATGTTGTAGATATAATCCTAAAAAATGAATGTTCTATTTTCCTGTTGATGGAGGCCATTCTGTTCATCTTGATTGGGCAACTGCAATTCTTTTGCACCATCTAGAGATAAAAGAAAGAAATAAATCAGAAGACAAAGTTGACCAACACTTTAAATACCTACAGTAAAGGTGAACTGAAAAGATGTGGTAAATGTCCCATCGTTTCCTGGTGGTGGTTTTGGTTGTTTTTTTCTGAGACAAACCCAATTCAGTGTGATACTGAAAAAAAGAAACCCAGCATTTTCTCAATGCATTCATTTATTGTGGGTAAAAAGATGTCTACACGTGCAGCTCTGGTTCAGCTTTGACAAAACCCATGGAGTCCAAGCATCGCTTTTGTCTTTGCTTGGCCATACCTGTGCCTCATCCTACATCCTGATTCAACCACAGTAGAATGAGATGTAACACACAAGCACACACTCTATAGCTGTTTACATCCCCAGCTATGAATACAAGCAGGCATTCCATCGTTAGCACAGGAAATATGGACTTAACCCCAAACCTAAAGTTACACTCCTGTACACGTGAGCCCTTCATACTGACAGCAGGGTTTAAAAACACATTTTCCAAGAAATCTCAGCAAGTGTTCAGCACTGACACACTAATCTCACTTCCTCTGGCCATATTCTCACATCTTTACATTCGTGCCATAACACTCCCCCACAACACCATACTACAGACACAAGCTACCTTTAGATTTCCACGATTAAAACCAGAAATGCTTAGTTTAGGATTTCTGGGCTGGGCAAACACCACATATATACACTGAGGTCTTCAAAAAGCTTAACAACATCCCTCAGACACAAACAATTCCCTCCCCACCAACAATTCCAGTACAAACAGTAGGGTTTTGAAATATTAATCTGCATATTAATCAACAATGGGCTCAAAAAGCAGAACTCCCCACACAAACCTGAGGAAGCTGTCTGCATTTGCCAGCAGATTTTATGGGGCTCTTTCTCCCCAGCTGAAGATAAAACCCAAATCTGAATCAGTTATATAAAAAATGTCTCAAACAATTTTCATGTGTTGCTCAAAACCAAGAAGGATCTCTCTCAGCAGACAAGAGATGGAATTAGCCAGAGCTACAAGGCACACAATACCCATTTCTGTGTAAAGAGCAGTGTCCCATTAGCTTTGTAATTCATTAATATCTCTCTCAGACTTATTTACAAGAGACATTAGAAACACATTTGCTGTCTAGTTCAGACTGTTTGGAAAGCCTGTCATAGCAATAACTTTACTTCTTCTCAAGTGCAGGGACAGGGAGAAGGGTGGGCAGCTATGTTAAGAGAAGGGAGATGGTACACTCAGAACCTGCAGAGGAAAGCAGTAACTCGATTTCCTTCTGTGAAAGTTTTAGTATTTGTGCTCTGCCCTTCCCTCTCCTTCTCAGAGGAGAAAAAACCCCAAACAATGAAACAAAACATGATTACAGACAGGAGGGTCGAGCACGAAGAGCAGCAAGCCTAATGAAGGGAGATACTTCAAGAAAAGCTCTCCATTGCTAGAAGAATTTTAACACATATTACCTTCCACTTGCTTAGATGTGAAATCACATCTAAGAACAACTCTGGCAGCAGAGACTAAATTACACCACCCAGTATAAAACTGAAGAGGAGTTAGTGCTCACACACCTCTGGCTGATGTGGCAGAACATGCATCTGGGACAGGGAATGCAAGATGGTCCACATTTTTCATAGAAATCAGTCTAAGGGGATTTTTCATCTCTAATTTGTTCTGATCTGCTCGTACTGCTAACAGAAGAAGGAATACATAACAAGCTGCTGTGATTTAGGCTCACAGAATAGAAAGGCTCAGAAGCAGACTCCATGCAGAGCTTAGGGAACATAAATTATGCATGGGAGTGCCAAGTTACAGTAAGCACATTACAGATTCCTAGCTAGATTTGCACAAAATACATTTGTGCTTTCATTGGCATCGGGTTCTGTTGACGTTGGGCACAATTTCTTTGCCTCCAAACAGGTAATCTCATCCCTGGCCTTTAATTCCTGTGATTTCTGAACTCTGTGAGACAATTCTACGCTTTGAAGAGAAAAAGCCACGTAGATGCTTCACCTGTCCCTGTGCTGATAAGCTCAACACAGCTAAGCCTGAAGTAGCTGTGATGAGAGCAGTTGCAAACTTCAGAACAATCCTGAGCTAGACTGGTGTTCATTCACCCTGCCAAGGGTTCCTAATCATTATCAGCCATTATCATACAGATTCAAACTGTGAGGACCTAACCATTTCACCCTAAATCAGCTCTGAGTACACAGTAGCCCCTAGCTGATGCCCTGTAGTTAAATACTGATGGCTCTGGTCCTTGATGGGCTGGCTACTGAAGTTGAGGCAGATAAGGGAGAGAGCCTGGTGGGCTCTGAAGCAGGAATCGTGGTGAGAGAATTCTTTCTTCCCCATTTCTCCTGGGTGTTCATAATGCTCCTCATCTCTGCCAGCAGAAAAGGGTGTGGGGAGCAATCTCACCTGCTCATGACATTATTTACTTTATTTTCTAGAGGGCCAGAAGATGTTCTTGTTCCACCAGAAATCTCTCCTGCTTCTTCTGTATCCCTTGGGTTTTAGATTTTACTACTTAAATTGTTGCTTCATGTTTTTCATCCCCCATTTATGAAATTAAACTTTGCAGCTATGTACTATTTCTATACTTAAGCTTGGCTGTGACAGAAAATGCTTTCATGCTGTCAGGAGGGTTATGTTATTAGCAGTGTTACAGAGCTGTGGCCAATTACACTGTTTTATTGTACTTATGACTGAGTTGAAGACAAGAAAACATTAATTACATCTTGTCCACTTTATGGCTGTCCCAGCTCTATATATGGCTATATAGTACATATTTTTTTCTGGGCACTGTTGCTGCCTTCTGGGAATGCAGAATAGCTGGGAATGCAGATTCTTAGAGGAGACTCATGAGGGCTGCTAGGTCACTTCCTGGGAAAGGCTCAAAGTTGGATGTCCCATAGAAGATTTTGTTTGTTTTGGTTTCCTTTTCTCTTTTTTTTTTTTATCCAGACACCTAAGAATGATCTCTGTGGCTTTGAATGTTACTACATCGTGCTGTAATATTGTTAAGGTCCCTCCCTTCAAATACCCCTGAGGATTCCACCTGTGTTTTCTTTAGAACAGTCCCCAAATGCTCAGTGTTACAAAGCCAGATGTGTTTTTCATCTCCCCCTCCCAGGCCATCTCTAGGGAAGAGTCAATCTCTTAAAAACAAAACATTCTGTCCAATTTGAAAATTTTATAGTAACCTAGAACAAAGCAGGGATTTGGTTATGATCACTTTTACATTGCTTATATACTCTTGGACATAAGCTACTCCCAGTTAAAGACTACTGCTAAACAAACAGGATAGTCAAGAAGGAAAATGTTTTCAAATAGAGAAAAAGGCTACAGGCAGTCAGCTTGAAATTAAAATGATGTATGCCTTTGAAATCTCCTCAATTAGATACAGACAAGAAGCAAAACAAAGAGAATTGAGAGTCACCTTGCAACAAAAGTCTTCAAAGAAAAGAAATGGAACTGGAGAACAATTATCCCCTCAAATGTACTACTTTGGACTATTAGCTCCTGAGTGGCTGCAGCCAGGCAGTGGTTTGCTGTGTAAGAAGCCTTCAGAAACATTTTATAGGATTTTCCCTTTAAAATGGGATTACTGAAAGCATATGGTGGTTGACAAGAAGCAGGAGGAGAACGTCACAGATCCAAAATGTGCCAGAACAGCCTGTCGTGACTAGGAGAAGTCACTGATGAAGGAAGGGGGTCAAAAAAGAGGGAAACACTGGTGTCTTGGGGGTATTTCAGCAGAGTATTTGTTTATCAAGCAGACAGTGACCTGCAAGCTTTAAACTATTTTAGCTTTTGGGTTAAGTAGTGAGGCAATAATCATGGACTTGATTATATTACAGAATCTTAGTGCAAATAATCGTCTAGAGAAAGCAGTTTAAACCAAAACCATTTCAATTATCACACAAGTGCCTATAGCTTAAGTACAGGCAAGAGCCTGCAAAATGCAAGAGGAGTTGTTTTAGGGATGCAAAATGTGGAGACAAAGTGGAAGCAAAATTATTTACTAGCTTGACAAAAAAAGAAATCCAAAGTTGTGACAGATTTTGAGTGTAGGTGGTACATAAAAGCACAGTAAAAACTATTTGCAGAAGCAGATGCCACTTTTTTAAAATAAGCAATGCTAATTGTTTGGTTTTGGAAATGTACAGGCATCATTAAAAGCATCAAGTAAAAAGAAAATCCCTAAAAGCAAACAATATAAATGATAAGGAGGAGATATTTTTAGAAATTACTACTAGTTTTCACTTTGATGGCAGGTAGTGGGCTGATTAAGAAATATGTGCTCAAAAAAATGAAATTAACACCCCCCAAACCCATGAATAAAGAAAAAAACAACAAAACCAAAATATCCACTCGAGAAGAAATAAAAGAAAACAAAACACACATCCAAAACCCTGCAGTGAAGCAGCAGAACACAGTTTTATAAACTAGGTGAACCTCACTGCTTTTCAAGTTACAAATCTCTTGAAGGAAAACTAGGAATATTTACTCATTCTTTTTCTTAAAGAAGTTTCCCCTGACAAAATACCAGCACTAACTCACCCCTAAAGAGCTGCTGAAGTTCACAAGATACTGAGTAATTACAACAGGACTTTAGAAGAGGCTGCAGAACTAGCATGTTACTCACACTCTGCAACGAGGTGGGTGCTGAGCTCCAGTCCCACTGAAACTCCCACAAATCCCCACAGATGCACAAGCATTACCTGGGATCAAAGTTAGGCTTGGGAAAGTGAGGCTCAATAAAGAGGCAAGTTGGGAGCTCATGGGAGTTGTGATTTGCAGAGAACTGTTGGGATAACCAACGCTGGACATTGCTCTTTGTTGACAGGAATAGAGTCACAGAAGGACCTCTAGGATCATCCAGTCCGGCCTACTCTCCACCCTAACTGAATACTGGACAAAGAACAGCAGACATTTTGATTCATCTTGTATGAAAGAGCTGAAGTTTATAGGAATCTGTGTACTTAACAGAAAAGATGTTAAAAAACCCACAAAAATACTAAAATTGGAGAAGCATATGTTCATGGAAGGGGTAACATCACAACCAAAATCATACCTGAGTCAATAAAAAACCCAAATGGGCAGCCACAGAAAAAGGGAAAAAAAAAGACAAAACCTAATACATTTATATTTACATTTTACTAGGGAGAAAACCCCTGATGTTAGAAACTGGAAGTATTTTTATTTAAAATTGCAACTATTTACTATGGTTTTTTTTTTCCTACTCACATTGTTAAAAAAGTGATATATGGAAGTCACAAAAATACATTTATTTTTAATATTAGCTGAGAAATATTATGGAGATTTAAGTCACAAGCTACTGGTCTTGCAGAAATCTGTATTTCTTCTTCCATGCCCCCATCCCTGTTAGTATTTGATCTTTCAGCTTTTGGTTTTATTCCATCTATCCCACCCTGAGTTTTACAAGGTCGTCTTACTCTCAGACTTATCAGGATCTCACTGCCACTAAGGCTTCTGAAGTTCTCCTGAAACACTTGTAGGATGGGCAAAAATGGGTTTAAAATTATTTTTCAAGTTTCATTTTGGAGTGAGACAAACATTTAGGAAAACCTACTTTACAGACAAGGAATGGTTTTATCTGTTTGTGTGCAAGTAAGAAAAGAGTGATTCAGGAGGTGGGGGGAATGATCTCCTCCAAGGCTGGAGCATTTCGTGGATGTGTGGCCAGCCAAGGATGCCACACTTGGGAACTGGAACAGGCTGGGAGGCAGCTCCCAAGGATTCTGTGACTGCTGGGCTTCAGCAGTTAAAGAGATGGGGCAGCATCCTGGCAGGGCAGCTGATGTCCTCATCTCCCTCATCCCTGAAGAGAAGAGGAGCCAGGAAAAACTCCAAAGAGAAAACTAGCATGGCCAGAGGACATAAGGAAGGAAAGAAAAATGTGCTTTGGAAAGCAATGGGACAAAGGCACACGCTCAGTGGCTTGGGAGACAAGGCAGGAAGAACAAAAGCCCTCCAAGAAAGGTATGTGAGGTCCCTGGGGAGTTCATGAGACTTGTCAGGACTCGACACCGAGACCTCCGATTTACCCAAACCATTTCTGCCTCCTCAGGTTGCTGAGAAAACCTCAGTGCTTGGTATAAACTGAGGCCAAAATCAGTCATTCCAGACACAGGACAAACCAAGGTGTGGAGAGCTGAGTATTTACAGCTGCAACTGTCAGCATTAGACTCTCGAGTACTCCATCCCAATTACAAATGCAGGAATGTTGCTAAAGTAGAGACTGAAAAAAATAATGGTGTAAATAATCCCACCCTTTCAAGCCTCCTGTCCCCCAAAACATCAAATAATTTTACTGGGAACATGGGCTATTTTATACTGAGCAGCAAAATAGATCCATTAGTGCCAAGTTTGGGGGTTTTTTGGATGGTGGTCTCTGGACTCCCCCCCCCAATTAACAATAATGCAGGAAGATAACAAGCTGAGCAGCACAGCTCAGAAGTGACAGTTTTAGTCTTAGACTCTGGTTAAAAGGACAGAGTCAAGTTAAAATGTAACCAGCACGTGGAAAACACCTAGCATTGCACACACTCAAACCCAGCCTCTTACTCTTTTAAAAAGCAGTTTATTTTGTACATCTTTTTTTTTTTCCTCTTGCTGTTGTAAACATCAAAAAGCCTGTGGGACTCTGTTCACTGATCATTGTCAGATATTCCTTGAAACTTAAGGAAAGATTCAAGAACTAAAAGCCCCAGCTTTGTACAAGTATCTCCATCTCAAACCCTAACTCACCTGCATCCCAGTGTGTGGAAGTGTGTGCACTAGCTCCCCCTGCACAAAACTACACCAGCTCTTACACAGAGGTGTAAAAGGAGAGGAAGCAATTCAGGATAATGGCAAAACTGGTATCATTTCCAGATTAGCATCATGAAAATAATTATTTTGAGATAGACACAAAGCAGAATGATGTAAAATTTCATTAAAAAATGGTTTTGGTTGTTGGCTTTGGGTTTGTTTATTTTTATGAGGATACAATTTGTAGTTCAGTTCTTACACCAGTAAGAATTTAGTTCTGGAGAAATCAGTCTTTGTATTTTAATTGACTAATTATTAAGCATGTATCTATTTGAAGCATCATCCTCCACCACCTGGGTTTAAGCTGCACTGTTGAACACTGCAAAACCTGCAGCACAGAAATCCCCATTCCACGTGATTTCAAACACCACTTATCTTAGAACTGAAATAAAAATGCAAAGCTAAAACAACAACAACAAAATCACCTCAGCCAAAGCAATGTCACTCCTAAGTTTTACATTAAAAAAAAGAAATCTCACTGTGTTGCATGTACAGATAGCAACACCACTCCCACCTACAACCACCTGATAAGCCTCTAATTGTTGCTATTTTTTTTCTTAGTGCACTAAAAATACCAGCAGATCTCAAACTGGGCTGTCTTCTTCCACATGTCCTTTGCTAACTTCCCACAGCAGGTCATTATAAGGAGGAAAAACCAAACAAAGCAACCAACCAGAACAAAACAAACCACCACACACACACAAAACCTGATAAATACCTCAAGTGTTCCTGCTCTTTATCAGGTATGATACTACTGAAGCAATCCCTGTAGGATACATCTCTGTTTACACGTGCCAGTGTCAGGTCTGTCAGTATTGCTGAAAACATCAGCATTTTAACTAATTTCATTCAAACTTTCAGCAGGATTTTCCTGTGTCTTATGCAGCAGTTTAATGTTGCTCCAGGTGAAGGCTACAGAAGATTGCACTCTCATTTTTATCATCTGAAATTTCTGATAAATAAATATTACATGCCAATAAGATGGGGAAGTTCTTAATGTTACAAGAAAAAAATATTCCCTTTTTTAAACAGCTGAAGCATGTATTGTTTGGCTTAGAGCATTTTTAGTGCAGGACATCAAAGCTGCTTTTAGTACCTCATGCTGTACAATTTGGGTTTGAGGGGAGATGACCAAAGGCTGCAAAAACATAACAGGAGGATAAAATGCAGAAGATTAAGACAGAGTAGGGAAGATGTATCAGTATTCTCACCCAACACACAACCAAACCCACGTGACAAGATAAATTCTGACAGAATGAAAGACAAAACATTTATTCCATGTTGGGAGAGAACAGTAGCCTGCTTTCAGAAAAGGATCAGAAAATTCAAAGTTCCTCTGACATTTCTTTTCCACAAGTGACCAATTCCTCTGCCTAGCCCATTAAACTTTTCTCTTCCTCTTCCTCCTGTGCAGTCCACAGCTGATGAAGGAAATGGGATAGGACTAGAACAGGTTTTCTAGTCACCTGTCTAGTCCACCCTCCAAACTTATAGTAGAAAACACAGGCATTAAAAAATAAATTACAGAAGTGTATCTTTAAACCCAGTAAAAGTGAAACCTTGAACACTTGAAGGATGATTTCAAATGGTTAAAAATGAGACACCTGCAAAGGAGAAAGCTGAGGGTTACAAAGCTGAGTAGCAAGATGAAGAAGAATGAAGCAGCAGTTAGGGGGCATGCCATGTCTTGTGCACAGCAACTCTTCTTGGAGCTCCTGCTGAAAATATCCATGTAAGTGAAAAAAACCCTCACAAGATGGAAACACAGGCCCTTACAGAACATAATAACCTGTTTGAATTATATTCTTTCTTTTAATAAAGATAAAGTTACCTGTTGAATTGCTAATACTATTATATATTACTATCAATTTTGATAGATCAAGCCTGAAGAGGTCAATTTTAAAACCCCTTCACAGATATCCATGAGTCCAATTCTGTGCTGCTGCTGATGTCAGTTGGTTACAGGTCCTCAGACAGTGTCTCCTGTGCTGTGCAGAGGTTTGCCATTATTTACATTATATACTGTATTTGTCTGTGTGCAACAGGACACAGTACTGGGCTTATACGATGTGTTTGTATCCTGACAGGTTTGGGTGCATGAAGGCAGAGAAAATGCAGGTCTTAGTCTCTCAAAAGCCAAAAAAATGTATTTTCAAGAGGATTAACAGTAGTATAAATACTTAGGAGGGAATTTTTTTTACAGTTAAGCTTAATCTTTCTTCTAGCATCCAACTTTACTTCAGAAGATATCTCCAGTTGCAAAAGTAATCTGTTTCTTCTCTGTAACAGGTATCTTCTTCCTTCCTCGTGTCATAATTTGAGGGAATACAGATAGATTTCACTTGAAATAAGCAAAAAACATCTCTTTACTAAATAATATTCACAATACCATCCCAGATAATATAGAGTTCAGAAACAATGAGTTCCATCTTGCTAACAAGAACTGCAACAAAACCACCAGGTAACTTTAAAAAGCTTCCACGTCACATGCAGGCAGAATTGATCATGCCCATGAACTTCTTATGCCCCTGGTTTTTGTCATTTGGTATTTTCTAAGTAAACTGTACTTTCAGGATCAACAGCATCTGACATTTCCACCTGATATCCCAGTTTTAAACCAAAACAAAACCAATCACCTCAACTGGGTCCCTCTCAAAACAAACACACCTATTCATAAAGCAGAGGAGAGAGATGTGAGTGTCTGGATCTCCCTACTCCCATATCAACCAGTCTGCTTCCAGGATGGCAGGGTCTTTTCCCTCTTCAAGAGCCACATTCTCTTTGCCTTCTTCAAGACAAGGTGAGACTTTGCAGCAAAGACCCAGCTTACACACAGAACCAGGCCAGGAAAGCTGACATTGCTTCCACTGTTCAGCATTAAGAGGAAATCCAAAGAGACACTCCTGTCCCTGGCAAACAAATAGCTTAGTCTTCTCCCAGAAGAAATGGTTTGTAGGAGAACCATCCTACTGCCAGAGACAAAGATTTTAATTTGAGCAAACAAGGTTTTGCTCAAGGAGATAATGAAAACTACAACAAGAATTTTCATTAAGAATAAAGCTTTTTGTAGTACCTATTCTAACCAGTGCAGTTTGTGAGCTTGAATTCACATAATGCAATCTGTAATTCAAGTAAGTTTTACAGAAGAAGGTTCCACATGGGCTTTATTCAGAGCAGGAGCCACGACATTTTTAGTACAAGAGCAGGTAAAGAAAAGGGTTGCCCTTGCTGTTGCCATTTGCTTGATTCCTGGTATTATACAGAAGCCATACTTATTTTAATAAACCCAATACTTTGTGAGGTTAAAAAAAAGGGAAATAAAAACATGTAGAGAAAGGAGAAGGATCAGTAATCTCCCTGTTCATTATGAACATGATTATATTTCCTGTCATAAACAGATTATGGTCTCCCCACAGTGCAGTAAACCACAGCAGCCAGCTTAAAATCACTAGGAAAGGAAAAGAAGAGAACCTCAATTCCTACTGTTTCCATGTCAGAACCAAAGATGCTGCCAACAGCATGATCTGCACGTTGTTTGGCTCCCTGAAAGCTGACCCACTCTCCCGACTACTTCAGCAGCTCCTACTGCAAGTTGCAACAAGTGAAAACCTCTCTTGTAAAGAGTATCACCCTGTTGTCTTTTGGTTGTTTGGTTTTTCCCCATCTGTAGATACACTCCCACAGTTATTAGCATATCGTGTTCCTGCCTTTAATGCGGAAGAAGGGGGAACCACAGAGTAAAAATAGAAAACATGATATGATTACCATTATCTATGCCACATTTTAGCAAGGATTTGTGGTCCTAAATCTTAAATAAGAAAAGCTCTCAAGCTAGGAGCCAGTTGTTGAGTGGGAGCTGGAAAGAGGCAGCAGTTTCTGTGCTACTCTTTGCCCTCCCACCTCCTCATGGCTCGTCTAACACTAACAAATCCCTTTAATTGGGAGCTAGATTTTCTTCAGGGATCTGAACTGCACATAAAAGCTATTCCATAGCATATGCACTGGAAGGCTTGGATTCTTGCAGTGGATGCTGTAAGAATCTGACATTTCTGACCTTCTGAAGCTTCACTCTAACAGAGAAGATAACACCTGGAATATTCTGATCTTTGCTCTCCCAAGACTCCAGCTCTAAGTACCTGTTCTACCAAAAGAGTGACTTCTTAATCACAAATGAAGAAAGCATCATGGACAGAGGAACATTTGCAAAAGGGTACCTCCCTGAGCTGCACTGCTCAACTCTGGGACCTAGTGTGCAGTATAGCATATGGTATGCATATAGTACTGCCTAGAGTATGCAGTAACTTGTTCAGAATACACTGCATGGTGCAATCTGTCCTGGCACACACATCACACCTTGAGTATTGATACACTGAGGCACAGAGGAAAAACAAAGTCAGTCTCTGACTACCACACCATGAAAAGCACCCCAGCAGAAAGCAGTATGGTCTCACTTAAAAGATGATGTATTTGATGTATTCTTCACATGTTATATTGACCAAAATAAACACAGAAAAATGAGTGTTCCCTATAAAAAATTAAAATAATTAAAGGAAAAATAAATTGGTCACGAGAAACTCAAAATATATCCTATAAATGTATTTTTAGGCTGACCAAATTTATCTAAGCTCTACTCCAGAGTGTTTACAACCTGAATTTCAAAGAAACACATGAATATGACCAAAAAAAACCCACCCACACACACAAAACAAAAACACACCAGGTGATAAAATGTATACACTTCCCTGTCAGAGTTCAAATTGGCATTTAATTTCTTTAAGTCTAACCACTTGCAGACTTTATTATCTATCAGAACAACTGAATTTGCTGCCAACCATTATTTAATCTGGGATTATAATTCAATAAATAGTGCTTGAAGATACTAAAACCAAATACTCTTTTTCAGTAGGCAGGTAGCACTATGAAAGCTTTTAACCTTGAGAGCCACTTTAGAAAGGCACTTCAGGTAGAACTATAAAATTCTGCAGTGCTTGACATCACACAAACAGTGCAAAGCATACAGTAACTCTGGGGTGAGTACAGAATTTGGCATTAAATACTGAGAGTGAATATTTGGGTACTGTGGCAAAAGCATTGTCCCTTTTATCAGATTTCCTGCAGTGATCTAGAACTGACTCAAAAGCTGGCTACAAATGATTACCTTTGGCTATGCTATGGACCTGGAAAGCACTAGCAGCTCATTTTTGCTTTGATACAGAATGATACACAAGCAGATTTAGTATGTAACAAAATCCCCCACACCTTCTGTATGTGTCACCTAGGAAAACTGTCCTTCAAGAAACAAATCTGAATTGTGTTTGTATTTTAATTTCCCAACAGAGTCCAGTCTTACAAGGACAGGTTGAGAGAGCTGGGGTTGTTCAGTCTGGAGAAGAGAAGGCTCTGGGAAGACCTTACTGTGCCCTTCCAGGACATAAAGGGGGCTTACAGTAAAGATGGAACCAGACATTTAGCAGGGCCTTATCATTGTTTAGATTCAGCTGGACACTGAGCATCACACAGCTCCTTGCTCACTCCTTCCCCCAGTGGGATGGGAAGAAGAATCAGGAGCAAAAGGTAAAAAAGAACCTGGGTTGAAATAAGGAGAGCTTAATACAAGACAGAGAGAGAAGAAACAACAGCAATAACACTACTACTAGTGAAATAACAGAGAAACCAAGCTATGTACAGCACAACCACCCACCACCTGGAACAGCCATGGGAATTGTATGTGCTTCCCAGGGCAGCTCCAGCCTGCTCCCCCTCACACACCGACTGTGACTTCACTGGGGTGGCCAATGGGGCTGGTTTGGGTTCACAATCCTGGCTGTGGCCCCTCCGGGCTTCTTGTGAAAATTAACCCTCTCCTAGCCAAGCCCAGGGCAGGCCTGTAATGACTGGAGAGGGGTAATGGTTTGAGACTAAAAGGAGTAGATTCAGACTGGAGATGAGGAAGAAATGTTTTTTTTTTTACAGTGAAGGAAGTGAAAGACTGGAACAGGTTGCTCAGAAAGGTGGTGGAAACTCCATCCCTGGAAACATTCAAAGTCAGGTTGCAT
The DNA here is from genome assembly GCA_013399075.1 of Chloroceryle aenea. Classification (NCBI taxonomy): domain Eukaryota; kingdom Metazoa; phylum Chordata; class Aves; order Coraciiformes; family Cerylidae; genus Chloroceryle; species Chloroceryle aenea. Next base: position 156,017 of record VWZY01002610.1, on the reverse strand, counting down.
GGGGCTCTAGGCAACCTGATCTAGTTCAGGATGTCCCTGCTGACTGCAGGGGAGGTTGGACCAGATGACCTCTAAAGGTCCCTTCTAACTCAAACTACTCTATAATTCTATGACCCCACCAAGACTTCCCAGCACATTTCACCTGTCTTAAACATTTAGCCCATCTATTGCCAACATGCATGCTAACCTAGAATATAGGCAGCTTAAAACTTGAACTGTTTTACTCAGGACAAGAAGGAAGGGGTAAAAAAAATAAACTGAAAGCTCTGAAATGCTAAACAGTAACATTTATTGTTAATCTACAATACAAATGCTGATCTGCATATGAACTTTTTTTTTCTACTGCACCTTAGTCAGGAATCTCAGGCTTCCAAAAATTCTGCACTCAACAGCTCAAACTGAATATATAAAGAAAAAAAAAGGCAACAACACAAACCAAAACTGTTTCAGACAAAAAAAATCCTAGAAGGTATTAAAATTTACTCTATCATTCCAGACATGAAAATCTGAATAAGATGAGTGTGATTTGATTATAGGATGAATGTAGGATGTGAGTTACCTCCCCCTTTTTAAGGTGTAGGCTACAGAGTGAGGATGTCTATATATGCCAGAGTGAGACGTGCCCCACAGATCATAAACTAGTCCCTGTAACCCTGTAGAGATATCCAGGTTTCCAAACTTAATTTTTAAGTCTCAGGCACTCCTACAAACCTCCTGCTAAATTACTAAGCTCCATCCAAGCCAATGCACAGGAATACAATTGTTCATTACCTGTATCCACTGGCTCACTCTAAAGTAGCAACAAGGCCAGAAGACCCACTACAAACAACCTGCCCACTGGTTTATTGAGAAAAACAAACAAAAATACTTACACATCTGTTCCACTGCATGCAGGCGGCTTCATTGGAGGTTAAATATTTGCTACTCAAACTTAATGATGATGATTGTATCTAAGGAAAAGAAGAAAGTAATTAAATTAATTTTTTTTAGTCACATTAACTGTCACGGTGGCAAGTCATGAGATGTTTTGAGTTTCTCTTTAGGTGACAGCTCCAGGAGTTGCACTCACATGCCTGATCAGCTCTCACCTTCTTTCCAAACCCCTAGCCTTCAGAACAGTCAAGAAAAACTAGACATTTTCAACTCTAGAGCTCCAATGCACAAAAAGTATAACACATAACCCCTCCAAGATGAGTACTAACAAGACTTAAAAGTCAAATTTTTCTATTTTTCTGGGTGCTGCTCCATTTTTTTCATGCTTTGGGATGACTGTGCTTCAAGATGAATGAAACCAAGTCTACACTGCATGCCAGATGGCAAAGGAGCTCGCCAACACCTTTCAGTGCACTACAGGATTCATCTGGCAGCTTGCTACACCTCCTCTTTATGAGCTAAAGGTACTGCTTACACACTGCACCTAGCATCTGCATTAATCAACATGTAATAGCATAGGATCAACATAAGATTATCATTCCCCATGCATGAGAAATGAATGATTGCAAGTGGAGCGTATTAAGTCAGATATTTGGACTTAGCAACACAGACCAAAGCAGTCTATCTATCACAGGTCATATTTCTGGAGTTTTGCAACTGCAGTTCCACTGGCCATTATACAGACAGGAGTGTCACTGTGCAGGGACCCCAGCTGTCTCACTGCCTCAGTGCACCAAAAACACCCCAACCAACCAAGAAATCTTTCTGCCCTCCATGAAAAGCCCAAAAGTAAACTTTGACTCCAAATCCAAATGCAGCAAATGCTGGAGCCTGCAATGGGTAAGTGTTCAGGACAGTGTTTTGTCCTCTTTTCTAAACTTCATGTGGATCAAGCAGTAACAGGGGGTTAAATCAGCTCTCCCCATCAGTCAGGCCTTCCTGCTCCTCATTCAGACTGTGGGACAGTGATAGACAGATCTATGTATACACATAAACACATTTTTCTCCTCTGAGAAGGTGAACACCTCTCACAGTGTGGGAAGTTCTGATTGCTGCCTTACATATAATTCATTCTGTAATGCACAGTGACTTTTTCTACTGACATTTTCACTTAAAAATACTTCTGTCCTCTTAAGCAAGTGAAAACATCTCCAGAGCTGTGCAGCTGGGTAATTTGACTGTTAAGATGAGACACCTCAGCTGTCCCTGCTACAGCAAACATTTAAATAATGTATACAAAGAGGAAGGTGTCAGGCAAGGAGACCGAGACCCACCCCGACACCGGGTGCTCGGCAGAAGCAGTCAGGGAACTCTCCTGAGAAGTGGATTCAGCTCCCGAGGCAAAGCAGGGAAGCAAACCTGGCTCTCCCACATTCCTTCCAAGTGCCAGAGCCATCGACTACAGGCAAGATACAGAGTACAAATAATTCATCTTTATCCCCCCCGATGTCTTTAAAAACCCCACCACCCTTTCATTCCTATTTTCCCCTTCTTTCATTCATTAAAGATGACCATAAAATAACTTTCAAGCCAAGCAAAACATTAATCAATTAATGATTGGGTTTTCTTGACTGTTTATTTTAGTGTGAACAACAAGAAAAAAGTCATTTTAACTGGATCTGAGCTTCTTTTCTTTAAAGGCAAGCACTGATTCAGAAAACAGCACCCCAAATTACAGTGCAGGTAAACAGCATAATTACCAAAACGTTAATGAAGTGAACCTCTTTGGGACAAAATGGGTACAAATTCTTTTCTCATTGTCACACAAGACAAATATATTATTAGCTTTAAAGACCTTTTTTCAGTAGATTTTGTAAAGAATTGCAGAAGAATGTGTCAGAACTGTTCAAACAAAGCTGGTTTCGACCATAATTTTCAAGCTATTGACTACTGAAATCCAGAAATGGCTTTTGTATTAAACACACCAAGCATCTGAGCTCTCAGTGCAAATATTACTCTTAACACACCAAAGGCAAACACATAGCTGACACTAGTGTATTTAAACTAGCAAACACAATGCAAAAGAAAAATAAAATAAAAATAATCCAACCAGCAGCCAGAGAGCTGGAACAGTGAACTAGTAACCCCCCAAACCTTCAAAGAGGGAGCATCCAACCCAATGTATCACTAAAAAACCAAGGGGGAAGAGAAGGAGTTAAGAAATGGGAGGCCAGTGTGCAGTAATAGCAAAACAGAGCACACAGGTTGCAAGTTTAAATGAAGATTATGGTAATATTGTAATATCTCTTATGTCAACATCCACTGAACACCAGACTTACACAGGTTAGAGGAAAGACTGATACTTGACGTTGCAATATGTTGTCCAGTATCAATAATTCACAATTTGTTCTGAATTATCACACTTGAATGAAAATAAGGACCTTAAAAATGAAGCTCTTTGCCTGTTGTTGCTTTAACAGACCACGATACTACGCTCTGTCTCATCACATAAACAAAACCACCAGGCAACCAAACAAAAAACCCAAGACAAAGCCAGCAGAAGAAACCAGTACCACCATGGTTGAACTGTGTATCACACTGGATCATTGACAAGCTCCTTCACTTGGGGGTGATCTTCTTGGATGTGCTTTAAACTGTAGATTTCACTTCAAAGCTATCTTTAGGTCAAGAAACTACTCTTTCATTATTATTATTTTTTTCACTAACTGGTTGAAATCAAACAATCCCACTGCTGTGAATTGACAGCTATTGATGGCCCTACTAACTGCAGAATCAACAGCCAAAGTTGTAAGGAAGCCAACACACATCTGCCAGATGCAAGAGAGCAACTTTTGTGAAGCCTTTTTTGAAAGCATGCACTAGAACAGACACTGTGATGTTAATTGCACTGATTTGTGCCAGTCCTACTAAAATACCTAGACCCTCCCTACGTAAAAACAAAGTCAGTCAGGGTGAGTTGATCACTCTGATCTCCACTGTGTAAAATCCCCAACTGAACTACCAATAATAGGGTTTTTTTCTAGCTAAACCTAAGCTACTGCACATGTGTAATCACACCTATTTGCATGAAGCAGATTATTTTGCACTGTACATTACAGCCCACAGCACAGTATGCTCATTCTGAGGATGGTAACTCCTATGCAGTGAGTCTCAGGATTTACCAAATCCTCTCATGCAGTTTTCACCGTGGATAGTGAGAAAATGCAGTAATGTGCTGTGAGACACAGTGGCCAAACATCTTCATTCCTTAATTCAAACCTTCCCAAAGCTACCCAAAAATCTTTAAGTGATTGTATTCAAGATTCTGGGAACTTAGAAGAAAACAAATTCCAAGAAAAAAAGAAAAGAGACAGTGGGCTCAAAGGCCACCAGCAACTATTCCCCATGACCTAAGAGCTTTCCAGGACTTCCTTCTGCAACACCGAGTTCTTACAGATCCTTGATGGGAGAATATTCTACTTTACATGGCCAGACAGTTTCAAATAAACGTGTGAAATTCACTTGCACTCCTGTATTTCCAAAGGAGCCTTAGTGATGTATTATTAGGGGTGCTGAGGCTGAACCCCTCTGCACTAGCTACCCGTGACCCCATGCCACTAGATGCTCTGCAAACACAATTCTCACTCAGGACTCTGGCAGCCTAGGTTTAAAATGAGCCAGAAGAGGTGGAAACATTAAACAGAGTGAGAAGATGTAGCTGACAAGGTAACAGAAAGACAGTGAGCATTACTCTAAGCTCATCACCTGTCTAGCCTTCCACGATTATATACTTTGCCTTTCACATGACCATTGAGGACGATGTACCTGTCACAGTTCTGCTGTATACAGGGTAACAGGAAAAGTTACTGTTATTCCAAAGGATAACTGTTTAGGAACCTAAATGCTTAGCTGGGTATTTCATTTTACTGACTCTCAGGCAGTTACATTTGTCTGCTCCGGAGAACTTCTACCTAATAAATTCCTCCAGATCTGTTAAAGCTGGAAGATACTAGTAACGCTGTCAGTACCACAGCAGATGGACATCCAGCTGTATACAGATGTTCAGCACCTTGTCTATTGGGCTTATACATAGCAGCCAGCCATCAAATTTCCAAGAGTTCACCAAGAATGTCCGCTGCTTTTAATATACAATAAAGAAAGGTAAGAATTCACCTCCACAAAACAAATCTCCACAGTAAATAACACCTCGAGTGACTCTGGCTGGTGTATTTATACAAATACAGGCTTTAGTAGCTGGGGGTATCTTGGGGATAGTTCATAGTGTCTTCCAGACTTCACTACCCCCAGTACACACTCCACAAACATCCTCCCAAGGGTGCACGGCTGCACTTTAAGTGAAACGTTGCCCTGCAGAAGATAAGCTTTAAAAGAACAGAACTGTGCTCACTCTCTTGAAAAGCAAAACACGTGCACATCTTCCAGCGGGGCATGCAGACAACAGCACATAAGGAAAGCCTGAGAGTTATGTTTATGTTATGGGGGCTTGAAAGACTTTGTTTGCTTGGCATTACAGGTGCATGACAGCTCACGTTAAATTACTGACATCTCTCCAAGATACCCCCCCAAGAAACAAGACACGACTGCTTCTCACACAGAAGCACCGGGGAAAAGAGGACATTTTTCTGAGCTGCAAAGTCAAACGCTACTAAACTTAGCAATGATAATAAGAACTGCCATTAATGCAAGGAGAGCTTTTACCTGCGATTGCATTAATGAATGTTTTTACACTTTTAGCAGCCTGCACGTGCAGCGGGCCACTGTAAGTGTATCAAACACCCTCTGAAAACCAGTAAGCACCAGAACACCACCAGTCTCTACCGTCAGCAGCCGTCTCGGCGTAGATGGAGAAGTTACAGAAGAAATTTTTAAGCAAAATGACTGCTGGCCAAGTAGAAAACAAGAGCAACAGTACACGAAAGTTAAATTCTGCAGGTTATCCACACGCCCCTCTCCTGAGGGACGGGGCTGGGAACTTCACCCCGCACAGGAAGAGATGCGGTGTCTACGCCGCGGCCGAAGCCGCTGGCGGGCGCCTGATCCCCTCGTGTCCCACGTTCTCAGGGGGAAAACGGTTTTTTTTTAGGTTTTCCTGGGCTTTAGGTCTCG
>VWZY01002610.1:87606-139549 GCA_013399075.1 Chloroceryle aenea | reverse complement strand
TCGTTCAGGCGTCCCCGAGCCGCTTCACTGGGCTACGTGAAACCCCGGTTCTTTGCAATCCCCTGAGGGTCTTGCTTCTGCTCCGCAGTTGAAGTTGTGGGTGGTGTCTGCTCCGTATGCGTGGAAGCGCTGTTTGCTTACCCTCTCATTGTCTAGGACTAAAGAGCATTCCTGTGTCTTTCTCTTTTTAATGGTCTGCATGAAAATGTCCTTTGAGAATGGAATTCCCTTTCCCATTGAGCAGGGGACCCAGGGACCAAAGGCAATTTGAGGAAGGTAATCAGGACAGGGATTATGAAAGGAATGTGTAGTCCAAAAGTATGTTACTTGTTTTAGCTATCTTACACCTTGATTAAGAAGTACTTTTTGCCTCATACCTTGCGTTCCACACGAACAGCTGTCTTCACATACTTTTGTTGTGGCGAGGGAAAGCTGGTGACTTCTTCCCAAGCAACTGATGCAATTCCAAGAGAAGGGAGCTGTGGATAACTTTCCTGTTTTATCTCCTGCAGTCTGAATTGTTGCAAGAGGCAGAAAAGTGCTCACAGGAGTACATTAAAGTAATTTCATTTTGCTGTTAGTGTGGTATCCTTGTTAGGATTGAATGGAAACTGCTTTAGTTTACTCTTACAAATTTAGGTCCCCGGTCTTCACTCCATCTGCAGGGTACTCCAGGGAGGAGGGAAGAAAGATACCTGAAAAGTAACTAGAAAAAACTCAAACCCATCGCCAGTCACGAATTTGCTCTTCAGGACTCTCCTCTTTATCTGGAATATTTACAGGACATCTGCAAATGGGAGAAATAAAACAAAAAACTGATGTGGCTTTCAGAGCATTTATGTTATTCAGGCTAAGTCTCTATGAAATTTGGCCAGATTACCACCAGTTCCAAGTCTGTGCTCACTGTATTTGTTTGGTATCCGTTCTCTGTTTAACTGCTACTGTAATTTACTTCTTAATTCTATTTACAGCTGAGCATTAGAGAGAAGATGCTTAGATGGTAGCCTAATAGTTTGGTTATTTTTTATCATTCTAGCACATAGTTTGTTTGACTTTTACAATAGTAGTCCTTAGTTTTAAAGCAGGAATATTTGTGCTTTTGAATACTTTCTTCCTTTTCTTATTGCCTGCCTGCAGCCACGCTTAAGAACCTCAGGAGCAGAACAGGCTGGAGAGCTTGGAAACCTAATATTGATGTGTTTTTCTGTGCTGCTGACATGTTTGATTGTGAAGAGTGGACGAGTTGCACATATTTGTTTTATTTCTGAAGGGGGTCACTCCTCTCTTCTCTATTATTGTGTTCAAAACTGTCAGTCCTCATGAACCACTATGAAGAGATACACAACCAGCTAAGACATAGGAAGAGACTCTTTTTCAGTACAGACTTTTTCATCTAGACACAAAGTGCAGTTACATGAGGTAAACAGTGTAAATGATCAGGTTTCTTGGTGGCTAAATTAAAGACAGATATGAAAAAACACAAACATAAACCAAAACCCTTCTGCTCTGTGGTAGGTTGCTTACATTGACACATCTATGTGTTTTGGCTGGAGAATCCCTCGTTATTTGCTCACGATAATAAACAGAAATCAGGGCCATTGTGATGGTTTTGGCCTCTGAATTATGAAATCTGTTGTGAAACTGGGAACTAACTTTTACTTTCAGTTAAATTATCAGTACGCCTTTGTTTCTACTTACTTGACCTTCTGTGGCAGTATTAGTGATTTAAACAACTTCTGTGGTTAGGAAATTAGTATAATTAATGCCTGTGTTGTTTTACAGCATTAAGTTAATAAATATTTCTTCCCTGCTTGTTTGAAGAGGTGGAACCTTTTTAATTCATCTGTTGTTTATACAGAGCAGGTCAGAGGTCGGTCATGATTAAACACCGACTGCTGCCTGCTTTTGTGCTTGTGCTATAAACACAAGTAGTAGGAGTTAAGGATTGTTTGTGTAAAAGTCAGATCTATGAGCAACATAATTCTTGCATGCGTAATAAAACCAGCTTAGATAGGGAAAGCAAGGTCAGTTTGTGAAAGCAGATAGTTCAGACCCTAATTATTTAGTCTTCCTCTAAAAGGGGTTCCTCTGGTACTTTGAAGGTGCACCTTTGAGATTGGCATCCTAGACTAAGCAAAAGGGGAGTAGTTTATGTACATGTTCTTGCTGTGTTTTTCCTGAGATAGATTTGCTGGTCTCCAACAATAATTGTGTTCTGATCTCTCCCTTTCTCTGCTGTTCTGGCAGTACGTGCTAACCCTGGTTGCATTAGTTTAACAAGTACAGAACACTGCCTTGAAGTGCAGAATTGAAACAGTGAGGCTCTAATAATACTTTCAGCTGGTGATTAAAGATCAAGATTTTTTTTTTCTGTAGCTGGATTTTGCAATTTATTAATGATTTATTAGGAAGAAGGGCAATAAAACTTCTGAAACTGACCTTATTCATTGATTTTATAATATTTTCAACCCTCATAGGAAAAAAAAAAGAAAAAGAACAAGCAACACACTGAACATTAAAATGTCAAAAGACAGAAATATGTAAGCTTTTAATTAGAAATTTTGTGATCAAAATACCTGCTTGTCCCAGTCATGGTGCTTCGTAGTAGGGGGGGAAAACCAACTCTCTTTTTGTATGGTATGTGGAGTGAAAAAGAAATCCAGTCCCATCCTCATTAATATAAAGACAGGGAGGTTTTTATCTACTCCTGTTGCTCTGAGGAAACTCTTGAAGGATCTGTTGAGGGAGAAGGGTGTGGGGACCCACACACTTACACACACAGAGAGGATCCTAATCTGGACTCTTTCCTGGGTGCAGTCCATACTGCACCGTGCTAGGCACTGCAAGTTCACTTGTGCTCTTGTCATTCTGTAGAGTCTCACTAAGAATTGAGAAGGGGAAAATGAAAGGACTGTCAAACTGCATACTTGACAGATCTGGAAGTACGTGGGTTTTTCTAGCTTTAAGTATAGCTGTAGTAATTGAGTTGTTAACGTGACTATTGCAAATTGCTCTGGAAAAAGTGGCAGGGAGAAAAAGTGTTTTTCTTTTACAGTTATGTAGTTCCCTTGAGGGGAGATCTGGAGAAAGTGACCTGTACCTGTTGAAAATCATTTCAAACTGCAGACACCCTTCCAGTGTTGGGAAATGTTGCATTAAAAGTTTCCTTCCTGTGTAACTTTTCTGGGGCACTTCTGAAATGTTGGGGTTTTTTTCCTCATGCAGAGAGATCTTGGAGATAGCTTTTTTTTTTATATATATATCAAGGATTTTGTATAGCTGTGCTCACTTGGAGAAGCTGTTAGGAGAGCTATTTATGTAAAAAATGGTGTGAGCAGTCCTATTAAGTCAGGTTACAGGCTTTTTTTATTTTAAATTGAGTAGATATGTTAAGGGCCATAGAACTGAAAGTTGTGTTTGTTTTGCTGCGTGTTTGGGGTTCAGTGCTTTGGGTTTTCTTGTGGTTTTATTTTGTTTGCTTGTTTGTTTTTTGAATATTTCAATGTAAATGTTTAGAGTTCATCATATTAACTGTTGCTCTAATTTTAGGTAAACATTACCAAATGAGGAGGAAAGGAAGATGTCATCGAGTATCGTCAGCAAGACATTCTTCTTCCCCATGCAGTATTAAGCACTCCCCCACTCGGGAAACCTTGACGTACGCTCAAGCTCAAAGAATGGTTGAAATAGAAATTGAAGGTCGCCTGCATAGGATCAGTATCTTTGATCCTTTAGAGATTATATTAGAGGATGACCTTACAGCCCAGGAAATGAGTGAATGCAACAGCAATAAAGAAAATAGTGAAAGACCACCAGTTTGTCTAAGAAGCAAACGACATAAAAATAACAAAGTGAAAAAGAAAAATGAAGCTCTTCCGAGCTCCCATGGTATTCCTGCTACAACTACTCCTCTTCCAGAACCAAAAGTACGGATTGTTGAGTACAGTCCCCCTTCAGCTCCTCGCAGACCTCCAGTTTATTACAAATTCATTGAGAAATCAGCAGAAGAACTGGATAATGAAGTGGAGTATGACATGGATGAAGAAGATTATGCGTGGTTAGAAATAATAAACGAGAAGCGGAAAAGCGATGGAGTGTCAGTTGTTTCACAAAATATGTTTGAATTCCTTATGGATAGGTTTGAAAAAGAGTCTTATTGTGAGAACCAAAAACAGGGTGATCATCAGTCTTTAATTGATGAAGACGCAGTGTGTTGTATATGCATGGATGGTGAATGTCAGAACAGCAATGTCATCCTGTTTTGTGATATGTGTAATTTAGCAGTACATCAGGAATGCTATGGGGTGCCATATATACCCGAGGGCCAGTGGCTTTGCAGACACTGTCTGCAGTCCCGTTCACGGCCCGTAGACTGTGTGCTGTGCCCAAACAAGGGAGGTGCCTTTAAAAAGACTGATGATGATCGTTGGGGACACGTTGTGTGTGCTTTGTGGATTCCAGAAGTTGGATTTGCCAATACGGTTTTTATTGAGCCAATTGATGGTGTCAGGAACATTCCCCCAGCCAGATGGAAGTTAACATGCTACCTCTGTAAACAGAAAGGTGTTGGTGCCTGCATCCAGTGCCACAAAGCAAACTGCTATACTGCATTCCATGTGACGTGCGCTCAAAAGGCCGGTCTGTATATGAAAATGGAACCTGTGAAAGAACTGACTGGCAGTGGGACAACGTTCTCTGTAAAAAAGACAGCCTATTGTGATGTACATACTCCACCAGGTTGCACGCGGAGACCTCTCAATATTTATGGAGAAGCTGAAATCAAAAACGGTGTTTGTAGAAAGGAGGGATCAGTCAGAACTGCTAGGTCTACGTCAAAAGTCAGAAAAAAGACAAAAAAAGCCAAGAAAGCTGTGGTTGAACCCTGTACGGTTATGCCAACAGTATCTGCTCCTTATATCCCCCCCCAGAGGTAAGCAAAGCATCCCAGTGAGAGAAACCTTGACTTAATTATCCCTTTAATTTAAAAATGATGCTTTTAGGTGCCAACTTGAAGTTTTTGTGTATTTCCTAGATGCTTTCCTTAAAGGCAGAGGGTTAATGTAAATTACCTACCTTGTACTCTTGTGAAATTGCATTATGAACACCAAAACCTCCCTAGAGGAATTGCAAGGGGTCGAGTAGTCTGTTTTGTCTTGTCCTCAGAAACTCACTTTTATTTTTCTGGTCAGACCAGATCCCATCGTGTTTTCGGTTGTTGTCATTCACTCCACTTTTGGGAATTAACAACTGAATTCAGAGTAGCATATGTAGTTGACCATCATGTTGAAAAAAAAAAAAAGCAATGGTTTACTGTACTCTTTACTTGGGAATCTGAACTTCTTTTCCTAATTTTAAGAGACACAAAATGAAAATCACATTTTCCTGTATGATTTGATCTTGTTCATCTCCCCTACATGAAGCATAAACTTGTTACTGTAAGACCTATAGGAGTAATACAAGAAAACCCTCCAGGAAGTATTTTCCTCGTGGGGTAGAGTAACTTTTCAGGAGGTTTTTCCTAAATCTGCACTTTTCCTTTTGCAAATACAATAGTGTTTCTCAAGGCTTGGATGAATCTGGTGCCTTGCAAGCTCTTCTTAGAAAAATTAGTGAGTCAGTGATGTGAAGTTAGTTGGTTAATGTATTGTTAGTCACAGAACCTGAACTATGTGCCTTCTATCAAATATCTGTCCCCTAACATCAGTGAAATGTTTGTGTTTGAACAAAGAAAAAAACCAATTAATGCATGTGACAAAGAATTTTAATCCTAATCTCGAGTTTCTTTTGAATTTATGCTTTGCAAGAAGTTCTGTTTACACTGAATTTTATGGTACTGTGTCTTTTGCAGCTCCTGCAGGAGTTCTCTTATGTGAGTGCAAGTCTAAACCATGAACACTGGAATTGAGAATTGCTCTTTTCTTTTTAACACGCTGTGTTTTTCTGTTTTGACAGTGGTGGTCAGGGGGCTGGCAGATGGCTCTAGATCTGGTGTGGCTCGAGAAGTGGCACATCAGAAAGCAGGGATGTTGCAAGTGTTCTTTTCAGAAGTAATAGAATGAAGATTGATCTTTATTTCAGAAGTTAAAACTCCACGTGAACTTCAGTTAGCTTAGCTGTATTGTGATGTAAAAACAGCACCACCTCTTTTCAGATTTCTTTCAGTTGATCTGAGTTATGCATTTCAGCAGTGGAAATAATTTGTTTCTGGGATTTGAACAATGACAAAACTCTGTGGTTGAAAGGTTTTGGCTTTGCTGAATGTTTGAACTGTGTGTACTGGGCTGAGAAATGCACATTTGGGCTGTTAGGACTAAACCCAAGTTTGTGCTTATGGAGTATTTGGTTTGTTTCTAGTATTGACAACACCAGTGTGTGTGCATTTACCCCTTGATTTAACTTCTTAGTGATTTAAGAACAGTAGCTGGAAAGTTTCTCAAAATAGGCACCACTTCCATGTGCAGGTTCCTGGGTTGTGCTGTGACAGGTCTGCAATCTGAGGGTGAGGGCTCTTAAAATGATACAAACAAACACTGTTTTGAAAGCTGTCTCCCTGCTCTCAGGTAGTGAGCAATTAAGGCTGGTTAAATTAGTCTAAAGAACTCAGAGTTTGGAGACTGCAATTCTTTCCTGCATCAAGTCTTGTTAATGTAAGTAGCTGCTCATCGACTGACATTGACAAACAGCCTTTAGCTCCTGTGTGATGTTTACAAACATCAGATTGATTGCACTGTTCTCTGTTGATCATTTGCTTGGTAGAATGGTGTTTTTGTTTAGTGGTGCACTGTAGAAAAGCTTAAATTGACCGTAAACAACTCAAACTGTTATTTAAACAGAGGCTGTTGTTCATGGGAGGGGGGAATCTCTATAAAGGGATCTGGCTCTGTCATTGGTGGTATAGTTGGTTTTAGTTTTTGAGGGTTTTTTAAGACAAAGAAAAAAAAATCATGAGTTAAATGTGTGTTAAGTATTAGATTGAATGTTCTCAGTTGTACCTCTGGCAATTCTTTGCATTGTAACTTTGATAAAAGCCAGACCTTAAAGGGGTATTAGTAAGTTTTTATTTTTTTTAACGGTGTCATTAGATGCCAGAAACAGAAATATAAAGACCTGTGTCAGAGGTGTATACAATGGGCACTGTTTAAAACTAATTAAAAGCTTAAGCTTTATTATAGATTGATTTTCTTCAGCCAAAAGAGACTCTGCTTAAGTACTCTTTGTAATGTGAATGTGCTTAGTCCTAGAAAACACACACCTGAACTAAAAACAAACCAGAGAAGGAATAGTGATTATGCTGCAGACCCAAATCTCAATTTTCTTTGGCTATTCTTTTTTTCTTTCTTTTTTTCACTTAGAAAAAACTTGTGGGTGTGAATTAAATACATACCCATGAACTAGTAATGCATGATGTGAATTGTCTTGTGGCAGTCTCCATTCAAATGATCCCTTTTCTCTAAGCTGTTTATTAAAAGAGTTTTTATTCCCTTGGAGCTGAAATGTGATTTGCCTTTCCAGAGATCTCAATGAAGAGTAACTAAGCTGTTTCTAAATTACCAGAGAGCTCAGTGTTTAAACACTAGTGCTTTTTTCATGAAGAAACTGCAATGAAGGTATTTTCCCCATCTCTGGAAACTGAGGCACAAGTGGAGAGGTTTGGTTTGGTTCAGTTTCTCACTCAGTAGTAAATGGACTGTATGTCTCCTGGGCATACAGGTAGCTCTTTAGAGTGGGTAGCTGGAGAAGTATGGAAATAGGAAGGTTATAGTGAGGAGGAAAATACTTGGTGGCTGTAGTCCCTGAGCACAACTGCTGAAGCTTGAGGAAAACCATCTTGCAGTTTGTGTTTAATTTAGGGTGGAAGGATTGTATGCTGTTGCCTTACTCAGATGGTGAGTGTACATGAAAGAGTGGGCATTTTAATAACACAATTTGTAATAATTCTGTTTTCCAAAACAGCTATCTTAATGTTGTGGATATGTTAAAAAGATTGGTGTAGAGCAACATACTTCATAATTTCTACACAACTTCTGCAGCTCATTAGTTTCTCTGCCACCTTATCTCTAGGGCAGGTTTCTGGTTCTGGGGAGCTGTACACTTCCCAGTTACCAGAATTTCTTACACATATGTCACACTCTTAAGATTTTTTGCTGTTAAATTACAGTATCATTTGTAGGTCTTGTGTAATCTAAGTGTATGGCCTCTCAGACTTTCCTGTGAACTACTGATTTCAAAGAGTATGATCACAAGTGTGTAGCCATTGATGGTAAGGAGATCAGATCTTGCTTCCTATGCTTTTTCTTTTTTCTTTTATGTTTTGGGTTTGTTTTTTGTGGGTTTTATGTTTTTGTTTTGGTTTGGTTTTTTTATTATTTGGGGTTTTTATTATTAAATAAAAAATTGCTGGGCATCTATCTATATTTTAGAATGTCTGTACCTGAGTATCCACTTCCAAAGGTACAGCAGGTCACGTTAGACCCTTAAGGTGACTCCAGTTTCAGGGGAAAGTCACTGTAACTGTGCCTCTGCATGGGAGGGACAGACAGTACCAGCTCCTGTTGGCAAAGGATCATCAGAAAAGTGGCCTTCTGCTGCCACCAGCTAGTTTGTCTGAAGACAGTGGCAGGTTTGTTCTTGCAGTGTTCATATTCCACTGATGATGTGTGATGGTTAAATTTTGCCTGGTAGAGAGATTATTTCCACACACACACCCCCCCTAATAAAATAGTAAAATTATTTGATTTAGGTTGCAGGTCCAGAATTTCCAGGTTAGGAATTCCTACCTTTTAGGGCTGGCTTGGCAATTGATATTGTGTTTATATACTTGGGTGGAAATTGAACATAATAGGAAGTATTTAATCTTTCAAAATACACACTGAGTGATAGAGTAATCTGCTTTATTAAAACACTATTCATGCAAATATTGCTCTGTTAAGTGGAAGCAGGTATTTTAAAGTGTATAAATATTTGCTTTCATATTTAGTTTTGGTGTCTGCATGGTGTATTTGTATTGTCTGAAATTAAGAATGCAGTTGAAACACAATGCTTTTCCAGAGAGCAAAAAAATAAGCACAAAAAAAGATGGAGATGGTGTTCTCCTTGTTTTCCATGTTGTGTGCAGCACTTGGGTTGCAACTGAGAAATAAAAGATCCTTTAAGTAAGTAGTGGGAAGATAGCTGAGAGTAAAAATGGCTTAGAGTCTTTACAGAAAATATTTCAGTTGTATTTAGAATGCAACATTCATGTGCAGCACATAAACTGCTTTTTTTGTGTTCACCTTTGCTTTCATTAGAAGGTGTATGGTAGAAGACTGGATTTCTTCTCCAGGCAGAAACAGTATTTCCTTCTAGTTCAGAATCTATCCAACTGAACTGTCTTACTAAATAGTTACATGTAGTCTTGTTATCTTGGCATAGGAATCTTGATTGTCTCTAAAAGAAAGTATGGACCAAAAAAATAAATGAACAGAAGGTGCTGAAACACAATGTAAGTGGAAAGGAACATGTACAAGGCCTTTGAGACACTTGTTAGTCTGCATTCACAGATGATGCTTCATCATGTATGTGGCTTGTGGGTTTCTTTGGAGGGATTGTTTTAATATTTTTTTAGGGTGCTGGTTTTGGTTTATTTTTTTCTTTCTGTTTGGGTTGGTTGGTTTGTTTCTAATGTGTTCAGAAAGTTTTTAAGTGGGGGAAGACAATAAATGCTGCTTAAAATTCACCATAAAAAAGCCATTGAAAAATACTACTAGAACCAGTGTTATAGAAAATTGAAAGCTGAATAAAATCAGATTTATGTCTGTTAGCCATTTAGCTTTTTACTTATATTTATTTATTTATTTATTTCCCTTTTCTGCCTTAGTTTATTTTGCATATACAGGGCAAAGAAGCTTAAACCAGAAATGAATCCATCAGATATTTCTGTAAGGTGCATCATTGCTATTCTGTGTGTCCTCCAGGGGTTAGGTCCACGGTGATTATGATGTGATAATGCAGTCGTGAAGATCAAAATCATGTGGGTTTAGTTTTCAGGACTTCTGAGTTTCCCCAGTTATGCAAACAATTTGATTTTCTTGGTGACAGTAGAAGGTGTTGCATCTTGTAAATGCCATACAAAGCCACAGTTCTTCAGACAACATTCTCACAAACATCTCCTGGCAGTTTTTTATTCAGCATTCAAGTGACAAAGTACCCCAAAATCAGAACAGAAATAGCAAGTGTACTTGTATTACAGATAAAGGCAATTTTTGATTCATCTTATGTTTGTGACTCTTGAGATTGCAGTCATGCCACACGTGATTTTTGAAATCAAAAAGAAGCACATAAGAATATTTTGGGTAATGTAAGGAAAAGTCATGACTCAGTTTTATGTATAGGAAGTGTCAGAAGTAAATCTATGCATGGGATTTTTCTGAGAGGACTGAGGAGTTATTTCAGTGTGACAGAGGGGTTTTTTTTTTGATTGTTTTATTGCTTGTTTGGGTTTTTTCCTTACACAAAGGTTTGGAAGGTCACAAATTGACTTTGTTCCTATTCTAACCATTAACCTGTTACTATAACTAACAGGGATCTGACTGAAATATGTATTGCCATTTTCTTAACTCCTGGCTTCAATGTTCTAGTTTCCTGACCAAGAAAAAATTGTAGAAGCTGTTTGCTCAAGTAGAAAAATAGATGCCTGGCTTCACAGTCATGTGAAGCAAGAAAAAGTGCTTCCTACATTTTCAATCAAAATCAAATACTCTTTAAATGCCACTAGCTGTGTAATAAAGAATAAGAACCTGGAGAGACTGAGGCTTCAGAAGACGTATCAGTAAATTAAACTCTATACTCTTGGACTCCAAACCCATCAGAGAAAAGCAAATTCAATAGCCTGACTTCAAAATGTACAACAAGGAGGAACTGTGCAGGGGATTAAACACTACATTAGACTAGAGAGGGAAGTGATTCAGCAGCTGGACATCCCTGTTTCTTCATCAGTGCTTCTCATTAGGAAACTGTCTGTTGATTATATGGGGATTCCACAGACTTGGGTTGCACAAAAGTTTACATTAAATCAATTCAATTCAATCTCAGCCTTTTCAGGATTTCAGATGTGCCCTGTTGGATGCACAGCTGACTTCTGCTGGTTTTTTTGGTTGGTTGGTTTTTGTTTTATTCTTGGTTTTGTTTTTTTTTTAGGAATTGTAAATTGAATCTTGTTTTTTTTTATTGAGGGGGTAGCAAATGCAGACACAACAATAAAACTGTCTCTACTGTTAAAAAAAAAAGGAAATAAAAATATTAAAAGGCAAGTTTCACAAACACTGTTTGATAAGCAGCTCCTGCCAAAGGTTCTGTGTGGGAAGGGGAGGGTTTCATCTGTCCAGGCAGGCTTCCTCGTTTTTCACCTGCTGTAGTGTTTGGATCCAGAGCTAGGAGGAATAGTTGGCAGGGCCCCAGAATTAGTGCCAGTTCCCAGAATAGACACTTCCAGAGCTTTTTATTCTTTTTTTTTCTGTTAATTCTCTTCCAGTTAGTGTAGTTAGGATTACTATAATTGTTTGTAGGTAATTTGTGTGTTTCCTGCTTCTTATGAGGTTTGTCTGTTAGAAGACAGGGGTCTTTTATTTGCCCTATGAGTGGCACATCATTTTAATGTCTGTTACCATAGGTCAAGAGAAAGTGATATTTTAGCAATACTTAATAAAATTTTACACAGTGTAATTCAGTTTTTCCAGTGTTTTGCATATACCTTTAGCACAGCTATGCTGAGTAAAGGAAGATGCAAAATAACACACTGATGAAACCAGGGGCTGGGGACAAGTGTAGGAACTAAACCTAATAGTTTAGTTCCTGTTTAAAAACAGATTTGGTTTCATGGGTATGTGATCTTACATAATCTCACATATTTTCATGTGAAATTCCTTCTGCCTGGGTTACTATAGTAATACTGGTAAAAATAACAGACTTGCTCAAGGAAAATTTCTCTCCAGTTTATATTTCAAAACCTTGAGAATGGAAGGATGCTGTGAAAGTCTTCAAATGTTGTAATCCCAGAATGGTATCTGGGGATTACAAAGCACGTGGAGTGGTTAGTGATGATTAATGGAGAAGTGGCTGATTATCTCCCACTGGCTTTCTTCCATTGAACTGCTGCATGTGAGTCACCAGCAATACTGTTTTCACTTTTTCTCAGAACCAACTGCTGTAGTTGCCACAGTGACATGTAACTGAAACTGGGAGAGAAAGGCTGTTGTGAGTAGGAAGAAGGAAGCTGTGAGATTGCTGTAACGTGATGAGCACATCTCTTAGGCTGACAAAAATTCTTCTATGCATTTAGATAAAAGATGAGGAAACACAGCACTTAATAAATCAGCTTTCTCTGAGTGCTGTGACCAGGGCACTCATCTGCCCTGCAGAGAGCAATACTCCCTCTTACCCATCCAGTGTCTGGTGTGAGGAGGGGGTTAGTGTGGATAAATTACAGTTTCTCATCAAAGCTGTTGCATATTAAATTTCATTTTTAATTAAATTTTTTTTTTAATCTGTCTTACCCTTTCAAAACAAACCAGATTCATCTCCTCACCCTTCTGTTGCTTCTGTAAGCACAGCATTAGTTTTACTACCAGAATTTATACTTCAGCCTGATCTGGGTTTTCAGGCTGGAAGCTGCAGGTGCTGTTGAGAAGGTTCAGCTGCAAAGGGACCTTTCCCTTTTTAAAGAGAAGCAGGAATTGTGCAGTACCCCCCTCTCATGTTTGTAGTGTGTGTCACAGTGTTTTACAGCTGGATACAAGCAGCTCTGGGGAAGGGAAGCAGCAGTGGCTTTCTCAGGTGCCCGTGTCACAAATAAAACAGTTCCACAAAGTTTGGTGACATCGGTGTATTCCCAGAATGTAGTCCAAATAAAAGGTAAATCCAAGTGGGAATATGACAGACCAGTGGTGCCCAAACATCAAAAGGCTGCTGTGGTCATCAGCTTGAAATCTAACGCTGCTTTTATGGCACCAGTTATGTAACAGCAGCTACTGAATTTCATGGAAACACAGCCACTTCTTAAAGAATATCCAGATTTTTCTTTCAGTGTACTTTATTTTAAATAACTGGTGAATTGAGGGAAACCCCAACATACTGTGAACCACCCAGAGCTGTTTCCAGGCTTCAGGCTGCAGCAAGTTACAGTGTAAGAATTGTTCTGCTCTGGCTTTAGCTTAACTGTGTTAATTGTTTAAATCTTTTGAGAGAAAAGTGTTTAGCACTTGACACAGTCCACTTCAGGATCCTCCTCTGTCTTAAATTCTCTGTTCCCTCTGAATGCTGGACAGCAAAAACATTTCTCATCTCCCTGCTTGCTTTCTGTAGCTGCTGTGGTTGTGGCTGTTGTTTTCCTTGACGAGTCTGAAGTCAGTTGTGACAGGGGAGACTGATTCTGGTAGGATCTTCCAGATGTTGTTACATCCTCTTCTTTGTGAGCTGTCTTCAGTAGAGGTCTTGCACTCCTTGGCAATCTTAACAGAGATACAAAAATTTAAGGAGTTTGCAATGAGATTGATCTTGGTTTGGTTTCTTTCTGAGGAGAAATCACTAAATACCCGATTTTTAAATGATTTTATTTTTACTTTTACCCTCAGCACTTCCTACTGTTCTTCACTTGCCACTAGGGAAGAAAATTTTCACAGCAAGAGTAGTCAGACCCTGGAACAGGCTGCCCAGGGAGGTGGTTGAGTCACCATCCCTGGGTGTGTTCAAGGGCCATTTAGCTGTGGTGTTGGGGGGGAACTTTATAGAATAGGGTTAAGAGTTGGACTTGATGATCCCAAGGGTCTTTTCCAACCTGAATGGTTCTATGATTCAAAAATAAGAGATTACAGAAAACTCTAATTTCCTGGTGTTCTTATACTTGGAAAAAGTTCATGGTGGACAGGTGCCTGAGCACAAAAATGCCTTTGCTGAGGTGTTTTGTGTAGTTCTGGGAGGTGACCTAAGCCCTGTAAGCCTTGCTCTGTGTGTGGGATCTGTCAGTCTTGCATAGCAGTTAATCCTGTTTTGTTCAAGCCAGATCCTGGATTGCAAAACTGCAGAGCCTTCAAACAGCTCTCCTTTACCTGCCTCCAATACATACCTTTATTTTTTTCCTCAATAATTAAGTTAATCTCTCAATTGAAAAACAAAACAGCAAGTTCAGTCTGCACCATACTCCTTTAAGACCTCATAGAATTTGAAAAATCTAATTTGAAAATTCATTTCAAGGTTTACAAGTTTAATTCAAGCTCAGGTAGTAAAGGAACTTGTTACAGGCTGGTGCATACCTGTGTGCCTCACTTTGTGCCTGTCTTCAGCCTCACTGCAGCTTTGTGAGGGACAGCATCTTTCCTGACATGGTAGCACTGTTAGGGGTGGGAGCTTCAAAAAATCAGTTCCCAGTCTGTGCTGCTCACACGTGAGCAGATGAATCATGTCTTGTTTCCTCAAAATAGTTGTAATGTGTCAAAATTTAAAGTGTTTTGAACAGGAAAAATAGACCTGGGAGTATCTGACAATGGATCAAAAAGCTGTGCTATAGTGAGTGTGTCCTTAGGGTCTAACAGCAGACACAACATCCCTGTGATGTCAGTAAGGTCGTAGTGTAGAGGTTCTGTAGGTAAGTGTCACATGAAGAGCCTCTGACCTCTGTGTTTTGAGAAGGGGGTGGTAGGTGGTATCTTGCTGCTGTCGAAGTCTGGTGTCTAAATGAAATCTGAACAGCTGGTATTTCACAGAATCATGAACCACCAGGTTGGAAGTGACCTCAGGGATCCAACCTTTCTTGGCAAAAGGTGGCCCAGCACCCTGTCCAGCTGAATCTGAAGTGCCCACTGTTGGGGATTCCAGCACTTCCCTGGGGACATTATTCCAATGGCTGATGGATGTTGTGAAAAATTTCCCTCTGGTAACTTGTACCCATTACCCCATCTCTTTTCCAGATGACTCCTTGTAGAAATGAGTCCCCATCTTCTCTGTAGGCACCATTGAAATGCTGGAACATGGTGATAAAGTTTCCCTTAAGCCTTCTTTTCTCAAGGCTGGACAAACCCTACCTCCAGGTTCCTTTCCACAGAGCTGCTCCTCAGCCAGGTAGTTTCTATCCTGTGCTGCACTCCTGGGTTGTATTTTCTCAGGGACAAGTCTTTGTTGAACTTCATAAGGTTCTTGGTAGCCCTCTTCCAGCCTATCCAGGTCATCCTGCAGTGTGGCTGTCTCTTCTGAAGTGTCCACTTCCCCCTTCTGTTTGGTGTGATCAGCAATCTTGATCAGGGTGCACTTGACCCCATCACCCAGATCACTTAGGAAGTTGTTAAACAGCATTAGTTTGATTTTATTTGAAGGTAAGTCAGAGAGGAGTAGATTCCTACCCCTGCTTAGCTAGTTTGTGCACACAACATTACCTTCTGTTTATTTATATTTGGAAAGTTGGAAAGTATCTTCTGTGAACATCTTTCCTAAGCTTATTCTAGCACTTCACTGTTATAATTATCTATGAATAGAAAGGTTTGTTTTGTGAACAGGCAAATCTGCTTAAAGCTGTAATTAAAGATGTTTGCTTAGTCTTGCCACATCTGATGGGCATGAAGCCAAGGCACCTTTCTTCATGTTAAGTTATGATTCTCTGATCTTTCCAAGTCCATATATATCTGACTGTGGGGTTTTTGTTGACACAGTTGAGTAGGTTTTTCTTTTTCCAAGAGAGTTGTGTAATAAATTATTTGATTTTGATAATTAATTGTAATATTGTTGTGTTTGTTTTTAATTTTGCCTATTTTGGTATGAAATTTTATTGGGGAATCTCTGCTAAGCCTACTACTCTTCACTTTAGAGTTTTGCCACGAGTGAAGAATGAACAGATTTCTGTTCATTGATGTTATCCTATCTGTAACTCTGTTTTGCATCCAGCTCAGGGAAACCTTTTTCTTTTAACTCACCCCTGCCCTTGAATGAACAATCCCTCTGAAAATAGAGGTGCTTGGTGTCTTGGGACATCTTGAGTTAACTTTGCTAGGGCTGTGACCAGTGACAAATCCTTGCACTATTATACAAAAACTCTAGAATCACATTTTATTTTATTGATTTTATTTTATTCCTGTGTTTTCAAGGTACCATAGGCACAGAGAGCTGAAGGTTTGTTTCAGGGAATTTATTTTTTTCTTGAGTGTTGAGAGGTTCCTATCATAGATGTGAGACAAGGCCATTTTAACATGTCATTATGGAAAAAACACAAGCCAAGATTGGTGCATGTGATGTTCATACAGCATTTCCCCAGAGTATTTGTACACAGAGCATATGTAAACAGTATTTGCATCTGTTAAAAACCAAGTTTGGAAATAACACAGTTTTATTTCAACAAGATATTTTGCTTAACTGTTTCTCTCATCCTCTTACATCTTTTCTTTGTGGATATTTTCAGCATATATGTGGGGTAAAATCATAAGTGTTCTTCTGGTTTGCATTTTTTGTTATTTTATGTGCCAAAACCCAATATGGCAGATGAGTAATACAAGGTTTTAGTTGCATGTTTTTATGTGAAAAGTGTGAAGCTATATAGTCTGTAAAATAAACTGCTGATCATCTGTGGAGATGGCAACAAATCACCTGAAAACTTCCATAGGGATTTAGGACTTTGATTTTGGTTTCAGCAGGAAAATTATTCTGAAGTGCATATAAAGCTCTAATCTGGGGTTGCTTTTGAGATAATGATTATGAAAACATTGCTGCCCTTCAGCTTAATAAAGTGCCTTAATGTGCTTGGTAGAAGAAGATGTATTTGATTGTAGTCTGCTGCTGTGGAATAATTGGGATGGCACTGAAGGGAAGTAGTAACCTGGCAATCACTGTTGCTTTTTCATTATACATTGATATCAATCTCATGTTTAACTTTCATAGGCACGAATGCTTTGCTATGCAAACTACAATATCAGTTTTTCCCTGTTTTAGATTAAATAAGATTATGAATCAGGTGGCCATTCAGCGGAAGAAGCAGTTTGTTGAACGAGTGCACAGTTACTGGTTGCTTAAAAGACTGTCTAGGAATGGTGTTCCTCTGTTGAGAAGGCTGCAGTCCAGTTTACAGTCACAAAGAAACACACAACAGGTATGTGAGATGCTTTTTATTTCTGAGAAGAAATTGGAAAATCTATTTTATAGAGGAAAAAAATCAACCAGGAAATCTAACGTGGAGTAAAAACTTTCTCTTACTCAGGACTGAGTCAATTTCTTTACCTTATTCTTAAGTAATGTGACTTATATTGTTAATCAGATATTATTTAAACCTTTTTAATTTGTGAGATGAAAAAAAAAATATATATATTGTGTGGGTTTTGCCTTTTATTTTGCTTAAATGGTTCAGAAAAATACTGTCACCAAACCTATCCTAATGCCATTGTTCATTGAGCAGTATGGTGGGTTTGGAACTCAATCCTCCATGTGCTGTGGGTTAGTAAGATTAAAAAGTAAATTGTATTTGAAATTCATCAAAAGAGGCAAAGGAAATGGGATCTCTGCCCCTTAAAAATGGGGGTTTCCACAGTAAATGTTAGATGTGCTAGTTTAGAGTTTGGGAATTCACATCCTTGGTGCCCTCCTTGTTTCATAACAACAGAACAAAGAGGAAGTGGCTGATGAAGTTCAAAGACCTGCTTCAACTTTTAGTTTCACTTTTTACATAGTTAAGTGGGATTGTAGGCAAGCTGAAATTTCTGCTGACGTTTTGTTCAAGTGAAACTCACTGTAGCTAAAAAATAAATCTAGGGGGGTTCAAGTTGTATGCATTTAGCAGTCAGGACTGTGGAGAATCAGTCACATCAGATGTGTATCAGTTTCAGCAAGCAGTATTCATCTGCTTCCCCTTCTTGTCATACAAACAGATCCTCGGTGACACTGGAGGTTTTGGCAGGTCTTTTATTGTTTTGCTTTCAAGACACTGGGTGGCCTCAAAAAGAATTAAAGCTTCTTTTCTGATTTCTGAATATAGATCCATGTGTGTCAACCTTGAAATTCCTTGAAGCATCAGGATGTGGAAATTCTTACTGCATCCCAGTTACCTTTTCTAATTGAACTAAAAATGTAGTTGGCTGTGTTCTTTCTGTTCTCCAGGTGTTTGACTTCCAGTGGGATTGTTCCTGTAAATACTCTCTAGACTATGCATTTGAGAATCATTTAATTGTATTAAACTGACATTAAAAGTTTTGAACTTCTTTTTGCTTGCTTTGCTTTGCTGTTTGCTGATTAAGTCATTAATTGATGTAGCCATAAAAATACCATGGTGAGCACTGTTTCCTCATTATTTTATCTGTCATTTGTGTGTGGATTTTCATGGGGGGGAAAAAAAATCAGATTTTTCAGAAGCACCCAGCAACAGGCCCAGAGTCAATGGACATAAAGTGAAAACCAGAAGGGTTTTCTGAACATCAGAAAGCACTTTTTTTTTCCAGTGAGGGTGACAGAGTTTAGTACTATTTTAAAGTATATTTACATGCATCTTCTGAAGAGCAGGATATTTCCTTTACTATTTTCTTTTACCTATATATATATATTTTTTCCCCTGAATGTACCTC
Organism: Chloroceryle aenea; assembly: GCA_013399075.1. Taxonomy (NCBI): domain Eukaryota; kingdom Metazoa; phylum Chordata; class Aves; order Coraciiformes; family Cerylidae; genus Chloroceryle; species Chloroceryle aenea. The sequence continues at coordinate 120,986 of VWZY01002610.1, read as the reverse complement.
ATACAGCTTTTCTAATATCCTTGAGGCAGCCTCTTTGCCTTTCCCCACAGCTGAGATGCTCAAATTCTTTTTAGGTAGATTCCTTGCAGGTGGAATTATCTCCAAATATAAATTGGCCACATTTATGCTTCTCCAGTTTCTTCTGTATTACTCCATTTTAATACTATTTTTGGGGTTATAATTTCTCTAAAATATTTTGTGGTTACTTTTCAACTTTGATTAATCTTTTAATTTTATATGAGAAGTTTCTGTTCTGAAGAGTGGTGCCTGGCAGTTACCTAATAATGGCTGAAATTAATTTATTCAGATAGTTGACTGACTTTTTTTAATTGAGTATGACTAATTAAAAATAAAAAAAATATAAGCTCAAAATTTCTGGGGCTTATGTGGCAGTGTAGACCCAGACAGTAGTTCATGCCTGAAAAACTGAGTGTTGATAGCTGGGAAGTTCTTTTCTTATTGAGACGACCCTGATGAGACTGGAACATTTCTAAATATTTAAATAGTGTCTGCCAAAATGAAGCTATTCTTACAGCTGATATTTGATGATAATGAAGTAAGCCTTAGATAAGAACTGTTTAAAATCCCTTTGCCTGTTTGCCTTCCTGTAGAAACCCCATTTCTTCTCAAATGTCACAACTATGCACAATTCTTAAGTGAGAAAATAACAGAAATCTTTTCCACATTAATTGCAGACTCTCTCTATTGGTTTATTTAAAAATTGGGGCACTTCTGAGACTTTATTCTTAAACTCCTCACTGAAATTAACTGTGTCTTTTGAAAACAAAAAGCAGGTTTCAGGCAAAGCTGGGTATTAAATGATTCTAAACGTGTAGGTGGTGCTTCTCAGTGAGCAGTGTCCTGTCTTCCCCACAGCATCTTCAGTCTGTATTTACACTGCCTATTAAAGCAGTCATAACTGCAAAGCATTCCATGTTACTCATCTTCATTGCTCCCAAGTACAAGCCAAACCATAATGAAGACTTTAATCAGCAGCAGTGCTGTAGCTGTTTTGAGAATGCTCAACATTTTTGAGGTATAGATGGTTATTTTGTTCATTTCCCACCAGAAGGGAAAATTCTTTTTACCTCATTTAATGTGAGAGTTTGGAATGTCAAGAAACCAAACTGGTTTTCAGTCAAAGGAACATAAACACTGACCTAATGCATATTCACAGGAGATGTTGTTGTTGTTGTTGTTGTTGTTATTATTGCCACCAGGAAGTGTCAAGCTGAGGTACCAAGACCCTGGAAATGGTTTCAAGATTCCTAGAGGAAGGTTGTTTTGTCCCTCTCAAGTGTTTGTTTACTAGAACAAATTTGACAGAGGGGGAATCCTGCAGGATTTTGAGCTACTTCCCCTTGAACTTGTTTCAGAGTTCAGTTATGATACACTTTTGAAGGTGATACTGTATCAGCAAACAGTTTAAGATCTTGGTTTATATGCTACTTCACCACCTGCAGGAACAAGGAACCCTGGAAAAGAATGGTTTGTGCTGTCACTTCTCTCTCCACCTAGAAATTCAGGATTAGGGCATTGGAAATACTCTTAATAAAAGAATATCCCTATTTTTTATGTTATTTTTTTTTATACTTAAAGCATAAATAAAAATAATGCATGAAATTTAATCTTGCTGCTGTAGGTTGATTTTAAAACCACCATACAGAGAAAACCAGAGTGGAAAGTGCTGGTCACTAAGGTCTTAACCCCACTGAAGATTTCATTAAGAACTCAAGTTGCAACCACTAAGTGATTTTGACTGATTGGCATACAAGTGCTAGCAAAAGGTCTTAATAAAATTAATTGTATTGATCAAGATCCAATTTCACCACCATAATTCTGTTTTTGTTTGGCTCATATTAAGTTACAGTCCCTGCAGGGAGTGAGGCTGTCCCCACAGACCCAGCTTAAGGAGTGAGCTGGAGCTGCCCTGACAGTATTCCTGCTGGCATGCAGACACTGGTGACACACTCGTGGTGGGAGCTGGAGCTGAAGAGCAGTTCTCAGTTGACACATGTTCTGTGTGTAGATGTGGAAGTGTTTCCCTGGGTATTAATAACTGTCAGGTTTAGAGTTGGTGTTCAGCCAGAACAGCCCATTTCTTCCTAAATTTTTCTTGTGTTTTCAGAAGCAGCTTTCTGGCTTTGCTACAGAAAGAAAGATTTGGAAAACTGCTCTTTACTAGAAACTTTCCTTCCCAGAAAGCTCTTGAAAACTGGAAAGGAACTCTTTCTATCCAAGTTTTTACTAGATTTGGAAATCAGTGCATCATGCTGTCTTCAAGCTTGCCTGGAAATTGAATGAAGGTCTATGTTTTATATCAGCTACTAAATAGGTTAGGGTAAAGGGGGTTTATCTTAGCTATCCTATCTGCCACTCTTACTTTGCTTTGAAGTGCCAGAAGTTTGGAGGTCTTGCTGCTAATCCCCAGGTCAGAGCATTGTTCAAGAAGGGAGTGTAGATTTACACCTGATTGCCTATTTTATGGAATGAAACAGCAGATTAAACTAAAATAAATATTTGGGGAAAAAAAGTACAACTGGACTTTCAAATTTAGCCACTTAAGTCTCTACTGCACTACCCTACGACCTGGTGTAACAAAGATCTTTATTTATTATTGCTTTGTTTGGGGTTTTTTTGTTCTATTTAAGATTCCTGACCCACCCTAAAATTGTAGCCTTTTGTTGACTTAGCTCTCAGCAGAATCAAATCCCTAATTTCATGAACTATGCAATCACACAGGGCAAAAAAATGGCTTGGGAATGGCTGCAGGCAAAGGGAGGCCAAGATTTCCACTTTTAACAATAGTCCCAGCTCCATTTTGGTCCTAAAAACCAGTAAAACTCTGAAAGAATTGTAAAGCTCTGTCAGTTGCTTTTCCACACTTAGGAACTGTGCTTGGAGATGAAGGGATCTGGGAGAACAGCAACTGCAAGCTGTCTAGACTTTGTAATTCAGTTCATCTCTGAGAACTTTAAGGAATCAAGCACGTGCATTTGAATATTTGTTCAGTGAAAATTTACTGTGAGCTGTTCTGACCCTCAGCAGTTTAATTATGTGTCCAACTCAAGACTTAACTCCTTAGAATTATAACTGTCCATAGTACTAGACATTAGGAAAAGGAACTAGAAGTTTGTTTTTTGCCTTTCTTTTTCTTTAAAGCAGAACAAACTGTTGGTTTCAGTTTATAATAATACAATACAGAGATAGTGATAGCTGAGGATTTGAATAAAATGAACTTAAAACTAACTTTAAAGCAAATATTTGTGGAACCTATGCTAGTTTTACTTTTATAGAGCATACAAAACAGTAAAATAAGCTGCAAATCCTAACACTCACAAATCTATTAAACAATTTTTAAACTGCCAGTTGTTGCAGCTCTATTTTTGGAACCATCTGTCTGAAAAATTGCACAAGCTTCCTTTAGAGGACCTGTGATATTTCTGAATTCTCCTGCTGTTAAGGAGGTTTTTGCTTTGTGTGTAACCATTTGTGATGTTGGTTATTGCTTATCTGCTTAGACAGGGGGGTTATAACTTGTGGAATGAATCATTTGTTTGGTTTAGTTTAAAGAAAACCCCAAAGCACACGAGGATTACTTGTCAAGTGTATGTTCTTGTGTTGGTGCTAATATCAGGACTTGGACTTTCTAAATGCCCTTGTTTCTGTTGAATTGCCAATACAATTTGAACAGTGTAGGTAATATTCCAAAATCCTCCTTTTTCTCATGAACAACAGTGAAAACAAAGAAGACAGGGTGTTCTGCATGTACAAATCAAACTGAACTGTGCAAGTGTTTGAACACTACTTCTAAAAATGGGTGAATTATGCTCTTTCACTCACTGAAAGGTTGTATTACTGCATTGCCCATTTGCAGTACCATTGGAATTTATTATTAAAAACCCTGCTTTTCATTTCCTGTCCTCAGAATTCATAACAATTTTGTTCTGTTACAAGCATGGCTTAATTCTGCTGGGTGTGAGGGAGATGGACTGTGTTGAGTGTAACAAGAATTTGTTTCTACCAGGCTTGGAGTTCTACCTTGTTGGAATTCTGATGCAAAAATCCCCAATCTTATTTTGCAGCTTGTTGTAGTGCTGGGCTGCTGTTGCTATATTGCATTTTCTGCTGTAAATCATCTTCACCATAGGCTTGCTTTACAGTTCATAGATTTTGTTTTCAGCTAGACAATTGAGAAACTTTAGAAGACACCTTGAGCAGAGGTTGCCTTTTGTTACAGTATGAAGGTTATGACCAAGTGTAAGACAATAATTTCTCCTTACCTTCTGTAATTACATAAAACCAGCTTCTAAAAAAGAGGTTAGCATTTTTCATTTCATGAAAACACTTTGATTTTTTCTTCTTAGAGAGAAGATGATGAAGAAATGCAAGCCTTAAAAGAGAAATTGAAGTACTGGCAAAGGCTACGCCATGATCTTGAAAGAGCACGTTTGTTGATCGAGCTGATCCGTAAGCGTGAGAAATTAAAAAGAGAACAGGTAGGTGGAGTAACTTTTAATTTAGTGGAACTTTCCTGGAGGAAAGATGGATTATATACACTCACACAAAGCTTCTGCAGTAGAAAGACTGCAGTGTTTGCATTTTAATCCTCATAGAAGGGTAGGGGGTGGAAGGGACCTCTGGAGATCGAGTCCAACCCCCCTGCCAGAGCAGGGTCACCCAGGGCATGTGCGCCCAGGGGGGGTTTGAAAGTGTAGAGAAGGAGACTCCACCACCTCTCTGGCAGCCTGTTCCAGTGCTCTGTCACTCATGGAGGCTCAAGAAACACAGATGCATGTGTGCACTCAGGTAAACTATTTAAAGGATATAGAATGATTTGGGTTGAAAGGAACCTTTAAAAGGCATCCCTGCAGTGAGCAGGGACATCTTCAACTAGGTCAGGTAGTTCAGAGCCCTGTTCAACCTGACCTTGAATGTTCTGGGTATGAAGCATCTACCACCTCTCAGGGCAATCTGTGCCAGTGTTTCCCAAAAGTTTTTTCCTTACATCTGATACAAACCTGCACGTTGTGTCTGTGAAGTGCTGTCCCAGGCTGCCCATGGCAGTGGTGGAGTCCCTGTGATCCCTGGAGGGGTTTCCAGGACATGGAGCTGTGGTGCTGAGGGACCTGGGTCAGTGGTGCCCTGGCAGTGCTGGGGGAGTGGGTTGGACTCAATCTGAAAGGCTTCTTCCAACCAAAACAACACTGTGATTAATGATGGTCTCCAGCTCCTCCCATTTGTTGCCCATACTGGGTTTATTGGTGTGAAGTTATTTAACAAGCCATTCTGTTAGACTGGCAAAGACAATTGGTTTCTGAAGAGCTACAGACAATTTGATCTCATCAGGCTTTGCCAATACCTATGCACTTTAATTTTACTGTCTCCAAAAAAAAAAAGAAAAATTACTCTATTCTAGAATTAACAGTGCTGGGAGAAGAGGTTTGAAGAGGAGACAACACAAAGAAAACATTATATAGAAAAACTGAAAGCACTTAGGAGTCTTTAATTGTCCTTACTTAGAAAAACACCATTCTGCTTTACTTTCTGCAAGCCATGACCATTGATTGCAAGCTAATACTGCTTATAATTACTGAATACTTTCTGGAATCCTGTGGTTATTCTTCTACATTCACTTATCACTTGCTGTACACGTGTATTTTGTGTTATTATTTATACACATCCATTGTATATGTGGGTGTTGTGTGTGTACTTTGTTTACACACTTATTTTATATGCACTCACACCATTCATGTCTCAGTAAGAATTCATTTTTGCCCAAACAAGGCTTTCAGTGTTGATAACTCCTTCAATGACAGGAAAATAAAGCTCGAGAGGAGTTGTGATATTGTCAAAAGTCTGAAGGATGATCAAGTAGTGGAAGGTGGTGTTGATCCTGGGGGATTGTAAACAATGTTCTTGGAGTGTATGTAGAATATTGGCTTTAAATTTACTGTTTGGTTTGGTCTTTGTGTTGCCTGTAAATGACCATCAACTGCAATCTAATTTTAACCATGCTGCCTTTTAATTCTTGTTCTTAGGTAACTTTATTTTTGTTTTCAAATAAAAGAAATGCAGTTAAAAATGGAACAAAATGCATTTATAGATCAAATACAAACTGGAGTCCTGAGAAGCTGTATGTCACACAAATCCAGCCAATTATATTGGAAGTAGCATTGAACTCATTCACTTACTTTGTGTTTCATCTCTAAAATACTTGAACAATCACTGCAAAACAACTTTAAAAGAGTATCTTGATGAAAAATGCTGATTTGGATCATTACTACCTCTTTAGGTCAAGATTGAGCAGGTTGCTATGGAACTTCAGCTTACTCCATTCACTGTACTTCTGCGATCAGTTCTGGATCAGCTGCAGGAAAAGGATTCTGCTCGTATATTTGCTCAGCCAGTGAACCTTAAAGAGGTACGTAAAGCCCTCTTTCCTTATGTTTAGATACAACTTAGTGACACTGAAGTGCAAAGAACAACTTCTTGTACACAGAGTTGGGAGCAACCTTACCCTTTAATTTCTATTCTGATAATTTTCAGTACGACTTAGTGCTCTGAAAGTCTCTCTGTGCTCATCTACCAAAATAATGGGATACTGGTGGGAAATGAGGAATAACATGGGGACATACTGATGCTTTGTGGTAAGATTAGTTGGCAGAGGAAGCTCAAAGGGTGTCTTAAAAAATCACATAGGCATATATACATCTCGTGTGTGCATATAGTACATACACATGTATATATTTTACATATCCTAGAATACCAGCTTGGAAGGGACCTCAAGGATCATCTAGGCCAGGCTTTCTTGACACAAGAGTGGTGTGGTCAGGATGGCCCAGCACCCTGCCCAGCTGAAGCTTAGAAATGGCAAGTGCCTGGAAATCCACCACTCCCTGCAGACCTTACTCCACCACCTGACTCATCTCACTGTGAAAAATTTCCTTCTGGAGTCCAATCACAATCTCCCCAGGAGTAACTTGTACCCATTACCCCTTCTCTTTTCCAGGTGACTCCCTGGAAAAAGGGAGTCTTCATCTTCTTTTTAGCCACCATTTACATACTGGAACGTGGTGATAAGGTCTTCTGGACAAACTCTTGGCCTTTCCTCATATGGCAGACTTCTGTTACCTCTAAATACATTTGTTTGCCTATGCATAAACACACATGTAATATGTACAAAACCCCAGAAAATAACTTGTACTTGCAATTTCAGCATGTTAGCAGAGCTCTGACTTGGTACCAAGATGGAGAACCTTAAAATATGTAACCTTCTGTTGGGGTGGCATTTGCAATATCAAGAGGTGCAATTCTACTCTACATTTTGAAGTTCTTAAGCTTTTCTATCTTAAAAAAATTGCCTAAGTTCATAGCTAATGCTGCTTTGTCTGTAAGAAGATAATTTTACCCATTTGTCTTTTAACTATTTATTCAAAGGTTCCAGACTATTTGGATCATATTAAACATCCAATGGATTTCTCTACCATGCGAAAACGGTTAGATGCTCAAGGCTATAAAAACCTCAGTGAGTTTGAAGACGACTTCAACCTTATCATAGATAACTGTATGAAATACAATGCAAAAGACACAATATTCTACAGAGCTGCGGTGCGGCTAAGAGATCAAGGAGGTGTAGTTCTCAGGCAAGCTAGGAGAGATGCCGAAGGGATCGGTTATAATAATGAAACTGGAATGCACTTACCTGAACGGCCTAAACTGGAGTCACCCCAGCCTTTCTCGTGGGAAGATGGTAAGATGGTTTTGGATTCTTTTGACAAGTTGCATTTTTCGTGACCCGCGGCGGTGTGTAGATTCCGTACAGATGTTGGGGAGTGTTGCTGTGCAGTTTACTAACTAGATTTCCACACCCTGCCCTGCTGGAAACATGGCTTGGAAGATTCGGGTGTTTCTCGGGTGTCAGGGAGAAGTGTTGTCCACGTTCTGACTGTGCCAGAGCCTCATTTAACAAGGTGCATGAAGATGATTTTTGAATTGAGCACTTTCTTTCACATGGCTGTGTATGCTTGGAAAACAATTACCAGTGTGCATAAACTTAAGGACATTTTTAATGCAGCTACTGAATTAAAAAAAAAAGTAAAATAATTGTAATTTTAGGAATTAAAATGATTTCTTTTGACATCCACATGGGGTTTCTGAGGTTTTGGCAGTAAAGGAGAATTTAATTCGTACCCATAATCTTGCCCTTCTCTTTGAAAAGAAGGAAATCATCTGTTAGGCTGGGAAGGATTAATTTTGTTCTTCCTCCTGACCTTGTCATTCTTTGTTCTACTACTTAGTTTTTCTTCAGCAAAATGCTGACCAAGAAGAGTAATTCTGTAGTAGGGATTTGTTTCAGCATTTCACTGGTAACAGTGTAACTACTACAACTGTACTCCAAGTAGCTTTTTGATGACATTTTTTATTTCTGGCAAGTGAATTTTATGTTTGGGTATTTTTTTTTTCCTCCTGTTGATACTGCTGTTCTGGGAAACTAACACATTTTCAACCGTGTGTATTTTGACTTCAGTGGATAGGTTACTGAATCCTGCAAACAGAGTGCATATGTCCTTGGAAGAACAGCTGAGAGAGTTGCTAGAAAAACTTGATCTCACCTGTGCAATGAAATCCAGTGGGTCAAGGAGCAAAAGAGCAAAGCTGTTAAAGAAAGAAATCAGCGTTATTCGCAACAAGCTAAGTCAGCAACACAACCAAGCTCCTCAAATAGAATCAGGTATTGGAAGTTTTGAGGAAGAAAGTGCAACATTAGAACAAGATGGAGAGGAAGAAGGTAAGATTTTAAACCCTGTTTCAATCAGTACTGTTCTGAACTTCAGTCAGGTGCTTTAGTCATCATGAATTCAAGAGTGTAGTAAGTGAGTATTATAGTTAATTTCTAAGTGAACAAATAGTCCATTAAAATGGATATTATAAGAATATGAGAGTAATCTTTTTAAACAAAAAATCCCTTCAGTATTTTTCACAGTAGCAAGGCTCTTTTAAAGAAGTAGGTGTTCAGAAGTGGAAGTACAGTCTCACCCAAAAAGGAATTGGAAATGCCTGAGTGAAAAACATCTATGTACTTTCATAAATCCACTTACATGCCAAAATATGTATTGGAGATCATGTGAGCCTAGGTCAGTGGTGCTGAAAACTCTGACCATTGTGCTGTCTTTTGTAGGTCTTACTTTTTTTATTCTCTAGTCCAGACTCTGGGGAGGGCAGAGGGTGGGGTTGGGTCAGTTGTTTGGTTTTGGTTGGTGTGGGTTTTTAATAAAGCTAACTATTGGTAGGGCTTAACAAATTTCATGTAGAGTCAAGTCAGCTGTATCTAACCAGCCCTTCCCCTTGTGCTGCTTTTCCTCCTCAAAACATTGGGCTCAGATCTACATCTACTCTTGGCTAATTCCCATTGATTGGCTTGAGGGCAATGGATGAGAAAGACCTGACTTTATATTTCAGTTGAATATTGTATGTGCAATTTCAGCTTTTAAATCAGTTACCAAGGTCTTTATTACTTAGTTTGAAATGATGCAAAGAAAACCTAGTCTCAAAAGTTGAGTTTGTTTCAAGATTCACTCTTCTCTAAAAAGCTAATATTTTTCTTTGGGAGAGTTGGAGATCTGTTTCATTTTTAATAAGTTCATTAATTCATGGGTATGGTTGGACTTGGTGATCTAGGAGGTCCTTTCCAACCATGAATATTCTGTGATTCTCTGATTAAATGGGAGAAGAAAAGAGCTCAAGGGGAAGTGGAAGCATGGTAATAAATAAAACAGTCTGTGTCCAGTGCAGCTTGATGCTATCAAGGTTTTTGAAAGGTGCAGTCAATAAAGTGCCTGTCCTTAACTGCCATTCATATAGCAACTTGGTGTTTAGTTCTTAGTGTGACTAAGAGAATGCTTTGCAAACACACAACTTGCTTAAGATTTGAGTAACAGTATAGAAAAAGTGTATGGGAATCAGCAGGCTTCTCTCCTTCCGAGGCCATCAAGTGTTCTTAAAACATTTAGTGACTTTTTTTTTATATTCAGGGTTTATTTTTTAATCTTCAAGTGATGATGCTACTGAATATAGTTCTTTAGGAATTTAGTTTCTGGCAGATAGTGATACACTACATTTTTTTTACCTTGTAGTTTAACATTTTTAAGACACAGCCTTTTGCTGCAGCTTTTGGACAAAAAAATAGTCCAAAAGTGAGCAGTGGCTGCTTCCTTTATTTAAAATAAAAAAAGCATAATGAACAGCAGGATGGGCATTGTTGTTACAGTTCTGATCTAGCAAGGAGTAATAGCCATCAGTTCAATATTTGAATTCTGAAATGGAAGGCTCTTCAAGGAGTAAAGAAAACCAATTGCCAAAAGGAAAGATGAGGGAAATCCTAGAATCCTGTGTCCAGGAGCTGACTTCAGAAGAGCTGTAAATACCCCCTTGCAATTCTGTTTTCAGTTTCTGATCATTTGAAAAATACAGTGCTGGAATGACCCCAGGAATTTGAATTTTTAGTGTCTCATGTGTTTTTCTGTGCTTAAATGTGTTTTTTTTTGTGAATATTTTCTAATTAATTGTACAAAAATCATAATTCGTGCCCAACAAACGGTCACCTTGGACATCATCAAATTACAAGCTTTTTTAATCAGTGGTACTTTAAATCTGTTTATCTGATTGTAAATTTCATTTTAAATGTCTTCTGGGAAAATTGTTTACCAATTCTAATACTTGTATGCCTTCAAAGGATGCAAGCATAGTCACACATTGTGTTAATAATATATTGGTGATGTGAACTCTGCTTTTATTTGATTAAACTTCAACAATGGGGCAGAGATTTTTCTGCACTTAGAAGGAATTGATTTCCATCTAAGCATTGCTGAGCCAAAACCAAAGCAATATAGAGATAATATTTAATCCACTATCAATGCAGGACTTAAATCTTTGGGGTTTTCCACCTTTTTTCAAGTGGCAGAGATAACTAAATTGAAAAAAAAAATCATGTTACAACATTATATTGGTCTCAGATTTACTCAAGAATAAGCATATTCTTTCTTCTCATTAGTTTGTATTTTAAAAGATTCTTTAGGAAACTCAAAAGAAGGTTTTTTACATATTTTTGAATTGTTAATTACAGGATAGGAAGTCCTTCTGGTTGTATTTGGGAATGCTGCAACAGCAGAATGTTTCTTTTCTTTCCCATCACTTGGGATGAAAAACTGAAACTAGTTTTATACTCTCACAGTTATATCTCTGTCTTTTCCCAGACTGGAGCTACTGGAATTGACTGGGCATGATAATGGGGTGTTTTGTTTGCTTTGGGGGTTGGTTTGTTTGTTTGCTTAAAGAAAGGAAGGAAAAAAGAAATGGTAGAGGGTGGTTTTTCTGATCTCTCCTATCTAGTCTGCATTGTCAAGTGTGTATTTGGCAACTGGGGGCTAATCAGGCTGTAAGACTTTGGAGGTGTTTGGGGTTTTTTTTCATCACATTTTTAAATTTTATTTTTATTATTTTTTGGTAGATAAAACTTAGAGCCATAACTGTAGAACAGCTTTGGAAATCTTGCCTTCTGTAAATTTATAACATGTTTTAGTGCCCTCCAGCAGTAGATCAGGATACAAATACATGTGGATATTTTTTTTTATTAATGTTTACCTGATAACATTTATCTTAGCTGAGTATTGATAAGGTGAATCAGATAAAAATGTGTATTACCAAAAAATGGACTTGAATGGCAGTGTAATTGCATTTAACAGATAATCATTCACCACCCCAACTTTCTATTAAAAAAAAAATAGATCTCTTAGTCTTTAGTTAATGAAACTAACATAATTGCATGAGAAGTAAACAGTATCTCTCCAGGTGTAAATTAACACCAGCTATAAACACCTACTTTTCTATCCCTGTTACAATCCCAGTATAAAAGTAGGAGCTACTAACTAGGCCAGATTGTTGCTAGCCAAGGTGTGTTTTTAAAATGTTATGCTTTGTTTCCAAACAACAGTTTATTTGGTGGGCTGCACATTTATAGTGAGTTTTATAATAGACTTTATAACTACAGGTTTTCAAAAATCACACTCTATTTATAATTTTTTCAGGAGATAAATCTCCCCCTAAACTTGAACCATCAGATGCATTACCTCTTCCTTCAAACTTGGAGACTAATTCAGAACCACCAACCCTCAAACCAGTAGAACTCAATCCAGAGCAGAGTAAGCTTTACAAAAGAGTAAAATTTGATAATGAATTATATAGCACTTCCATTCAGAAAGAAATAAATGGACACACTCCAGAACACTTACTTGACAGTAATCTCAATGAGTCGACTGTTTCTGCTGTAGCTGAGTCATCAACTGATGTAAACAGACGTACATCCATTCTCTTCTGCAAATCGAAAAGTATAAGCCCCCAAAAGTCTGCAAAGAACACTGAAACCCAGCCAACTTCTCCACAGCTAGGGACCAAAACCTTTTTGTCTGTAGTCCTTCCAAGGTTGGAGACACTTCTGCACCCAAGGAAAAGATCAAGGAGTGCATGTGGAGATTCTGAGGTTGATGATGAGTCCCCTGTAAAGCGCTTGGATACAGGTAAATGTTCCCAAACTTATTTGAGTAGATGCATCTCAGAAGTTAACATACCTGTTAAGTTTTTGGGCATACTTGTAATTGTTCATCTGCAGATTTCAGCACTTGGAACAGTTTTTCCTCGGAGTTGAGTAGTTACAGGTCAGAAATGACACTCATTTTTCTATAGGCCCTGTACAATTGGGTCTTAGTGAACCAATTTTTTTTGCACAGTTTCCATTTTAGCAATGGAATCGTCCAAGTTCACATGGATGGGTGGGTGATTTTTTAATTGCTATTATCATTTTTAAGTTGGTTTTGATTTCCTTTTGTTACAACCAATAGAAAGGGTGAATCAGCTGTTCCTTCTTTGAAATTCCCTGTTAAATTATAAGGAAATCTCATCTATGGTGCCAAAAGTAGAACTCTTCCAAGGAAGAGCATGGAAAATACACGTTCCATGTACAACTTCATTTTACTGTAGTGTTACTCCAAGAGTATTTTCAGGTTATGAAACTGGTGACTGTGTATGAGATGCTTTGTATACCCGTGTATTTTATGGAAGGGTTAAAATCCCAAAGGATCATGACATTTCCTGTGTTGATTTTCTTTAGCCTGTGCACATTAAATAAAGTCAAAGAATCTAAGTGTAAGATTATGCTCTTAATAAAACTTCTCTAAAGAACACTTTAAAACTGTTATCTTTATGCACTAGTGCAGTAGCCTTGAAAAGATTCATTACCTTTTCTTAGCAAACCACAGTTCTGTTTATTGGCAGAGTTTGAGTAAGAACCTCATTGAGCAAGAACAGCAACATAAGGAAATTACTTCAGTGTATTTCTTTAATATTCATGGCCATTGCTTTGACTTTTATATTACCTTTGAAATAAAGACTCTGTTTCATTGTCATGTTGATAACCCATGCACAGGTATGAAACCAGCTTGTGGGGTTTTGTGTCTTTCAGTTAAAGATGTAGGGATTTAAATCCACCATTTATTGGGAAGATGTGGTTCAAAAGCCATTTCTGGGTTCTGTGTAGGGTTTGTTATGGGTGGGGGAGTGAGAGGAGGAGAGTTGGTTGGTGGGCTGGGTGTGTTGGTTGGTTTGGGGGGGTTGGTTGGTTTTGGCCTTTTGTGAATGGTCAGGTGAGGAGGAAAATTATTCTAGTGATGGAATCATAGCATGAGAAAATGATAAGTAAGTTGGGGGGGGATGGGGAGAGTTTTCATTTATATTTTTGTTTGTTTGTTTTGCCTCTTTGTAAAGCTACAACTTGCAAAGAGCACATAGATTTGATCCTGTACTTTAGTTCTGAAGTAGGAGTTGTGTGAGGGTAGTGTGATGATTGAAAAGATAAAAAGGACATAAAAACCTTTGGTTTCCAGGTATTGTAATTTACCAGTCTTTAATCTAGATTAATTTCATCACGAACCTTTCTGGAGATTGCATTTTATTCCATGCACAGTGAATCATTTTGGGCTAGGTCAGACCAAGCATTCGTGCTAATTCCTTCAGATTTTATCTTAAACACCATCAAGTGTTTCATTGTGGAAAAATATTTGTACTAAGTAGGAAAACTGACTTAATTCTTGTTTCATTTATATTTTTGGATTTCTGATTCCATTTAAAGTCTGTCCTTTTGTTCCTTTTCTCTCTGTGGAGTCAGGTGGATGTGGGGCAGATAGGCTTTTGCTTATCTTAAAACCAAATAAAACATCCCAAACCCAACAATAACAAACAAACCCAAAACTCAGCAAACCAAAAAACCACAACCCAAACAAATCTGGATAGTTTCTGCTAATTATACCACTGTTCCTATTTCAGATTTTGTAGGTTGTTTAATTTTAATGTAATAAACAGATTAGTAAAGGGAATAAAATCCAAAGTATTCAAAGATTAATTTATTGGTTTTATTCTGTAGCCTCTTCCTGAAGCTAATGAAGATGGGCACAGAATTAAATTTTATGTAGAGCTGATACTTAGGGGTTATTTCTTTCTATTTAAACTTTATTTGCCTGTTCCAGAAGAGACAGTGTGTGTGAATTGAGATGTTTTAGCCAAACTAAATTCAGCTGAAGGTGTTGTAGTTATTCTTTAATGGTACCTGGTGTTCAGACAAACTTGTCAGCTTATAAAATCTTACTCCTGTGGTTCTTTTCCATTTCCAACCAAGCATTTTACTTTCATGTTGGAAATTTTATTCCTCTTGTTATTTTCAAACTTGTGTTTCCACGCTCATTTAAGCAATTTGCTTATTTTGAGCTGTAATTCAGTAGGGAACTGGAACAAACCTCATCCACTTTCCAAAACCAGTGGAATTGTTTTACTTTTGCATATGCAGGCTGGTGTCAGTTCATCCAGATGTCTGTGTTCTGAGAATGAATTCAGTGATGTATACTGCAACTTTTTTTTTTTTTATTTGTTATTTTTCACAAAAATTTAATTGCATTCTGCTGATAACTATTTTTTTCCTTCAGAATTATTCAGCACACATGTGCTTTTTCCCTTCAGAGCCATAGCATGGTATCAAAGGCACACTTCAGGCTTCTTACAGGCATTTTTGTGAGTTGCCAACTTCAAGAGAAAGCACTGGAGTTGAAAATGAATGATTATTGCAGAGGTTTCTTTGACTGTTAAATGTTAAAGGTAACTCTGAATGTTAAATATCCTCAATTCCAGCAGCTACAGGAAAAAAGTCATTAAGGACTTTGTTTACTCTACAAAGCATTGCCATTTTTAAGTGGTCAGGAGAGGCATTGTCACACCTTTCTGCTTCCTTACCTGCTCATAACCAGTGTGGGGTTTTCATCCCTCACCTTACTCCATCTCTGCAATGTTTTCTCCTACATAAGGAGTTCAGTGGAAGACTCTCAAGCTTACCCAGTCAAGTTAAACCAGACCTGCTCTGGGTGGTGTTTAACTGCTGGTTATCTATCTATTGGTTAACTATCTTGGGTTTGATTTGTATGGGGTCTGGAAATTTCAGACACAAGCTGGGTTGTTTTTACTTAGGAAATACTGGTCCCATCAGAGATGGGTGATATGTGATGTTTGGGCTTGTCAGATCTTAATCCAACCTTTTCAAATTAGCCATTTTATTTAATTTCCTCTTTTGTTACAAAGATTAATTATTTGCATCAGGAAATTGCTGGTTGCAAGGATTGCACCTGAGAAAAATAAAGCTGATTAATGGCTAGGTGGTAGATTTTACTGACCACTTAAAGATTTGCTTCTATCAATTGTATCTGATACAAAGTCAGGAACAAATGACTGGTTTAAGATAGCTTTTGAGCATTGTAAAATGCTAGATTAGCTTCAGATTGAATTTTCATGTAGTTCTTGGTTTTGTCACCTTTAAGCTTCCATAAAATTAGGATAGCAGTTGACAGTGTGTTGGTACCTTCTATTTTAATTAGAAATTCAAGTATTTAGAATATGCAATTCTAATTTCTTCATAGGATTAGGATTCCAAGTAGAGTGCAGTAAGTTGGTCTTCTGTTATTCCTTGGCTGGATGCAGGAATAGAAGATGTCAGTGAAACATAGAATTCTCTTGGTATTTTTCTTGCTTCCAGCCACACAGATTTTCTCAGGTCACTGAAACAGATGTAAACAAATATTTATCACATGGATCACTGGATTAGAGTGTTTAACACAGTAAAAAGCACAGGAAGGTTGGGAGGATTTATCACTTTATTAATATATACTTTGCACACAGTTCTTAATACACAAGAAAATGTAATTATACCTTATTAAATCTGTTAGTGAATGTTGGGCTGACTTTGTTTCTGCCTGATCACTAAGGAAATGTTTGATGGCATTTAAGAATCTTCTGCAAGTAACCTGCAGATGAACTCTGCTTGCATTTGATTTAATAGTCTAGCAGTGCTCACTTCTGTTTAATTTTATTTGCTGTGATAAGGATAGAGGTTGTATCTGGTGTTAAATGGAACACAGTTGTCTTTTGGTTTGTTGGTTTGTGTTGGTTGGTTGTTGGTTTGGTTTTGGTGGTGGTGCTGGGTTGGTGGTGGTGGTTGGGTTTTTTAGTTCTTCAGTACTTGATTTCAAACTGAACAAACTGCTCAATGAAAAACAAACTGGCAGAATTACTCATCTGGTTTACACAGAGAGGAATGACAGTATGTACATACATGAGTGAGGAAAATGCAGTGATGTGCCCAAATCTTCTGACAGATCCAGAGTCCTTATACTTTGAATTAAAAAAAGATACCTCTTTTTCTTCTTCAGTTTCATAGTTTGTTTCCTGTAAAATGGGATGTGAAATCTAGTTATTAAAGCACTTAGCAATGTCCAGAAACCTCAGCTCCCTGACCCTAGGAAGTTTCAAAGCTGAAAACATTTTAAGGTGCACGTGCAAGCAAACTACTGGAGAGTGTGAGGACCTAAAAAGAATTGCACCTTGGTAAATCTGTCAGTGTAGAGACACTGGGACTACAGGACCTTGACTGCTTAGTTATCAGGATAAAACCAGGCTGCACAACAGCCTGGAAATACCAGAAAGGCTGAGAAGGTGAAGTTTGACCAGAACATTACCAAAATTATTGGGGAAGGAGGTGACAAGATTTTTGTTTCTTTTGGTTTTGGGGTTGGGGTTTCTTTTGGGAGGTAGTGAATGATGCACCACTGAGAAACTTTGACCAATTGCAATGAAAATCAGGGAAATGAAGGAGAGAATTTTGGAAAGAAACCCCAAACAAAACACAGAAAAATCCCCAAACACCTAGAAAAAGAAAAAAAAGCCAAAACTGAAATGCTGCATTTCTTTATTTGCGTTTGGTCCACTCAAGCTTTAGACAGGAATTCTGGCAGCCCTACTGAAACTCTTATCAATTTANTTTATTGAAAATACTTTTAAATATAGTGAATTTGGAGAGCTATAAATTCAGAACCCACTTGCCACAGTTTTGGGTCTGAGTATAGATGATCTGGACTCCCACATCCTTGCCTACAGGTCTGATTTAAGAGATGGATGATGATAAAAATGAATCCAGTGACTCCAACACTAACTTACCATGCTACAGATTGTTCTGATGGGAGTATGCAAGTCAGCTTTATTTTAACCTTGTGTTCAGTGCTGCCTAAAAATAGCAATGCTAGGTTGGTGTTTAATAGCCCTTGATTATCTCCACTTGATGATGCTTTAAGCACTGTCAGGTTGACTCCATTGAGCAGTGAAACATCTTGGTTTGGTTTTGCAGCTCCTTTCTATCTCAGGATTTTCAGCACTGTTAATTTTTGCTGGGCTGGGATAAAANAAAGAGGAGGAAGGAAACTGTTTTATACCAGTCAGCAACTGCAGCGACATTTAAGAGAATGAATGTTCCTTTTGCTGTTATTTCAGCTACAGAACCTCCTCACCATTGGAAATCCTTTCTTTAGTTCTTGATTTCTACTACTAGAACAGAGGGAATTTCGAGTGATGCAGGCAAGAATGGCAGGGCTTGATGAGCAGCAAGATAAAGGAGTTTGGGCCTTGATCAAGACTTGCAAAGGGTGTGAATGCAGAAGTTAGAACATGGATTAAGAACTGAGATTTTTCTCTTGGCTCTTTAGCCTGTTAATTTCTTTGNGTTTTGCAGCTCCTTTCTATCTCAAGATTTTCAACACTGTTAATTTTTGCTCAGCTGGAATAAATTTTTAGCCTGTTAGGGTCTCTCAAGGGATTCATGTGATTCCCTCTCTCAAGTACAGTGCGAGCTATAGTAGAAGGAGGTTATTTCATGCCCATAGTAAGCACTGGATCATTCCTACTGAATCACTTGAAGTTTTCATGTCCCTGTGTAAAAAACCCACTCGAGGTGCAAAAGGCCTGGAAAGTGAGGTCCAAACAACACATCTGTGTAACTTGATGGAGTAACCAGCTCATTCAGGGAATTGCAGTTCAGTGTGTTGTCCTCTATTTCAGCTCGAGAGTGGCAGAGCTCTGCTAAACATTTCTGCCTTCATCTTTGTTTTTCAGATGGCAATTTCAGTTTCTGTTCCCTGTCCTAGAATGAGGCAAAAATTAGGACCCTATTTTTTCAAATAAATGGTAAATCATTTGTGTCTTTTTAATAGAGTAGGGTTGCTGGACGTGGTTACCTAAGAGAGCTCTGAAGTTCACCTGTCTTTCCTTTTCTTTGGATCCCATGGCCATCCATTGTGCTCTCACAATTAAAGGGACACATGTACTTTCAAAGGAGGAAAAAAATGTGTTGGGAAAAGCTCTTTATAAAATCCTTTAGATAGTAACTGAAGAAAAAGAAGGGGAGTTCCATTTAGGAAATGGAATTGCCTGTCTTTGTGTGTCCTGCTGGGCTGCTTTGAGAAACTGTGCTAGGTACTAGGCCTTTGGTGCAATATTGATGGATAATTGCCATGCTTTTGTGGTACATGTTAGGAAGGAAAATATTGATTTAGTTTTTTTTATAAATATTACTGGTTTCTGTAGTCATTGTATTTCTTGGACCCTGAATGACACAGCATCGAGCTATGTGTGATTCAGGCACTTAAATACTGTATTTTACAATCTTCTCTGTGTGTCTTGCATGTCATAAATCATAGGAACTAGAGCTAACTGCAAACTCTATTTGTAAAATTAGTTTTAAACTCTTCAAGCTTGGTGCTCACACTTTGTAGTGGTGTTTTCTACTAGACTGGTACTGTCAGCAGTCTTTCTATGCCACTGGAACAGAAGATACCCTGGTAGGAGTTGGAACATGTTGGGTTTGGTTTATTTTTTCAGAAGAGTTCCTGCCTGAATGCTCTTTTTTTATTTATTTTTTTCCCTTTCAGATTTTTCTGGACTGTTTTCAGACTCCACTAGTGTTGTCTCCCATTTGTATGTTTTAAAACTTCTTGAACACTCATCCTCCAATACAATGATCCTGTTGTTGTAGGACACAGCAACAGGCAGCCCTTGTCTTGTGGAAGCTGCAGCCCCAAACTGTTGAGTTTTCCTTTCTGTTGGACAGTTCCCATTCAGCTCTTAGCAGACTCTCATCCAGCCAGCCAGAGATGCTTCTCTTCTCAGATTTTGAAGAAATTGAGTAGTTAGAGGGTGAATTCCTAAGGATTCTTTTGAAACATAGCAAACTTTGTTCGATGAGCCCCCAAACCGTATTCATGATGCGCCACTTAAACCAACAAAGGTGAACTTTTGTCTCTTTGGGCTCTTGAAAGCTGCTGCTGTTTCCCCTTCAGCTATCACCTCGTGGGCTCACACTGAGCTTTCTTTGTTATCTTTGGCCATGTCCAAATTTTAAGCAAGTTTTGAAAGCTTTATTTCCAAGGGAACTCTTGCCACCAAACTTCTATCATCTTTTGAGTAACTGGCTCCCATGTTGTCTGCATACTGAAGACTCTTTTAAGAACTATAAACTGTGACTTGCTCAGAAATTCATCTGTGTATTCTGAGAAGGATTGGGTCTGATATTCTTGCTGCACTCCAGAATTTACCTGGATGTTTTTATAGGGTTACTCTAAGGCTCTGTTGTTAAAAACTTTGTTGATGCCTTCCTGTTGCTGAGTTACTCCCGTGGTCAAGCTTTGTGTGTTTCAGAATACAGTAACTTTTACCTGAAAGTATTCTTCTATCCTGTCTGTGCATACCTGTATCTAGAAATCCTCTTAAATTAGTCATCTTCCTCTTCCCCTTACTGGAGGGACTTTTAGGTACATTTCAAAACCGTGTTCTTGATGCACGTGGAGGTTGTATTCTGTGCTTTCAATGACTTGCATATATTTTGTTTTTCAAGGAGGACTGAGTGAAAGTGAAACTTTCAGTCTAATTTTGGCCCTTTTGAAACATTAGCTGAGTGTTAGTGATAGAATACATGGAACACTTGTATGATTCTCACTGTCTCTGGACACTGCTGTAAGGATGGCTTATTTATTTGAAAGCTCTGTTTCCTTTCAGAGAGACTTAATGGCTTTTTCACTGTCTTCCAGGTTCTCATATTAACTAATATCATGCTGGGTATTTATCTCTTTGGAGCCTAATTATTTTCTGTTCTCCTCAACATGGAATGGAATTCAATTAAATGATCATTTTGGAACGCAGAATGACAATTACATTTGAAGTAATTATTTTGGAGCATGTTGGAGACACCAGCCATCCTTATAAACAAAAATAAACCCAAAACCAAACCATACAAACAAAAAAAAAGAGAAAACTCTTGGAGGAAGTCTTTGACATATATGAAACTATGCTCTTCATTCAATCTATTGCCCCACTTCCGTAAGTGATAAAGTTGTACATGTTGTAGTTTACGTGACACAAATGGGTCCCAGATTTATTTCTAGTCCCAGCATTCTTATTCCCAGAACCTGCTCTGTGAGAGCAGTTAAGAATGTTTCATCTCCATCCTTTTCCCTTCCCCCAAACCAGCCTAATCTTCCTGGGAGAAATAAAGCATTAAGTAAATAAAATGTTTTACCTATTTTTGTGCATAAACGTAGTTTTAATTAAATAGACTCTTTTTTTCCCCTTTAATCCATGTATTTGAATGAAGACTAATGTCACTCGTGCTGGGTAAGTGCACAAGTCAGGACTAGATTAGTCCTTGCTTGGTAAGATGAACCTAAACAGTGTTACAGAAGTGCTGGTGTGCTGTGTGCAGTCAATTATTTTTTTAATGCTCCCACTTTAGCGACTGAAATTATTTAACAGTTTGCATTATTTCTTAGCTGTGGGTTTAATACTGCAGCTTAGGCTTGGGTTTACATCAAGCTATTCATAATAAAGTTCTCATAGCTTTAGAATAGTTTTAAACAAGTTCTGCTGCTTTATTTTTGTTTCAGCAGAACTGCAAGATGAGATTCCAGTCTGAAGTGCACAGTTCTCTATTCTGTGGCTGCATTTTGTGTGTTTGTGGAGCCTGCTACTTCTCAGGCTATCCTGAATTTTGTTCCTTTTGTCTTTTTTTTTTCCCTCTCTGATCTTCTGCTATCTTTCAGGAGTTACCTTTTCCTCCTTTTATTAAGTTGCTGTGGTCAAGAATGATTCTAACTTGCTTTTAATGTAGGTGAGCAGTGAAAGTTTTAATTGCAGTTTGAGAACAAACTGCTACCCTTGGAAAGAAGTTGAAACTTGCCCTGGTTTTGGTGCAGTGAGAGACCTATGAAAAAGGATCAAGCTGATCATCTTTGGCTTTTTTTTTGGTCATCCTAGCTTACAGTAGTTCATCAGCATTTATTTATTTCTAAAATGGTTCTGTGTGTGTTACATGCCATGATTGATATGGAAGTAAAACTACCATGTAAATTGAAGTCTTGGAAATGGCAGTAACCTTGCACTGCAGCTGGATAGCAGACTGCACGAGTTGTGAATGCCCTTTTTTTGGTCTTTCTTTTTGTATTTGGTATGCAAAAAGTTGAGTTCTGCTTCTGAAGGTGTACAGCTTTTTTGAAGATACTTCAGAAGGGAAAATAAAAAGAAATCAGGCACTGAGGAAAAGGTTTTAGTTTGATGTTTGGGATGTTACCATGAGGGGGATTGATTGCTTTCAATGTTGGTGAGGGGATATGTGTAAGAAGTTTGGTAGCTGACCTAATAAAGTATCTCTGTGTGACTGTAGAGAAAGCTCATTTAATCTAACAAAAATCATGAGCTTTGGGAGAATACAAATGGCTCGTAGAGGTTTGTTGCAAGCTTACCCTGGCTACTGATCCCCAAAAGCAGGATGAATTAATTCTCCCATGGATTTTCTTTTTTGACCTTTTTAGTAGTATCTTTTGGGCCAGTAAAATTCAAATTGTTTAAGGCAAATGGGGGATGTTCTTTAATCTCACTTATTCTAGTAGCTACAGGAGATTGCATGCTTCTTGGTTGATGGGAGGAGGAGTTTTGTGATGATTAAAAGACAAATCCCCATTTATAGCTTCAATCTGTAGTGTATCTGTTTCTTTTTTGCACGTCAGTGATACCCTAAAGCACTTAACATTTTATTGCCTGGATTTTTCTGGCAAGTTACAAGGTCACTTGGGAACTGCTGAGTCTGTGACTAGTTAAGAGAGGGCTTGGTTCAAAATAAGAGGTCTTATTTTCTGAAAATAATGCCTATTTCTCATAATTTCTGAAAAGTGCACTGCATAAACTTGAGTCTCATGGATTCCATAAGCTCATGGCATTCAGGGCTTGATATTCAGGAAGATTACTTCTGTTGTCCTTTGTTTTTCATACTTCCACAAGCAAGAAATAAATCTGGCTGAGAAGCTCTAAATTCTTTGGCACTTTGAATATTCCTTATCAGAAAAGTTGGGATTTTTTTCCTCACTGTTAGTTATCATTCTACAGAATGAAAATGCATTGCTCACTGTAACCTTAAAAACCTCCATCAGTGAATTCATTGAGCTATTGAACTGATAACAGATCTTATGTTTAGTGTAAGACTGGACCAAGACTGCACACAGCAGCAGCACAATCAGTAACCTATTGAAGCAGTCAAAATGGGAAGCTACAACCTAATTTCTTTTGTTCCTGGATATCTGTACACATACAGAACCACTGTATGTAGAGATACGTAGCCAAGTTGTATTTGGCATACACATGGTTAACCATTTCATACATAATCTTCCAAGAATAAACAGGTATTTCCTTCCATTTTCCCAGTCCACTGGAAATATGTGCTGTGCTCTGGTCCTGGTAGCACTAATTACTTGATCTGTCTTTAAATTTGAAATCTAATGTGTGCTCTAACTTGTCTCTGCTGATAGGTGAGTGATATTAGCTAGATGCCTGAGTGATAACGTGAGCAATGTGTCTCTGGCTTGTGGTAGGATGAAAACAAAGCAGTGTCTTCAGCTGACTTAAAAAATAGGTCTGATAGAGTATTTAACTATTAAAAAAAATAGTTATTTGCAGAGACCTAAGAGATCTCCTTTTATCTTTGCAGAATGTTTTCTCAGCTTCTCATTTCAGATGCTCTGTGAAGTGTACTGTGATTTTTGAAGGGAATTTAAGCTTTCTCTTAAAGCATACTTGGTTTTGACAGGTCTTTCAGCAGAGTCTAGGACTGAACTCGTTCTTAATCTCCAGCTATTTGTACTGTCTTCCTGAGAATCAGAACAGGATTAATCAGTAAATAGCATGGAGTTTGATGCTCGTACACTCAAGACAATGCTACCTTGAGAAACTTTTCTTGTATAGAAAATCAAAGGCAGGTAAAGGAGTTACAAAACAGCCACTCTTAAGTGAATGTTCTACTGTGTGATCTAAACAACCTGGAATAAATTCTCCTTTT
Organism: Chloroceryle aenea; assembly: GCA_013399075.1. Classification (NCBI taxonomy): domain Eukaryota; kingdom Metazoa; phylum Chordata; class Aves; order Coraciiformes; family Cerylidae; genus Chloroceryle; species Chloroceryle aenea. The sequence continues at coordinate 97,192 of VWZY01002610.1, read as the reverse complement.
TCTCACAACAGTCTAAAATTGTGTTGATAATCCAAATGGAAGATCTCCCAGTGAAGGAGGGGGAAAATCCCTTCAATCACTCTATGGAAATGCTAAATTCAGGTTCCTTAGTTGTTAGCCTTCTTTGTAGAGGTCTTTGTACCAAACAGGCTAGAAGAATTATCAAAGGGAATTCTGCCATAGCTGTCTTAGAGTGTAATGCTTCATGAAGAGGCATAGGAAGTTATATAAGCTCATTTGACTACGTCTGAATGAACAAAGACCACGATAATGATCTGTCATGATCTGATAGTGGGGTGGCTGGGATGGGTAGCTCTTTCTTGCATTATGAGAAGCATGCTGGTCATATACCTTAAGTAAAAACAATTTACTGTAAGGAAAAAGTGTGCTCAGAATTGAATTCTTGTTAAAATTTTGTTCTCTTTGCAGTTTAAGCTGGCAGGAGCCGATGGCAGGCTAGTGCTGCTGGCTTTAGCCAGCTCATTTCTGTTGATACTCTCAAGTCTGTGTTGGATTCTTATTTTAGTCCCAGTTTCCACACACCTCACACACACAGAACCCCTGGGGAAAGACTTCAGAACATTATTTTCAACCTCTTCATTTGTCTCCAGTCAAAGAGGGGAATGTCTTAATAAGAGTTACAACGTTTGGTTATTATCAACCCCAGAGCAGGACTGGTGGCAGCTCATCACATCAGTAGCTTGTGGTGTAAAAACCTTCTTTACATTTTCATTAGGGTTCTGAAATGAAAACATAATATCCTTGGACATATATAAACTTGTTCCAGGGGATATTATTGATTTGCATGTTACTGATTGTTGATTGCAGAAAACAGACCTGATAATGTCAGTCTGAAATGGAAAGACTTTCAGGAAGAACTAGGTAGCATCAGGAGGGAATCCCAGCCACTCTTTACTTCCAGTGTTTGAAGAGGATTTTCAGTATTGCTTGATTATGGTTGTAACATTGTATGCAAATGAGTCTTTGCATTGACTTGGTAAATGTCTCTGATTTGTAACATTTGGGGTTTTTTTCTTGGTTTTTCTACCCAGCTTCTGTAGCCTGTGTTAATAGGTGGAAACATTACATAGACTGATTGGATATCCTATTTGGCATTTCCCATATTATAATATTCACCTTTTTTTGTGTTAATAGATTTCCATCTATCTTTAAAATCTGCACTCCAGGAACCCCCTACTTACAATGCTGTGTTTCAAACCAAAATATTTTGTCAGTGTTCACGTTCTTTCCTTTTTGTCACATCAGAATACTTGAAGTACAGAACAGTAGTGATACAATGTGTGAATAACAAAAAGTTGTTAATGAAAACGGAAGTGGTTTCCAGTTTGATGCAGTTTCTTTTTGTATTATGCTGTAGGTCTGTCAAATGGTTTTGGAGATGGAAGTAAAGAGAGAGCATTAGATGATACTCCAGGAAGAAAAGTTGAACCTCGTCGCCGCTGTGCATCAGAATCTAGTATTTCATCTAGTAACAGTCTTTTGTGTAACTCAAGGTAAAACTGTAAAGCTGAACTACACATTTGAGACTTGAATATTCATCAGTTTTCTACACTAATTGGATACATTTTAGAAAATAAGAGTACATTTCAATTTTCTTAATTGCAGGTCAAATCTGAGACCCTTTCCAGGGTTGCTGGTGTTCTTTTGTTGAGTTTCAGTTATTGTAGATCCAGGCAGTTACACTTGATACTTGACTATGCTTCTCTTGCTCTCTATATGGACACATACACACACATATATATATGTTTGTGCTTAGAATATCTCGTTTTAATGACCTTTCTAATCCTGAATGCTAAGAAGGGATGTGTTTCTTTTGGTGAAGAGAGGAAAGAATCCATTTCCAAAGCAATGTCTTGTACACAGGGCAGGTAAATTCCATAGCTGTGGAACTGTGGATTATCAGCCTGTGATAGGGATTGTTTACTGCAGGGATGGTAGGACCTGTGTACCAGCTGTTGGCATTCTCTGTTTGAAGTCTGTTGTGAAAGACAGTGCTGTCACAATGGTTACCTCTGCCACCACTGCTAAACATTTCTCCATCACCAATGGTCCACATCTTCCAAAAGCACATTCATCTCTGGGTGCAAGGTAGCTGGCTCCAGCCCTGGGCTGTGAGGATGGGGCATACAGGAGTATAGGGTAAATCTGCTCAAGAACAGGAGGCATCTTTATTTTTGTATCCAAAATTGGTATTAAAACATTCAAGGGAAGGGTGTTAATGCATGTCCAAAAAGAGAGTTTAATATTGCCTCTTGTAAAGGTGATTTATTGAGGATTTGATCTAGAATAATGGCTGTTTGCATTCTTTGATCCCTTAAAGAAAACTCAAGTGTGCAGAGAACAAATTTCCCATTTTGTGGTTAGACATCCCACAGACTGAAATTTGTAGTGAAAAATGAAAGAGAAAATAATTGCATTTCCTATATAGTGGAACTATTGGAGCAGAAGGAACGTGTTTTCATTTGGCCAGTGTAACCCTGGAGACAAAAAGCAACTTCTCTCCTTTGTACATATAGAACCTGTACAGCAATTTGTCTTTTGCTGATAACCAGGCAATTCTGGGCATGAAAAGAGTACAGGTTTTTAGGCTTTTATGTTGTTGTTCATCTTCGTTGTATAAAATTTGTTACAGCTTGCTGCTCAGGTTTTACTTTGTACTGATGAAATTTAAATTCTTTTTCAAGACCTTGATTCATAGTGAACAATGTTAATTATCAAGTATTGATTTTAACATGACTAATTTCATAGTTTCAGCTTACCAAAGTGTGGTAAAGGTAAACCTGCCCTTATACGAAGGCACACACTGGAAGACCGAAGTGAATTAATATCGTGCATTGAAAATGGAAACTATGCCAAAGCAGCAAGAATTGCAGCTGGTAACTACAAATCTTTGCTTTCTTAATAATATTTGCTTTCTTAATAATATTGTCCATTTGTTTTGACAAATTCTGGCATTCTTTTTTGCTGCTGAAATACATGAAGCATTCTGAAAGTGACGTTGATAGCATTGCAGAAATGAGTGGTTTCTGCTTTTGACTTTCTAAAGACTTTGAAGAGATGAGAAAGTACCTGATTTTGTCTTTTTGTTTTGTTGGGTTTTTTGGGGTGGTTGTTTCCTTTTTTGTTTGTCTGTATTGTTTGGGGGGTTGTGTGGGTTTTTTGGTTTATTTGTATTGTTTGTTTTGGAGTTTTTTGTTGTTTATTAATTAAATGGTATTTAAAGTGATCAAGCTAATCCAGTAGTACAAGCAAAACTTGGCCCAAAGTACTGTTTTGATTCTGTCAATCATTTTCTTTGTTGGGCTGTTTGGTTTAGGCTTTACTCCTCATACACCCTTCTGCAGAAACACACTGACAGCTGGGTACGGCACGGTCTGGCTGATTCAGGAAAAAACTGAAATTGGGCACAAGTGGAGATTTCTAGGAGTGTAGATGATAATGAGTTACAAAATTTTAGGGAAATATCTCTCTTTTCTTGATATGCTTTCCACCTGTTTCCATATTTCAGTTCCTTTTCAAGGTTTAAGTAGGTCACCTCTGCTGTAAGTAGAAGTGTGGTTGTGTAATGCAGAGCTCCCGTGCTGACGGGAGGCATCAGCCTTGCAGTGTGTAGCAGGCCTGTCTTTGGGGGTTTACAACTCCTCATCCTGGGTGTTTCTTGTCCAGGACTCTTTCGTGTCTTTCTAGTGCTTTTAGCTGACTCTTTGTTCACCTCAGCCTGTTCTTTCTTCCCCATGTGATCAGGTTTTTTTCCTTCTTGCAGCTAATCTGTTTGCAGATTCTGCTTCACTGCTCTTTAGATTTAGTGTCTTTATTATCTGCATGGTAACCTCTTACACACAACTTAACCTGCTCTGTTTGCTTTTCTTACTCTGTCCTGGGTAGTCTTGTATTTAGCACTTTCCACTTAAAATTCCTTTCCCTGTTTTTTCAGAACTCTCCTTGATCTCTCTTAATTCTCTCTTCTCTCAGATACACTGCCTGTCTATCAAAAAAGGAGGAGCAAATGACAACAGCGTTATTTTATATATTGCTATCTATTTTGTCTACTTTGAACTCTTTTGTCTGCAATCTGCACCCTGTTACCTCCTCAGATCAAAAAGAGGAAATAAGCAGGAGTAAAGCAACAACTCCAGCTGACATTCTGTGCATAACTGTAACTTTACCACGATTCACTGGTAAATCCCACATTTCAAAAGCAACCTAAAGGGTTGTTCATTCCTGGCAAAATGTCTCAGTTCTATTTGCCAGAGCTATATGCTTTAGAGACACACAGTGCTTCTATTATCCTATCTTTAGATCCAAGGAATATCTTGTTTCTATTACAAGATCCTATCCCAGAACCTGGAGTATGGCATGTTGGAGTACTGTGATTATGATGGGATGCAGTGTTGCATGGATTAATGGTTGTAACCATTGTCCTGCACACTCACCAAGATACATTGGTCCAAATGCAGCCTTACTAGAGAGCTGCTGCAGTTACAGAGCAGAGTGTGCAAGATTGGGTGTGCTGTTCTCTACCTCTGCTTCCATGTTCATGGGTTTTTGACTTGGGACACCGAGGTTTGTTGGAACTGTTGGTTTTCAGCTAGTGGAAGTACTGCTGTTTAAAGTCTTAAGCAGTATGTTATCCTGACAGCTAACTTAAATTCATTGTCTCTCATTGCTTGAGGCAATAAAGGGGGCATTGAAAACCAATAGTAGCCCCCTGTGACCACATGGAATTTATTCTGAGACTCTACTGTCTATACATTTGGGAAGTCTCTGATGGAACCTGACCAGATGCATTCTGTCAGATTGTGTATGACCTACTCAGCATGAAAATACCATCAGTTTGTATTAACTCTGCAGCTAAGAATAATGTTGCCTTCTTTTGTTAGCTGCCCTGAAGAGGACTCGTACTCTTTTCATGTTCTTTTGTCTTAAAGACACTGGAAAATTACATTTGTTTCTCTTTCTCCTATGATAGCCACACCTATAATAAAACATAAACCAACTATAGCTTCAAAAGCATCTAATGTCTTCATCATGCTGTGCTTGCAAGTTATTATGAACTATTGCATTTTGATAACTGATGTTAGACAGTTGTGAATCTCTTGACGTTAGACTTACAAATGAAGTATTTGGATGAAAAATAAATTAAAATTTAATTAATTAGGCAGAAAAAAGAGCCTAGTATATTGTGGAGAATGACTGTCCTCTTTTTTTTTCTGTGTATAATCACCTGAAACACTGTTCCCTTGCTCTTTATACTCTTGAAAGGTCTGAAACCATGCTTTTCCCAGTACTTTTTTGTGCTGTTGATAGAGAACGATTATCTGCATGCCACATTTCATTGAAAGCATTGCTCATTTTAAATAGGAGCAGATTGTGAAGAATTGAGCAATAAATTGTATTTTGGCAAGTAGAAAGCTGCTTCCATCACATACTGCCTTAATGCTAAAAAAAAGGCAGCTGTAACCTCTGAACTCCGTTTTGGTAACACAAGAAGTGCCACCTGATCTTTACAGCTTGTGAATTTCCATACTACTTTTCTACCTATTTCTTCTTCCTACTTTTCTAGGCCCAGTTCCATTTTGAGGGGATAACTCGTGGTCTTCTTGACTGTCTCCCTGTGTCTCTAGGGGCCAGTTGTGGTTCTGGTTGACTGAAAGGCTTAAACCTGTCTCATGCTTGAGTGGTGAGCAAAGGAAAAAAGGGAGGATTCTGATAGAAGCAAGCAGGAACATAAACTAAATCTTCTTTTATGCTGCCTCCCGAGAAGGAAAAAATGACTATTGCAACTGCTTCTTTGAACCCTGATGGTCTTTTGGAACTTGGCTGCAGGCAGGGGTTGGGCAGAGAGACCAAGAGGGCTGATTAATAATAAATTAACACATAGAAATTAAAACACAGATTGGAACAGAAGCATAAGAAGGTGTGCCAGACAAGCATTGTAAGATGCAGGTGCTAATCCTGCTATGGATATCCAACACTTTGGGAACACACCATGCAACTTAAATTTTCAACACCATCACCTCTTTGATAGGGTTGTCATCGTAGTTTGAAAAGAAACTGCTTATTTGGAAAGCCTTAATCTTACGTTTTCTTTTGAGCTTTTTCAAAGGGAAAGGATTATTAGAATTTGGCAAACACTTGCTTTCTGAGAATAAAAGTGGGTTAAGATATGCTGTTTCTAGAAGGGTCTAAACACTCATCCTTTATCTGTAGGCTTAAAGTGCCAGTATTGTTTAAAGAGCTGTTAGGAACATTACCTACTCTTTAATGGTGTGTCTATGAAAGGTTGTCTTGTTTGGATTCTAACAAATGTGGGATACTAATGAGGAAACATAAGAACTGCAGAAGATTTGTCTGAGATTTCATTCTTTTAACATTTTCATTTTATATTTAATTATTCTTAGAAGTTGGGCATAGCAGTATGTGGATTTCAACTGATGCTGCAACATCTGTTCTTGAGCCTCTAAAAGTAGTATGGGCCAAATGCAGTGGGTATCCCTCTTACCCAGCTCTGGTAAGTACACAGCTTCCCATCAGTACACTGGTAATGCTGTTTCTGGTCTGAAAACATGGGTAGTTAGGACAAATTCCCACTCAGGTTGAGCAAAGGTGGATTATTCTGCTCTCTTTACCATGCATCTGGTTTATAAAATGGTTGCAGTATGGGATGTTGTGTCAATAATCTCTACTATCCTACCTGTCTGTTGAGAAGTGAATACCTGTCAAGGTTTAACCCCAGCTGGCAGCTGAGTCCCACACAGCTGCTCACTTACTCCCCTAGGGTGGGATGGGGAAGGGAGGCAGAAGGGTAAAAGTGAGAAAACTCGTGGGTCAAGATAAGAACGGTGTAATAGGTAAAGCAAAACAAACCAAGGAATTCATTCACCACTTCCCACCAGCAGGCGGGTGTTCAGCCATCTCCAGGAAAGCAGGGCTCCATCATGCATAACAGGGAAGACAAACACCATCTCTCCAAATGTCCCTTCCCTTCCTCCTTCTTCCCCAAGCTTTACATTGCTGAGCATGAGGTCATATGCTGTGTAATATCCCTGTGGTCAGTTGAAATTAGCTGTCCCACCTCGAGCCTACTTACTGGTGGGGTGGTGTAAGAAGCAGAGGAGACCGTGACTCTGTAAGCACTGCTCAGCACTATCTGAAACTTCCCTGTGTTGTCAACACTGTTTCCAGCACAAATCCAAAATGCAGCCCCACTACTGTGAAGAAAATGAACTCTGTCCCTGCCAGAATCAGCACACACCTCAGTAGTATTTGTTTCTGGAATATACTGTGGTTCAAAGGATCAACTTTTGAGTAAACATTTGACACGCATCTTGTTAGTGTTGAAATTATATTTTCTGCTGCAAAATGAGTCTAAAAAATTCTGATTCTGCTGTTCATTAAAGAAAAAAAACTTGATAGAGTTGCAATAAATGGAATTATTGTATCCACTTGTGAACAATGTACTCAACACTTAAAGCTGTTGTGTCCATGTTATCTTATGAGAAATACACACAGCTCTACTTAAACCAAAACTGGCGGATAAAATGTTGTTGGCTTCAGGCATCTGGTGTTACAGAAACAGTTCCTACACTGTGGCTTGATTTATATAATAGACTGGGCAATCATGACTTGTAATATCTGTGTGCTGAGGACGTCAGGAAATGGAATCATTTAGGTTAAAACCAGTGGAGGTGAGTTTCGGAGCACTTGAGTTTAGTGCCCTCAGTGGGTGACTAAAACACTCTTGGGTCATATGCTGAAAATGCAATGATTTGCTTGTCTCTTGAATGGTGTTAGCACTTTGGTCACCATCAGTTTAAATCTCACACCAAAGGGCTCTGTTTCTGCCCGCTCCTCTAAGCCAGAGCGGGTGTTTCCCTGAGTGTGATAAATTGATTGAGGAATTAAAGCTCAATCAAGAGAGGAAAGTTCCCAGATTTCTACAACCTCCCCACAGTGCTGGCTTTCTGGTGATGGAGTTCCTGTAATCAGTTTACTGTGGATTAAGACTGGTGCCAGTGTGGATGCCAGAAAGACAGTGGGGGGCTGAGGGCAGGAGATGGGTGGAGCAGGCCCGGAGGCCTGTTACGGCTTTTAGAAATCCTAGTTCAACTTTGGCATTCTGAAACCTGCTTGTCATATATATATACACTAATTCAGATGTGACTTTAAGAAGAACTGGTGGGGATGCTCTAGAGATATTTTTATTTATTTTTATTTCAGTTAAATCTGCTGCTCTGCCTCCTATGCCTGTTCAGCATATGTCTGGAAGTGACGTGTGTAACACAAAGCCAATTTATATGCAGTGGCTGGTTATGATTCTTTTCCCATTAACTTTATTTGTAATATCTCCTTAAAATAAATGAAATTAGGAACTGTCCTTTCTTCTCTTTTATAGATTATTGACCCTAAGATGCCTCGTGTTGCTGGCCATCACAATGGTGTTACTATCCCAGTACCACCTCTGGACGTACTGAAAATTGGAGAACAAATGCAGACCAAATCAGATGAGAAACTATTCTTAGTACTATTTTTTGACAATAAAAGAAGTTGGTACGTTATTTAAATGTATTGTTGGATGCAGTGACTTAAATTGTAAAAGCCAGTACCTTTAGTCTAAAAGAGAATTGAAACACTATCTTTCCATGTGTATTTTTCCTATGGAAGTATCAATTGTAATGTTAATATTTCATATGTGAGTCAGACAAAAACCCATTCTCTTCCCCTTCCACTAGTTTGTTTTTTGTTTGTGTGGGATGTTTTTTTATTATTAGGGGGTTTTGGTGTATTTTGGTTTGGTATGGTTTTGCTTGTTGGTCGGTTGGTTTGTTTTCCAGATGCAGAAGCTTTTCATCTACCTCTCTTTTTTTTCCTTTCATCAAATTAAACATTTCTTTCCTGTGTTGTTCTTAATCCCTCTCCTCTTGGGTTTCTCCACAGGTCAAGCTAGCTTAAAATCTTTCTCTATCTTCATTTTACTCTGGAATTTGCTTATGCTTTTAGATACCATTTTCCACTTTCACTGATTATATGGGATGTCTAGAAGTGCTGCCATTCTGACTGACTCTGTCACACTACACTGGCACCTAAATTAACTTCTTGCCTGAAATTCAGGACTGATGTTTGCTTTTCTGTCTCCACAGATCAGATCTTTTGGCATAATCATGATTTTATGTCTTGAGCTCTCTGTCCTTCAATTCTTTTCTTAATTAATTAGTACTTTTTCATGATCATCTTTGTTCAGTTGGGCAGGATTCCAGGAGATCCTACATTCTTCCTTTTTTTTTTTCATGGAGAAATCCAAATTTAAGCACATTTTCTGTTCCTCATTTTTCTCTTCGTGGTATCACAAGTGTAATGCACACTCTCCCTAGCCACTCCTTCATAACTGCTGCAATTGCTGCTTGATCTTGAGAATCCTCTGCAGCTTAAACCTCTCTGATTTGGTGCCATGTGCAGCTGCTCCTGACTCTTGCAGATCCTATGCAGAGCATACTCTGCATAGCTGGACAGGAAAGGTTAAATACTTTTACAGTCCCTTTCCTCTCTTCCCCTTCCCTCCAACCCC